>JACEEZ010005278.1:352500-370000 GCA_016584305.1 Chionoecetes opilio | reverse complement strand
GGGTGCTGCAGCTCCGCAGCCCTATGCCACGAGCCGCCACTGTCTATTACCAGGAATTTTTCTATGAATGTTGGTAGAAAAAACCCTGGTAATAGGTACACCATACGCAATGTATCGCTGAAAAGATCAGAAGGTGAAAAAGATCTTGGGGTAAGGGTGAGCCCAGACCTCCGACCTAGGAAACAATGTATTGAGGCTAGAAATAGAGCTAATAGAGTGTTAGGATTCTTCACCAGAAGTGTTAAAAGTAGAAATGCGGAAGTTATTCTAAAGTTTTATCTGGCTCTAGTCAGGCCTCACCTAGACTATGCAGTTCAGCTTTGGTCTCCATATTACAGGATGGATATAGCCTTGTTAGAATCAGTGCAGAGAAGGATGACCAAAATTTTTCAAGGGATGCGTAACTTTAGTTATGAGAAGAGATTGGAGCTAATAAAGTTACACTCACTCGAGAGACGCAGAGTAAGGGGCGATCTGATAGAAGTTTTTAATTGGATAAAGGGATTTAATAAAGGAGAGGTAGGAAAAGTTCTTACGGCTATTAACCAGGGTAGAACAAGAAGTAACGGATTCAAGCTGGAAAAGCGTAGATTTAAAAATGAAATAAGGAAAAAACTAGCTCACAAATAGGGTGGTGAATGAATGGAATGGACTCAGTAGACAGGTAGTTAGTGTGGAGTCATTAGGGAGCTGTAAAGAGGGGCTGGATAGGTTCATGGATGGCCAGGATGGGGATGAAAGGTGGATGTAGGTAGTATTAGGTAACAGGAACTACCACGTGTAGGCCTCACGGCCTCTTGTAGCTTCCTTATTTTCTTATTTTCTTATGTTAAATCCTAAGGAAATTCATTTTTTTCGGACATGTTAAAATTGTGTGCATTTAAAATTATTTACAAATGTATTTAAATACAATTTATGTATTTAGTATTTAGTATTTAAATACATTTCTCCCATGTATTTAGTATACATTCAATGAATTTAGTGCCCAGCTCTGCATGCATACATACATACATACACACAACATACATACATACTACATACACACATACATACATACATACACACACACATACATACATACATACATACATACTACATACATACATACATACATACATACACACAACATACATACATACTACTTACATACATACATACATACATACATACACACACACACACACACATACATACATACTACATACATACATACATACATACATACATACATACATACATACACACAACATACATACATACTACATACATACATACATACACACATACATACATACATACATACATACATACATACATACATACATACATACATACATACATACACACACACATACATACATACATACATACATACATACATACATACATACATACACACACGCACACATACATACATACATACATACATACATACATACATACATACATACATACATACATACATACATACATACATATATACATACATACATACATACACACTAACCATCATATTCTCGGTACAAGAATTAGGTCATTAGGTAATAAAATGAAAAGGAAAAAGGCATCGCAAACTTATCAATAAACAACAAAGAACATAGAAGGGATGAGAAGAAGAATGTGATATGGTGTAATAAGACAGGATAAATGATAAAGAAGGAATTGTAGGTATAATAATAATAATAATAATAATAAATAATAATAATAATAATAATAATAATAATAATATAATTCTCACCCGAAGGCATACAAGAAAAACTACAACATGATATATAGACGAGGGAATGAACTTAAGTACTAAAGCAAATAATTGATAATAGCTATATAGCCTACCTCTATAATAATAATAATAATAATTTTAATATCACCCGGAGGCATACAGGCAAAACAACAACAAGACAGAGTTAACTGAAGTACTAGAGCAAAAAAATACATAATAAAGGCACATGGCATGAGTACATTAGAGCACATAGTACATAGGGTAGGATGGGAGGAGGTGAAAAACTTGGGAATAGGTCTACGGCTCTACACGAATGTTTAGGTTACCAATTTTTATTATTACTACATTTTCTTAACCCCTTCACGCCCAGATCTTTACTTTGCTGTATAAAATCGGCTGTTGTTAGCCATAAAGTTACGAAAAGTAACTTAATATACCAAATTAGTTAGTCGACATGGACACTAAACAGGTCATATTTATAAAATGTTGCTTATATTAACTAAAAATCGTCTAATGGTGGCTAAGTTACAATGGAAATTACGTTCTGGATCTCAAGGGGTTAATAATAATAATCGCTCAACGAAATGAAAAAATACCCAAAACTGATCCAAATAAGTTAGTCAAATAAGTTTTAAGTAACAGGAACTACCTCGTGTAGGTCTCACGGCCTCTTGTAGCTTCCTTATTTTCTTATGTTCTTATGTAGTCATATTTAGGTCCTCTCACGAAATAGAAAATCCTTGTACATGAATGGGAAACAAACCTTGACCTCTGCACTATAAGAGGAGGCGAGCAAAGGCGTATGGTACAAGGCGTAGTACATTTATAATAGTAATAGTACAGACGTGTAGTACAAGTTGGGAATACATACTGTAATAGGAGACATAGTAGTAGTACAGGCGTTATAGTACACATAAGGGAGAGTAACATAGTAAGAGACATAGTACAGGCGTTATAGTACACATAAGGGAGAGAGTAACATAGTAGGAGACATAGTACAGGCGTTATAGTACACATAAGGGAGAGAGTAACATAGTACATTATAGTACAAGTAAGGAAAGGATCTTGGTGCCCTTTGTTTTGGCAAGCCTAGCATGAACCAGAGGGGTGTGGCTGCCCTCGATCCACTATCAATGGCCACAAAGAAGGTTTAGGCTGTTATTCCATATTGATACTCTGGGAGGCGACGATCTTGACGTGGTGTGTGCAGAGAATGAGAATTTGTGGTGATGAGCTGCGGCCTGCGAGTGAGTGAGTGTGAGTGTGAGTGAGTGAGTGAGTGAGTGAAATGGGACGGCGACATTGGGGCCTTGCAGCATAGACATTCAATATACATCACCCCCTTTCACCTTTGTGAGAGAGGTCAGTTCAGGTTAGGTCCAAATGTTGGTAGAAAATATAAACAAGGATATTAACTCCTTGAGACCCAGAACGTAATTTCAACTGTAATTTGGGTAGGCTACTAGTAGACGATTTAAATGAATATAATAAGCAATAATTTATAGATATGATCTGTTTAGTATCCGTGTCCACTACCGTAGATAACAGTGAAGTCGCCACCTACAATGAAGTCGCCAGGCGCCAAATATTACGAATTATAGCATCACTACTGATTTTTATGTGCCACTGAAGATGTTACACAGTAGTTTATATCATGATTGTATAATCTACCCTGTTTCAGCGTTGTTTTATGCTTTGTATCTGCAAGTATAGCTGTCGCGCATTTTGTTTCTCACGTTTTTCTTCGCGCGATGACTAGACAGTAAACAGTAGCTTTTCGGGCGACAGGACACAAAACTTGCCAGATCTTTCAAACTTGAATAGAATTTATTTTCACGTTGGCAGAGGAATTTTTATATATCCAAGCATCTTCCGCAGGTAATATATATAGAGACTTGTTTTACTTTACCTCTAATTTCCCTGAATTCCCCAGAGTGGCGACTCAACTGTTGGGTTAAAATACTAGCTGGCGACTTTACTGTAGTAGGTATAGTGAGGTCGCCACTCGGTTTTATTTTTGTCATTTGTTCATTTATAGCCCTAATATGACACAGATGAAGACACAAAATGACACAGACTTTCCAGATAGACCCTTCTAACTTTCCTGAAATCATGGATGTAGAAATGTAAGTATTAACGCCACCACACGTCTGTAAATAACAAAGAAACGTAGAACTGGCGACTTCACTGTTATCTACGGTAGCTAATGTGGTATATTAATTAAGTTACTTTTTTATATTTTATGGCTAACAACAGCCAGAACTGGGCGCTAAATACATTGAATGTATTTAAATACTAAATACATGGGAGAAATGTATTTAAATACTAAATACATGGGAGAAATGTATTTACATACTAAATACATTTTACGAATGTATTTAAATACTAAATGCTAAATACATTTGAAATTTGAAAATACATTTTGAATAGTATACACAAATTCTAACATGTCCGAATTTTTTTTTATTTCCTTAGGATTTCCTTAGATTTTGGGTTTCCTTAGAAATTTCCTTCTCAGGCCTAAATTTCCTAGAAATTAGGAAATTTCCTTGAAAGCGGAAACACTGGTTCACTGTAACATCAGATAGTTGGGCGGGTTTATGGCCAAATTTACTGATAAAATAAGTATTTACATTTGTATATTATGAGTATTTGAATACAATGTATTTACTCATAAAAGTATTTAAATACTGTTTTCAAATACATGACAACCAATGTATTTATAAATACATTTCTAAATACACAAATGTATTTAAATACGTATTTAAATACAAATGTATTTAAATACTGCCCAGCTCTGACAACAGCAAAGGAAAGATCTGGGCGTGAATGGGTTAAGAGTGTCGTAGCATTGTCATGATTGCTAACTTGATGTGACACGTCCATATCCCCGATAACATGTATCAGTGCAACAGTGATGCATTGTTATGTAACCATATCAGTATCTCGCAAGACAAATTTAGTTATACAGAGTAAAACCTCACTTAACCCCTTGAGGCCCAGAACGTAATTTCCATTGTAATTTGGGTATACCATTAGACGATTTTTAGTGAATATAAGCAATGTTTTATAGATATGACCTGTTTAGTATCCTTGTCCACTAACTAATGTGGTATATTCAGTTACTTTTGTTAATCTTATGGCTAACAACAGACATTTATTTTTAGTAACGGAAAGATCTGGGCGAGAAGGGGTTAATCGGACTTCAATGCATACATATCGGATATTTTTCTTCATCGCACTGGACGAGGGGAGATGGACTAGTCTTATATTAACTGGAATAGTCGTGAAGCTAATTACTATCTAGACTGAACTTTATAATTCTATCCATTCCACCATTTGATTACTGTTGTGTTAATGTTTAATAGTGCTCGCAAAAATGGGGATTTATTTTTCGGCCTTAGGTAGTCTAGTTACAAATGAAAAGCCATAAAGAGCCGTTAATGATATGCAATTGTTTCTGGTTCCTTGATTTTAGTCCGATATAATGAGAAAAAGTCCTGATGCTGATCTAACCTAACCTAACCGGACTTTTGGCTAAATTAGACGAGGTGCTGGCCCAATAAGTTCTATTTGTTGGTGGCTATAACTGAAACATCTATTAACTGAAACGTCTATTAATTGAAACATGGCTCTTACTATAACTGAAACACCTATTAACTGACACATCTATTAACTGAAACATGGCTCTTACTATAACTGAAACATCAACAGTGCTGACCAGGAAAACAGACACCCTGTTTCGTTGACGGAATACCGAGTAGATTCTGTTAAATATGCAACACATGACATGGAAAGTATTAAACTCAAGGTAAAGGAAAGATCTGATCCCTTGATGCTGAGGTCATGGATCAATGAGAAGCCTCCCTCAGCACGCAACACACGCACACGCACACGCGCGCACGCACGCACGCACGCACGCACACACACACACACACACACACACACACACACACACACACACACACACACACACACACACACACACACACACACACACACACACACACACACACACACACACACACACACTTTTCATCAAAGCCGTCAGTCACCAGTGCTTTCTTTAGATCAGAGAAGATAGGGCAAGAAAGAAAGATAGAGAAGAGAAAGATAGGGAGGTAAACACGTAGGTCAAGAGAAAGATAGGTTACCATCTCCTTTAGAGCAAGTGGTGGTTTGCCTCGGTGATGTGATAGAATGTCATAAGAACATAAGAAAATAAGGAAGCTACAAGAGGCCGTGAGACCTACACGAGGTAGTTCCAGTCATGTCATGTAATGTGATTTGCTTTGATATACTCCCTAAAACTCCCTTCAGTAATTGCCTACAACAGAAGTCTTTCCATACAGTTTACTCTCACCCATTCCATTTGAAGGCAGTTCATCTTAACAGTGACAGACATTCATAGTCAGCGGCATGTGTTGCATTGAAAAGGCATTACCACTGTCACTCTGAATACCAATAATGACACTGCAAAGTTGTTCTCCACATGCACACCAAACCACTAGGAATATCATGTGTGCCTTCAGTATTTGGAATTTAATTACTTGGGGTAAGACAGGTTTGGATGCAGCTAAGGCAAAATGTTGGAATCAAAGTATGTAGCCTACTGTAGAGGGAAAACAGCAAAGCAGTCTTGGCGTAGTCCCCCAAACATTTGCCTTGACAGATCATATACTGCAAGAAATTTATGATAGATGAACACAATACAGTAATATCAAATAAATGGCAACACAATAATAAACCCATAGACATTAACCCCTTGAGACCCAGAACGCAATTTCCATTGTAATTTGGGTACCATTAGACGATTTTTAGTGGATATAAGCAACATTTTATAGATATGACCTGTTTAGTATCCTTGTTGACTAACTAATTTGGTAGATTCAGTTACTTTTCGTAATTTTATGGCTATCAACAGACATTTTTTTTATAGCAAAGGAAAGATCTGGGCGTGAAGGGGTTATTAAGGTGACAAAATCACCAAAATAAAGTGTATTGAGGGAATTGGAATTTTACAAAGCATACGGAGAGAGAGAGATTCGTGAAGGTTTATGAAGCTTTTGCCTTGCTATGACCTGTTGATAAAAGCCAGTTATTATGATTGACAGCAAAGTAACCCCAAAGGGAAGTAAATATTCAACTTTTAACCCCTTCACGCCCAGATCTTTCCTTTGCTATATGAAATTGTCTGTTATTAGCCATAAAACTACAAAAAAGTAACTAAATAAAACAAATTACCTAATGGACAAGGATATTAAACAGGTCATATCTATATAATATTGCTTATTAAAATCATCGAATGGTGGTTATATTACAATGACAATTACGTTCTGGGCCTCAAGGGGTTAACATAGTAGTGGAGCAACTTAGAACACAAAAAAAAATAGATCAAGTCAAGCACTGAAACCGAGGCAGTTGAGTGGAGGACTGGTGTTGCATGATTCTTGTTGCCGTGACCTCATTCCTCCCTTGGTATGTATGAGACGGCCTCCACAGCTCGACTTGGAGATGCCATGAGTATCGGTGCTCTTTTAATGCCGCCCACTAAGACACACACTGCGTAGAGGTGTAGTAGAGGTGAACCTTTCGGGAAGTTAACGAAGATGCATGTAGTTTTTGAAGACAACCAATCCTTACAGATAACAAATGAACCACACACACACAGACACAGACACAGACACAGACACAGACACAGACACAGACACAGACACAGACACAGACACAGACACACACACACACACACACACACACACTCTCTCTCTCTCTCTCTCTCTCTCTCTCTCTCTCTCTCTCTCTCTCTCTCTCTCTCTCTCTCTCTCTCTCTCTCTCTCTCTCTCTCTCTCTCTCTCTCTCTCTCTCTCTCTCTCTCTCTCTCTCTCTCTCTCTCTCTCTCTCTCTCTCTCTCTCTCTCTCTCTCTCTCTCTCTCTCTCTCTCTCTCGAGTATCTTAATGTGGTTCTCGTTTTCGTCTTTCTCAACTTTTTGTTCAGACTCTGTCCTTCATCAATCAAGGAACAAGAAAAGACTTCATCATGAAAAGGAAATCATCGCATTCAATTTCTTTTATTTTTTATTTTTTTACAGGTACATTTTCTCATCCTATTTGTTTTTATCACTTATTTTTCTCCTTCCATTCTCTTCTGTTATATTCCATTTCGTAGTACTGTACTGATTCACAGCCTCATGTGTAATTCATCAGTGGCCGTTCAGTGCCATTTATGATTTTCACTGATATGGTTTTATATTATTTTGACACAAAAAAAATGTCAACTCATATTCCTGCTTCCCGTCCTGTGTTGTGTTGTCTCCCGATACACATCAGCATGAGTCTGGACTAAAGGTTAATGTCAATGTTGAAGCTTTGCCATCAGACTGTCAATCGGGATGTCAGGAGTTGTTCAGACATGCACTTGCTGCCCCACATCTGGAGGTTCTGTTGTTGGGTTTTATCATAACGCTCACATTATTTCTTTTTTTCATGGCAGTTTGGCCTTAAAGGATACGGTGAATCTGACATGAGTTAGCACCTTCTTGCCTCTGTCTAAAGTTATCATGAATGCGCTTCAGCAGCTTATTGCAATCAGCTTAACCCACTTCTTAAGGAGAAGGTTCAGGAATGTGCATGCTTTGACATCTTGATGACCTAACACTACAGTAAGACTAGCTCTAGATGGGTGTATGAGAGGGGAACTATCATCCAAGAGTCTCACTTCAGTCTCAGCGTTTTTTCCTTTTCAAATTCTGATATCTTTCTGTGAGCACAATTGTTCTTTGATTTTTAACAAAGTTGTGAACTCCTTCAGATGTATACATGCATTGTACTATCTTGGATGATAACTCAACTGTGGAGTGAAAGGGACCCTGGCAAAAGGTCTCACTGTTCCATAAATTTTGTGTGCCACTTGATGTTTTACCTCAAAGTAGTGGGTGGGTGTGTGAGCGCCTGGCCCAGGGCTGGTCCGGCGGTGCTCTGGCCCAAGCCGTTGGCCACGCTCACACACCCTCCTCCATTCCCACCCATTGTTGTCCATTCTAGAACCCATGTTTTGCAACAGCATCAGAAAATGTGTCTTCCCTCATCTTAACCTTAACGTCATAGTCCCCAAACTGTATTGGTGAGAACTTTTGCTTGAGTGCCCAAGACCAAAGTTAGTCTGACTGAAGGGGCAAATGTGCCACTAATAACTTCTCGGTGCACTGCCGCGGCCGTGCACCGAGGTGCGGCTAACCCAGGAACTGACACATTTTCTGATCACTGATGCAGACTTAATGGCAGTAAAGGTGAAGGTGAGGCTCTGAGCCAGGGCGTGTGTAGCGTGAAGGTGGTGCCCCTTAGTCTCTAACCTTGGTCTTTTTCCCGGGCCTGCAGCCCTGCGGTGTCGCTAGCATCGGGGGCAGGCCTCCCTGGGGTCCCCTCCTCCCTGCTGGGGGCTGCTGGAGCCTCTGGAGGTGTGGCTGCTGCAGCTGCTGCTGCTGCTGCAGCCAGCTCTGGGGCGGTCATTGTCTCATTAACTCAGGGTGCAAACCCTGCCACTTTGACCTCCCTGGCTCCCTCAGCAGCCTCCCAAGTAGGCACAGGGGGCCCTAGCTACAGCCCCGCTCCAGGTACCCCCATACACTCCATCGTTAACTTAAGCACCACCAGCAGCAGCAGCAGCAGCAGCACAACAAACAACAGCAACACCAACAACAACAACAACGGAAGCAGCAGTGGTGTCTCCTCTCCTTCTGAACCTACCTATGTTAATCTCTAGTCTGTGAGTCTTCCACTGTGCTGTGACCTGCTGTGGCGGATGTTGAACCCTTATAAGGAGAGGAGCAGTTTTACCCCTAACACCACTTCTTTCTTTGCTAGTTCAATATCCATCACACGCAGAGTAATCACGTGAGTGTCTTGTAGTGATTCATCTGGTTTTGTTTATTTTACAGGTTTTGTTTTGTTTGTATTATCCATTGTTATGCATGTGTATGTTTACCAAGGTAACATTTTCTATTAATGACTTTTCTTTCTTTCACTAATCTGCTAACCTGAGTCTATAGACAAAGTCCGTATGTACTACAATGTGAAAGCCACATGATTTTTATGATTTATTTGCTTTTATGCATGACAATTTTTCTTTTTTTTACAGGATGTGGGCAGTAGCTGCATGAGTAGCCATTTTTTTATGTTACCATGAGGCATGTACCTTTTATCCAGCTGACATCGTGCTTTTGGCCACACACACTGAGTTGCCTCTTCCATTCACAGGCGAAAGAAGAAATGCATCCGGTACATGGAGGGCGAGGAGGGCGACGACATGGCGCCCGGCTCGGCCGACAGCGTGGACGCCTCGCAGGAGAGTAACGACGAGGACGACCTCCAGGAGATGTCGTCCCCATCCACGGCGATGGTGGGTGACCAATCCGCCGCCTCGCCGGCCTCCTCCTGCCTCATGCCCTCCCCCGGGCCCTCCTTGGCATCGCCGTCAGGACCGCCGTCGTTGCTCATGCAGTCGCCCGCCTCCCTCGCCTCCCCATTAACGCCCGGGGAGGGCCCCCAACTACCCATAAACCAGGTGCCCCAAGCCCCGCATCCCCAACGGCCCCCAGTGGGCACTAATCCCCGTGACATTAATAACCCTCTTAGTGTAAACCAGTTGACCGGCCAGTGCGCCAGCAACAAGCCCGATACCGGGTCTCAAGACTCTTCGCATCCCGCCATGGTGAGCGTCACATGACCCACTGCAACCCTAGCCCCCAACACCCACAAGCTGTGCTGGACACGCCCGCCCCAACACTCATACCAACACTGCGCCTTTCACCACGAAAAAGTGCTATAATGAATGCTTATAAATCTGTCGAGTGTCGTTTCTGGTGGACAGTTGTTCGTCGGGTTTTCAGGACCAAATTTTCCCCGCCAGGATGGGCCTGTGCCAGTACAGTCACCAATACCTCAGTGTCAAGAGTGTGGCTGAAGACAAAGACTTGTGGCCCCTGCTTGGCACCATCCCTGTATATAATGTTCCTTCACATCATGAATCAACCCTCCATTGTCTCACTCACAGCAGTGTTAGGTACTCCACTCTCAAGCTGCTAGGCCAGCCCTTCACTTTGTTCTATTCTGCAAATTTTTATGAAAATTTATGCAAGTTCTATATTGAATATTGCCGTATAAGTGAACACACACACACACACACACACACACACACACACACACACACACACACACACACACACACACACACACAGATATGGTAATTCATGACATCCCTTGCCTTAGTAATTGTGTGTATTTTTAGCCCAAACTTTGCCAGTGCTGAGGAGCGAGTAGACAGTGGCCTGCCGGGAGGGACTGTCAGGGACCATGGGAGCTGCTGGAAAGTTACTGATTTATGAAGCTGAATATTGTATTATTCAAATATAACTTATGATTTAAAGCTTGAAATGCACAGCACAATGAAACATTTGATAATTCTGCAGTCCAGATACTACTACTACTACTACTACTACTACTACTACTACTACTACTACTACTACTACTACTACTACTACTACTACTACTACTACTACTACTACTACTACTACTACTACTACCACACTATTACTACTGCTTCTACTACTACTACTACTACTACTATTATTGCTATTATTGCTATTATTGTTATTATTTTTATTACTACTACTACTACTACTATTACCACACTACTACTACTACTACTACTACTACTACTACTACTACTACTACTACTACTACTACTGTTATTATTTTTATTACTACTACTACTATTATACTACTACTATACTACTACCACCACCACCAACTACAAACTAACAATAGGTCAAGTTTTGAAATGTGTTGCTTTTAATGTTTCCAAAGCATTCAGTGAACACGTTGAGCTTAAGATCAGCCACTGGCCGCCCGGCATGTTCTTTACATCAAGTGTTGTCTTGCCTCACCGCCACATGCCAACGGTGCTTCTAAATCTGCAGTACACCATGTATCTCCCTCCCTCCCTCCCTGCTGTTTTCTGTACCGATAGCATTTCCATGAATTTATGTAATATCATCTGAAATATGTTGCACAACCAAAATTGTTGCAAGTCAAGAACAACAGCAGTCTAATCCTGTTCACCACAGCTTTCTGAAACTATAACATCCAGGACTTCATTTAAGTAAAGTCAAGTGAAAATACAGGAGCCTCTTTGTGATGCTTTATTACAGGCTACATATTGCATTGTATCACAGCTTCCTTGTTTGCTTCAACACTGCTCTCAGGCTCCATGTTGTGTGCTGATACTCATACAGTCCTCGCACAATAATTGGGTCATGTAGGCTTCTAACAGTCAGCCTTTGTCATGCAGTGTTTGAGGCCATAATGATCACGCCACCTGCCATGTCCATCAGGTGACACCGGATGTATTTGTTACATCACTAAAAATGTAATTACGTATTATAATTTATTGGACGGCCTAAGATTTCAACATTACTTTTATTCACTTTAATTTTGTGACAAGTGCACAATGTGATAAAGTGATCATAATCATACATGAAGGCTGTCATGCAAACCTTCAAATGACCTTTCACTATCCATCCAACTTGAGGAAGTGGCAAACCCTGTGTTAGGATCCAATGAGGAAAGATGACAATGTATCTCCTGGCTGTGTTCCTGGGCTAATGAACAGCCTTTGGTATTTATTCTTAAGTTAGCTGTGGACAGTGATTGGCTCTGCTGTTGTGAATGATTTGTTCTCTGTTCCTCGGTGTTTGTTCTTGTGTGTGTTCTCTCCAAAGACCCCGTGGAAAGACCAGCCTGACGCCTGAGCCGGGCTGCCGGGCCGCCGTGCCTCACTGCTGCCATCATTATTATAATCATTGTAGTTGTTTGTTTTTTGCTGTTGATTTTTATATATGTTTTTAAGTGTTGTAAGTCACCTGAACATCTCTTCTCCCTGAATGCCACTGTGTATCCATCCTTCCCTCCGCCCAGCGCTGGAAATACAGGCTAGACGTGATATGCAAATTTTTCATGAAAAATTAATTTCAAAAAGATGCAACCATCATGGCTCCATGACCCTTATTTGATCAAAGATTATAAGTGATATGTTTACCTAACTAACTTTTAAAGTACAATGTTTATGGCATTAATGATAAATCCTACAATTTTAAAGATTTTTTCTCTTTTTCTAATTTGATGTGTGTGTGTGTGTGTGTGTATGTATGTGCGTTTGTGTGTGTGTGTATGTATGTATGTATGTATGTATGTGTGTGTGTGTGTGTGTGTGTGTGTGTGTGTGTGTGTGTGTGTGTGTGTGTGATAAAGACAGGGTACAAAACCAGATTTTTTGTAAAATGAAACTGTAAAATGTCAGTAATGTTTTTTGTGGTGTGTGAAATTAGGAGTTGTGTGGCGCCTGGTAGCCAGCGGGGGGTGGATGACGCCCAACCATGTGGTGGTGTTGCCTTCCTCTGAGTACAGGTGCCGTAGAGGTGACTGCTGCTGCTGCTGCTGCTGCCTGTCATTCTTCAAGTTGTCATGTTCATGCACACTTATGCCTCAGAAACTGTCAAAATATTCAAACTTAACCTTTGACTGCAATCATACAAAATTACAGTTAATTCCTGCAATGCTTGGCATTCTAATCATTATAGATTCTTTTGTGTGTAATGAAGAGTGGATATTTAGTCAGCCAAAGAGAATCTGGAAGACAAAAGCTCGCCTAGGTTTGTTTCCGTAACGTCAGTTCGCACTGTTGTCAATCACCACCTTGTGTTCCAAAACAGTAAGGAACTGGACATAAAAATTTCAGTGTCAACCAATATGAACTTGCTTGATCGTATTCACAATGATGAAGGAGAGAACGCCTGTATCGGTCCCACAATCCCTTGTTGAGCCTGAGTTCAGCAGGAAAACCTCACCTCAGCCCATAATGGGGGGTGCAAATAGTCTCTTCAGTAACACCAACAGTAACAGACGAGGAAAGAGGAAAGGCCACTATTATCATACTTTATCAAAGAAACTTTTGTAATGCATGGTTTTTGTTCTTGAATCAGTTTGTGAGTGTACAGCCAGTAGCATTGTGAGGCCTGGGTGTGTGTGTTGTGCTGCTGAGCTACTCTGTGAAGCATGACAGCGGCCAGAGAGGACTAGAGTGTAAGGCCACGACCACCCGTCTGTCACAGCAGCACCCTCATGTGTCACCAGCACAAGTAGTGGCGCCTCAGCACACTGGGCTGCTCATCTGCCAGTCAGCACAGTTGAGAAAAATTAGCAACACAAATGTTAGCTTTTTTAGTCTGAATATTATCTGTGAAGCAAAAATGTGATTATGTGCAAATATCATAAGTTTATTTGTGTATGTGGTATACTGAGACACCCTATGTAAGCATGCCCTGCTGCCTCCTGTACCAGTGTCAGCCACATCTGTGGTGTGTGTGTTTGTGTTTTGTGCTGTGGTTCCCATGGCGCGCCTCGCTGCGGCGGCTGTGTGTGTGTGTGTGTGGCTGCCCAACCACCGCTCGCCACCTCTCAAGTCTTCACCAGCATAAGAGAAGAAGAGAACAGGATCATAGGTTGGCCGATGACACTACCTTGTCATTCACCTTTACAAAATGTCTTTCCATCCCAGTGATGTACTTCTATTTTTAAGGGGACGTTGAATTTCAAATAAATGTAAAGTATCAACTGAGGAATTTTTGTAAAAATCAACTTTTGTCAAATGGGGCTTGGATGTTAATCATCAAGTGTAGAGTGATTGCTGACCTTAGGAAGTATTGCTTCTAAGGTACTACTGTGTGTGTGTGTATGTATGAGACACTTCTTTGAGTCTTAATTTCTTCCCTTCATTACTTTTGTATATGGAAAGTAATCAAAACAGAATCATATCCAAACCTTACAATCTAACAATACAATTGTTATTTATGTGGGCACTACAGTGAATCATGTCCAGCCACTTATTTTCTATCAATTAGGGATCCTGTGAATATATTCATATTTGGGTTAATTGAGCCTATGTAAGACATCTAAAAATGGGTTTCACAAGAGCTAAAGAAAAGGTGACCTGTCAGCACCACAAGGCCGCGCCCACGCTGCCCCCGCTGCACCCACTTTCCGGGAATCACACTTTATTCTTTGTGTGTGGCATGGGATGATGGGGCATGACAGCCCATTCATAGAAATTTAGTTTCCAGAAAAGTTTTTGGAAAAATATCTCGTCAGTTTTGATGATGGTAATGATGATGGCAGTGTTACAGACTCAATGTCACCTTTGTGGTCAAGACAGCTTCGACCAGCTGAGGGTGGCCGAGGCCTTGGGGTGGCGCCCCGAGCACCCTCTCCACACTGTATAGGAACTTGGTGATCACTCTTCTCTTACCTCGCACTTACAAGGACATCATGAAATTATGATTATCGTTTTCCTTTACGTAATTAATTAAGAATATAATCGCGGAGGTGTCCATTCCTTCTCCCATCCCAGCCCTTCCCTCCTCCTCCACCTCCTGTACTCATTAGTGTTTGTAGTTCATGTACCACAACAGATAATGTGCAAGTATCTTCATCCAACTCCCCCTTCATAAAAAGATAAATCCGAAACTCTTCGTTGTACACAGCGCGCCAAAATATTGTTCGCTGCATCATAACAGACGCTCCCATAAGGGAATTCTGAAAATGTACTCTACAGCAGCCTAGTGACTTCTGAGAGAGATATCCTACATATAGCAGCATGTTTAAAGCACGGGCAGTCCATCAAGACCGTTGAGGAATGTTCAGATGCCACTTGTCAATTATAGACGAAGCATTTTGAAAAGGATCGCCTCACTCCCCGCGAGTAATTTGAACAGACACGCGTTGGTATAACTATCATTATTTTCATAATGGGTGGCAAGAAAGACCTAACAAAGGAGCAAATTAAAGTTATTGTGACTACACAAGGCAGAGAGGTCAGAGGAAGAAATATCAAGGATTGTGAGTGTTACGAGGAGATGTGTGATGAAGTGGGTGGAGTGTTTCATGAACGTGGCGGGGTGGCAGCGCCATAACATAAAGAAGTGGCCACAGCGAGGATGTAAAACATCAGCAAGCACCGTAAATGTCATGAAACGTCAAGTGGATGCCAATCCTCAAATAGGAGCAAGAAAATTATTGCGATATGACATTTACATCCTCGCTGTGGCCACTTCTTTATGTTACGGTGTTGCCACGCCGCCACGTTCATGAAACACTCAACCCACTTCATCACACATCTCGTAACACCCACAATCCTTGATATTTCTTCCACTGGCCTCTCTGCCTTGTGTAAAGTCACAATAACTTTAATTTGCTCCTTTGTTAGGTCTTTCTTGCCACCCATTATGAAAATAATGATAGTTATACCAACGCGTGTCTGTTCAAATTACTCGCAGGGAGTGAGGCGATCCTTTTCAAAATGCTTCGTCTATAATTGACAAGTGGCATCTGAACATTCCTCAACGGTCTTGATGGACTGCCCGTGCTTTAAACATGCTGCTATACGTAGGATATCTTTCTCAGAAGTCACTAGGCTGCTATAGAGTACATTTTCAGAATTCCCTTTATGGGAACGTCTGTTATGATGCGGCGAACAATATTTTGGCGCGCTGTGTATTACATAAACTCGAAATGGAAAAGCAAAATAAAGTGAACAGTTTATTTTTTATTTTTTTTATTCGGCCACTGTAAATCTACCTTTCTTGCCCAGTGCACACACACACACACACACACACACACACACACACACACACACACACACACACACACACACACACACACTCACACTCACACTCATTATCATCATCATCCATTTATCCATCTCAAACACTATTTATTACTCCTCAACCTTACATTAACGACTAAGTTTTCTCATCATCACATCCAAAGCCCGATAAAGCCCGCTGCTCCTTACCCCACACGCCCTTTTGCCCTACGCCCACCCACCCTCCCTCCTCCCAAGCCCACCATAACCCGCCAATTAACCTTGGGGACACACCTCACGGGGCACAGCAGGTTAGGGCGTCGCGGGCATGGGGGAGATAGGAAAGGAAGTCTTGCGAACCTCTCCTCCCTCTCCCCCCTTCTGAGCTGTGGATATATAACAAATAATAATGATTAATAATACTGTCAAGAATGTTCACCTTAGCGTTTCTCATTCCCTAGGTAACGTGGTGAGTTTTTATGTGATGTTGATGTTGAGTATTGTATATATGATTGAATGTTATCGAGTTTTTTTATTGTTTCGTTTCTATTATCTCATTTTTATTTATTATTTTAGTTTTTCACTGTTTGGAACTCTAGGCTGTTGTATCTTTCCATAAGCAGTCCATATGTAGCTGTGGATGTGATTTGTTCTCTCACTGTGCCAATTCGCCTGCGGTCCCAGCCGATCATATAAAAAAAAAATATATAATAAAATATAGAAAAAAAAACTGGCCCCAGGTTCTTAATGTAAATATGGTAATATTTTAGCTAGTATTCTATTCCAAGAGAATCGTAATTGCCGGACAATCATTATTCAACACGTCAGTTTGTCTCACTCGGACATTCTGAGTCACGCTTCTGTTGTATTTTTGTAAACCTCCCCCTCCCCCGCCCCGCCCCGCCCCCCCCTCAGTTCCCCCACCGCCCCACCCCCTCAGTCCCCCCTCGACCACCGTCTTGTAAGGACCATTGTCACACTTGTTGAAGTCGGAGATGCGATGTACAGAAAAAAAGGAATCTAGAGAAATTGTTCATGTAAATAGTATGTAGTAAATAAATCAATTTCATAAGAGCAGATGTTTTATG
>JACEEZ010005278.1:172500-347500 GCA_016584305.1 Chionoecetes opilio | reverse complement strand
TTGGCTTGAAGCCGCTAGATCGTGACGTCAGTGCAAGACACCTATTAACCTTATCCCTTCAACGTTTCCACTTGTTTTGTATAAACGTAAACCGTTCAGCTTGTAAAGGAGAATACATCAGGGTGCCACAATCACTCGGCTACGAAATACGTACGTAGCTTCATTCGATTACGTACTTTCTAAAAAAACGAAAGATCGAACCAGTGATTCTGCCTAAAGCGGCTGTCACCGTGGCCACCGAGATGATAAGGCCTGGTGGATCGCCCGTGACGTCACACCATAAGGATACAACCCGCTCCGCTCCCCGTACAAGTTTACCTACCTAATATAATGTTTATCAGTATAAAAGATATACTGTTATCTTCGGAAATGTTTGTTCTATAATATTATCAAATAAAAAACCGTGAAACACACAAAGAAAATGTCATTATGAGACTTTCAAGAAATATGCATTAACTTAAACTCTTCGCCATTTAATATTTTGCTCGCAAACATTTTACATGGAGAATACCTATAGAAGCGAAATTTAATTAGCTTTCCATTGATATATTTCGTTTAGTGATAAATGAATTAGCGGCATGCATAAATTAGCGTTAACTATATATAAAAAATCATGAAATCGGGTAATTTCCTATCTAATATATGTTTATCAGTATAAAATATATACTGTTATCTTCGGAAATGTTTGTTCTATAATATTATCAAATTAAAAACAGTAAAAGACACTAAAGAAATGCCATTATGAGACTTTCAAGAAATATGCATGAACTTAAACTTTTCGCCATTTAATATTTTGTGAAAAAACTTTTTACGTGGAGAATATCAATAGAAGCGGAATTTAATTAGCTTTCCATTGATATATTTCCTTCTCTGATAAATGAATTAGAACCATGCATAAATTAGCGTTAACTAAATAAATAACATCATGAAATCGGGTAATTTTTCCAGATTGATGATGTTATTTATTTAGCTAATGCTAATTTATGCAATTTGACTTTCAGAAACAATATCAATAATTGACAAAATTACTAATAATTTTCCATTGTGGTACTTTTGATTTGTGATACACACATACTTTTGCAGGTAGTACATACAACACATAGTAATTTCTACCCATTTATCTCTATATAGCCTACTATATACATTTCATAATTACATCCTATAGCCAAGACTTACAATTCATTAACTATATATATATATATATATATATATATAATATATATAATATTATATATATATATATATATATATATATATATATATTTATATATAATATAAACTAATTTGGGTATATTTAGTTTATGTATTACATCGTAAAATCATGATGGCATCAACAATATCTTCCTTCAATCCTAACCTTAAATCGTTTAGGATGTAGCGCAACCCAGAGAATGTTCTTTCAACACTGGCCTGCGTCACAGGCAGAGCAATAGCCACTTCAGGCAGTCTGCAACAAACAAACAGACACGCACGCACACACAAACACAAACAAACAGACACGCGCAACACACACACACACACACACAAACATACAAACAAACAGACACGCACGCACACACAAACAAACAGACACGCACACACACACACAAACAAACAGACACGCACGGACTCAAACAAACAAGCAGACACGCACGCGCACACACAAACAAACAGACACGCACGGACTCAAACAAACAAACAGACACTCACGCGCACACACAAAAACAAAGAGACATGCACTCACACACCCAAACAAACAGACGCACGGACTCAAACAAACAAACAGACACGCACGCACACACACAAAAACAAACAGACATGCACTCACACACACAAACAAACAGACACGCACGGACTCAAACAAACAAACAGACACGCACGCACACACACAAAAACAAACAAACAGACACGCGCACACACACACACACACACACACACACACACAAACAAACAAACAGACACGCGCACACACACAAACAAATAAACAGACACGCACACACACAAACAAACAAACAGACACGCACACACACAGTCACACACACAAAAAAAGACATGCACGCACGCACACACACAAACAAACAAACAGACACGCACGCACGCACACAAACACAAACAAACAGACACACACACACAAACACACGCACACACAAACAAACACACGCACACACAATCACAAACAAACAGACACGCACAAAAAAACAAAAACAAAATAGACGCACACACACACAAACAAACAGACACGCACACACACACACACACACACACACACACACACACACACACACACACACACACACACACACACACACACACACACACACACAAACAGACACGCACACACACAAACAAACAAACAGACACGCACGCAGGCACACACAAACAGACACGCACGCACACACAAACAAACAAACAAACAGACACGCACGCACGCACACACAAAAAAACAGACACACACACACACAAACAGACACGCACATACACACAAACAAACAGACACGCACGCACACACACACACACACACACAAACAGACACGCACACAAACACAAACAAACAGACACGCACGCACATACACACAAACAAACACACACACACACACACACACACACACACACACAC
The DNA here is from genome assembly GCA_016584305.1 of Chionoecetes opilio. Lineage (NCBI taxonomy): Eukaryota > Metazoa > Arthropoda > Malacostraca > Decapoda > Majidae > Chionoecetes > Chionoecetes opilio. The sequence goes on along the minus strand of JACEEZ010005278.1, from coordinate 344,904 downwards.
ACAAGTGTGTTAGATGCAAGTGGGTATGTGAGTAATGGGGCCGACGCCCCACGCCACCTGACTTATCTCCTTGACCTGACCGAGGAGGTCAGGAGGCTGAGGGATAATCCCCATTCCACGTTCACACCCAGCCGTCCCAGATAGCTTGGCAGAACTTCTACCTGGCTAATGAGGTCATACGGTGGTGTTAATTAATGGGGTCAAATCTCGCTCATTCATTCCCCTATCCGCCCATCCACCGCCCAATGGGCGGCGGCAGTATGGGCGGCCGCCCATACTGCTGGGTACGAAAATGGTTCGATATAAGTACGGAAATAAAAATCTAACTTTCGTACCGTACCGAACATGAAGAAATATATCGAACTGTAATATCGAACCGTACTTTTAGCCCTTAAATAACCGTACCGTACCGTAATTTCGTACCGTACCGTACCGTACTACATGCCCTGGCCACAGGTAACAGTGGCCGGCGGCCGCCCGCCCGCCCGCCCGCCCGCCCGCCACTCGATTTTTGGCTCTGCCACGCCCTGCTGGGATGAAATTATTACCCTAACCTAACCTTCTAACGAGAGGGGCTCCGTCCCCTTCGACCCCCTGACGGAAATATTAAATTAACCTAACCGAAACTTAACCTAACCGGCGCGCAGTTCTCGTCCACTATAAGTCATTTAGCCCACATGAACGCGTCTTCATTTGTCGCTGCAGTTCTCTTCTAACAATCACCTCCTCCCTTTTCATCACCAGTAGCTACGTATATATATGCCCCTAAAGTTAAAACATTAACAACAAATCTCCGCGCCTCTCGCTGTCATCGCTTCATCTTTGTTTGTTATTGTTGGGTGAAGCGGTTGGCCCAACCGTGTGATAGATCGTGTTGTCAGTGTTCGACGAACAGGTCCAACCAAATGCTTGTTTGGTTCGACGAAACAGTCCGACGAAACGCCTTGTGTGATACCCGCTTAGCCTTGGTAGAAAATAGTAGCGCGTTTTCGCGACGTTCACCACCCTGGTCCAGTCCAGTCTATACCGTTTCAGGCTGGACTGATGCTCGCGAAAATACATCGAGACTGGCCCCGTCCCATTCGTCGATCCTATTGGCTGGGGGATCGAGTGGGCGGTCCTCCGGGAAGAAATGCAAACAATTTTTAAAAAGCGCGCGTTTTTACTTGACTTGTTTATGGGAAGTCAAGTTGCAGGGATGACTATGAAAAAATGAAGAATGAAATTTCATTTCATTTACCGTTAATAACACTATCGATCTATAGTCGCCACTGCACTAATGTCGGAGGGGGGCATATATTACGAGTTTTAGCATCACTACAGATCACATCACGTGCACAGTACGTAGTTAACATTATTTACATAACACTATAGCTACATGTCTTCATTGACACATACAAGTCTGTAGTGATGCTAAAATTCGTAATATATGGCGCCTGGTGGCATTAATGCAGTGGCGACTATAGTGTTGTTGACGGTACATTAATTTCCCAAGATGTTGTTTCAGCAAATTGCGAATATTGTAATTTTTCGTGAAATTACTTTAGTATTATGGTCGGCCATCATGGTGTTTCATGTCTTATCAGCAGCACAAGAAGCTCATGGGGGGAGATGCTCGAAAGAGTTAAGCCCGGTTCCCACCTTCCCGCTTGTATGGCCGCCGTACAACAACAAAGACGTCACAATGACGTCACAACAAAGTCTACCGCACCGCCGTACCGCTGTACGGCCGCCGTACAAAGTTAAATTTAAGTCATCTCTCCCGCTCGGTGGTGTCCGCTCGAGCGGAGTTGCCAACTGTGCCCAGTTACCACAAATACCACTCAAGCGGTGATGATGGTGACGTCATTGTTGTTGTATGGCGGCCGTACAAGCGGGAAGGTGGGAACTGGGCTTTACGGGCCCGTAAGTATTACCTTAGGGGACTTTTACCTCGTAGCGCCTCTAAGGGAGATGCTCAAACCGTTTTCTCACTTGGTACGGGACCGCGAGGCTAAGGGTGGTCTGGAGCACCCTTAACTCCCTAAGAGAGTGAAATTTGAAGCGACAAGACATAAACAAACAAGTTGTATCACTATATTTTATGTTTATTGTGTATTATAGAGCCATTTCATGCTTGCCTGTTTGAAATGTGATGTGTTTATTGCATCATTGACTCCATATATATCATATTTAACATACAATACCTATACTTGTAATAAATTCATATCAGGGCAAACCTATATATTAAATATATATATCGGTCGACTTCTTGAATCAAAACGTATAGTTCATCATACAAGTTTGGCCGCTATAATGATCCGGTGGTGGTGGTGGTATCAAATGTCTGACGTACTAGTACACACGCACGTATACACACAAGCAAGGATATTATAAAGTTATACTATCCTTGCACACAAGTGTCACGTGTGTCACAGTGAGGTGTTAGCCCCCCAGTGTGTTGTCTGACCTAAAGAGCGAACGCGCAGTTCTCGTCCACTATAACAGAGTACTGCCAGGGCCACGGATACGGCATACGTATGGCGCAGGCCAGCAGTGGTCTATAGATCCTAATTTCGGGCACGCGGGACTCGAACCTATGATCAGCGCATCAAGGTATACCCTGGGTACGTCTCTGTAGTAATCAGCGGGAGAATATTACGCTGAAAGGCTAATATGGCAGCTATGTATTATCGTAACATTCTGGCGATAGTGAGCTAAAATCGGCCCTATTTCGGAAATCAGCCGATCTTAGCTCAACACCGGCAAACATAGTTTTTAGGTTTAGGTTAAGTTATGTTTAGGTTAGGTAAGGTTTATGATAGGTTTGTGTTAAATTTTGTAGAGTTATTTAGGTTAAATAAGCGTCCGCGGGACGATTTCCGAAAGGGGCCGATTTTAGCACAACAGCGGCATTTGAATTGTCTTTAAATTTATTTATCGGGCTCCCTGACAGCTGAGAGCCATGATGATTGGCTAGATAAGGCCGCGTCATGCGAGGCGCTGCTCTGTGATTGGTCAGCAGAATTTCCTCACATATCCCTAGAATATCCCTATATATTCCCCACCCAGAGGCCACCGATAACCGTACGGGAGTGACGGCTCTGTACGAGCATCTCCCTCAGCCCACCCTCGTAAGGTTATTGTAGCCATACACTCGTAAGTTGTCCCTTACGAGGGATTTTCGAGCATCCCTGCCCAGCCAGCCAGCATGGAGCGCCAGTGGTCGCCTCGTAACCAGAGGCTACATTCAGAGAGGCTAACATCCATGCTTCACGACCTAGCGACATCCATCAGCTGTTTTGGGCAACTTTTGGCATTCTGCGGGCAGATTGTGACGTACTTAAAGACGTTAGCGGCCTTTAAACTTAAAGACTGCCTAAGGGGTGGTGTAGAGGACGTAATATATATAAAAATACTCATAAATTGAGTATATATGATGTTTTCTGACTCAAGAACTGAACAGGGCAAGTATACAAATGAAATTAGGCCATATTACAATGCCATATGCGCTCGTGATGAGTTTGTTATGGGGTGATGGGCCGAGTGGTGAACGGTGGCATCTCACCCCGACTCACCACACCATACACCACCACGCACGGCTCCACGACAGACAAGGTAGTATATGTGGAAATTATCCATAAACCACCCTCTCATAATTGGTAGAGGGGTGGTTTTGTTTCCCCTCCCCCCCCTTGTGAGTGAAGTATTTTCCGCTCGTGATAGGGATGTATATATATAATTATAATGGTAATGGGTAATATTAAGGTAATTTAAGTAAATGATTAGTACTGGGATAGGATAAATTAATATTCCCAGTGGTTAATAAGCATTGCACTTAAATAATTAGCACCTTAATTTGGAGCGCGGTCATTGGTTGTCGCCCATAAATACTAGCCACTAAGATTTCTGTACGTGGCTATAGGTAGGGTGGCGATCGCTGCCGACCGCCCACAGGGAGAATCAGTACACTTCCAGTCTCCCCCGGAGTAACATCTATTGTTAATATACGTGCTTGCTTGTCTACAAGTACAAGTACACCCAGACCCTCCGTCGAGTTAATATATCTTCTCTGATTAATATGAAGAAATGTTGTACATACTTTAATTTGTACATATAGTGATAAAACAATAGGACATGTGTTAAGAATCAACACACTGATAACAATAGCCGTGCGTCAAGTAGCTTGGTGTAAAAGCCCTTCTGACGCCGTAACGAAACACTGGCCTCCGCCCCTCCGCTTCTGTATTTCACGGGCGGCCTCGATCCCGGCGACCACATCGGATCACAAGACCATTGCAATATTGATCCAAACCTACAGCCTTAATTCAACCCACTATCCACCGATAAGTATCCTAGTTAGTTAAGTAGCTGGGATGATGTGTCGGGTGATAGCCATGGGTTTGATTGAATAGGTAAGAAACTCAGATTAAATATGTATGTGAAATAAATTCCCATATATTGGTGCCCCTAGTAGAGGAATATTGATGATCATGTGATTCAAAGTGGTTGTTAATTGTGACTTAGTTATGAGCCTACCACAATCGCTGGTTATGAGGCTGGAGGCGGGGGTTTTCGCGGCGTCAAGAATGACTCAGCTGTTCAATGTCACATGGGGGTGTCAATGTCACACTTGTGACGTCACATGGGGGTGGAGCTTAAGTGCACTCGTCCAAACCATTTCATCATTCCTGATTTAATGCAGTCAAAATATAGCCACTATCGAGTATATCAACAATATGTTGTCACTTTTTGCATCCATTCACCCGTTTTTAAATTATCCGCATTCAAAATCTGTAAATTCCCCGAGCTCTCAAAACACAACTGACGACCAGCAGACGACGGACCACGGCTCGGTGACATCACGGCAGCCAACCTCCCAGCCCGGCCCTGATACAAATACACGTAAACTCAGAAAAAAATATAGTACGTACTTGAAGAATTTTGGGTGTTTCCGATATATTTTTTGGGGGTTATGGCATATATACTTGCATCCTTTATGGGTGCAGCAAGAAAGCTGTGCCTTTCCAGAGAGCTTAGCACCCATTTTCGACTTATTCGGCCACGATATATGTGTGGAGCGCTGAGGGAGAGGCGGGCGGTGTGAAGCAGATTGTCTGGCTGCGCGCCTCTCACCCGCCACTCACCGGCGCTGCACACATATAACCTGCCAACGCAGGTCTGTTGCAACCAAGCTGGATCTGGCCCCAGGGTCCATAGACCACTGTAAATCTGGACCGCGCACGGAATATCGGCCTGTTGCACAAGGGCCTGAAGTCGGAGGGCCGCTCGGATTCATATATATATATATTTTTAGGTCCCCTTAGAGCTAGTGCACTAAGCTATAGGATAGGAAAGATCGCCACCCAGGGCAAACCCTGGGTATACAGGTAACCAATACCCACATCTGATTAGTGTAACCAGGCTACACTTAGATCTGAAAGAAAAAGAAACACACGTCTGGCAACGCCGTGCCAATCCTGCTGAGGCCGGCTGTCCGCCAGCCGGCTCGGAGCCATCATTCTTAATTTTGCCTTCATCGAGTCAACACCTGCTGCGTCTCCTGTAACACGTGTTGTTTCTCTTCAGGCCATATGGTAAGCACCTGCTGTTTTTTCGTGTTTACGTGGATGTGTGTGAAGTTTTTACCCATTCATGCTTCGTAATCCTTCTGTAGGGTTCACGGGCATGAGTGTAGTTTATTCTTCATCCCTGGCCGGGCCCAGCTGTGTCTTAAATATATTTTATTCGGCTGGTGTCTGTGTCTGTGGTGTTAAGCTACGCCCCAGGGGCGCGGCTTTCACCCTTTCTCCCCTGGGCATTATTTCCCCGCCAGGGCGTCCCTGGCCTGACACCTGGTCTGCCACGTGTAAACTGAGATGGACGGATGGTTACGTAGTTCTCCCAGCCACGCCCCACCCCCCGCCCGGATCCTCCCAAGGGCTGGTGCGGGGGGTTTGGTGGTCCCTGGTCTGCCACGTGTCAGCTGAGATGGGCGGATGGTTACGTAGTTCTCCCAGCCACGCCCCCCCCCCCCCCCGCCCGGACCCTCCCAAGGGCTGGTGCGGGGGGTTTGGTGGTCCCTGGTCTGCCACGTGTAAGGAGATGGGCGGATGGTTACGTTGTTCACCCAGCCACGCCCCACCCCCCGCCCGGACCCTCCCAAGGGCTGGTGCGGGGGGTTTGGTGGTCCCTGGTCTGCCACGCCCCTGGCCTCCCACGTGTGCGCTGAGATGGGCGGATGGTTACGTCGCGTCTTGCTGGTGCCAACCTTCCCCGCTCCCCCGCCGGACCCTCCCATGGGCCGGTTAGGGGAGTTGAGCGGTCCCCTGGCTGCCTGTCGACCCCCTCCCCCCTCCCCGAACATCCACTTACCTGGGGGTCGGGGCAGTGCGTGTGGCGATGCAGGTGGGGGTTTGGGGGCGTTTCGTGTTGCGTCTGTCCTTTCCCTCTCACTGTTTACCCTTCTTTTCCAGCGGATCAATGTGTGCGGCCAGGGCTGCTCGGTGTCTTTTAGGTCCCGAGGCCACAAGCTCTGCCTCCTCGCACGCCCCGTGCCTTCTGTCGGACCTTTTCGTCCCGTCGATTGCCCGGTATGCTGTGGAGGCTGCGGCTCATCCTCCCGGAGGGGGGTGTGCCCTGCTTTACGGCGAGGCCTATGCTGACCTCAAGGAGTGGTGGTCGAAGGCTTTGAAGTCTCGCCAACGCAGCCACTTCCGTCTGTCCTGGGCGGACCAGTCTCTGGGTTTCTCGGCTGGGCCTCGCCAAGTCGTCCATCTCCTCCTCGTCTCGCACCTCCCGATCCCTGCCTCTCTTCCATGAGCTCGGCGTCGATCGTGTGACGGTGGAGCAAGAATCTGGCGGTCTCCTCAGTCCCTCACCATGACCGCGACTCCCAGGTCGAGGACTTGCCGGGTGGGTCTGTGGCTCCTACGGCTGGCAGGCGTTCTCCTGGGCCTTCCCCACCCTCACCTCTGTGACCTCCGGGTGTCGGCTTGGATGAATCAGTAAACTCCTTCATGGCAAGAATGGAGGTCCCTTAACTTCTGGTCCCATTCTCCGACGCCGAGGCGTCGAGGTCCCCATCGCCTGCTCCCTCTCACCGTGCCTCCTCTGAGTCTGTGGTAGTCGAGGATGACTACCTGGTGTGCTCCGACGGGGAAGAGGATGCTGCCCTACCCGTGCCCAAGCGGACGACGGTTCGGGGACTTCCGCCCCTGGCTTCCTGTCCGCCGGGCCTTCCTCCGCCTTTTCTTATGAGATGCCTCTAGGTGCACTTCCCCTGTCCGCTGCGGAGGATGCCTTGGGACTCCTCCTTCTTCCTCTGTCCTGTTTACCTGGGCCCGATGCCACCGTCGATTGCTTGTGAGACGGTTTGACGGGCGGCTTGTTGCCATCGGTCGTCTGGAGGACGGCTCGTGGGGCCCAGTTCCGGACTTGAGGTGCGTCGCTCCCGGGAGGACGGGGGACAGGAGTCTCACCTCTACCGCCGGATTCCTTTCTCTCGCCTGAACGCTCCCTCGAAGAGCCTGCGGTTTCTTCGGCGGCCGCCTTTGGATGCTCTGGCCTCCTTACTGGCTGAGCCTAGTTTGGTCAGGGACGGCTTCCCGGCGTGGAGGGAGCCAGGATGCCAGGTGGGCTTTCTCTCGGGGCCCAAGAACGGTTGCCGTGGATGAGGCCGGCCTGGACCCTGCCGAAGTGTGGAGAGCGGGTACCACAGTGTGAACCGGGGTCCTTCTCCGTCTGGGCCCGATCCCGGTTCTCCCGGCCTCTGGTGGCTTTCACGTGTGATGGCTGATTTCCTCCGGGTGTCCCGGCTTTCTGCCAAGGACTCCGTGGCGGGCGCAACCGGGTGAAGGAGGAGCTTTTCGCCGGGTCTTTCAGGAGCGGCAACACGCCTCCCTGTTGACCTCTTCTGTTGCCTTCTTCAGTCAGCTGGCGGACTGGCTCTCCTCCCTCGCCGTGGATCACACTTCCCTCTCCCCGGCCTCCGGTCGGATGTCTGCGGGCTTGTCGACCGCCTGTGATGCGTTCGGCGCCTCCCTCCTCCCGACGGTCCGCCCTGCCATTGACAGGGCCGTCACTGCCCGCTTGGCTCTTCGGTGCGAGGCCTTTCGGGGCCTGCCGGAGCTGACTCGGCAACAGATTCTCCGGATTAGTCCCTTCGATTCGGAGGTCTTGTCGGAGCCCTCCTTGCAGCAGTGTCTCGCCTCAATACCCCTCACCGTCACTCTGGTGTCTACTCCGGCCCCCAGACCGTCTCGGCCGGGGGGTTCCGGGAGGGGGTCCAGCAGTGTTCGTCGGGGCTCTTCTCGTCGGGAGGGGCAGTCCAGGAGTGCTCACCCCCGTGTAGATGTCCCTCAGGATCCTCGTCGTCCCAGTCGGGGTGGGCCTTCCGGGTTCAGGGGCTCTGGGTCTCGGGCCTTTCGCTCGGGGCCCGCTACTGTCCACAAGCCTTCCTCCAAGGGTCGCTCTCGCTTCTGAGCCTCCCTTCCAGGGCCTCCTGTCCGGGTTTCGGGCAGCCTGGCCGCAGAGAGGTTGGGCCGCCAGGGTGGTCCGAAACGGTCTTTCTTGGCCCTGGATTGCCCTACCGCCCCTTCGGCGACCTCCTTCTTGGACGCCGATCTCCACAGTGCTCGCCGCCCACGTGTCGGACATGCACTCCTCCGGGGTAGTGGAGAAGGCGCGGGGAAAGGTCTTTCTTTCCCGCATTTTCATCGTACCCAAGAAGGACTCTTCGAAGGGGCGGCTTATCTTGGACCTCAGCCGCCAAAACGGATTTGTGCGCAACCACCGGTTCCGTATGCTGACCTTGGCCCAGGTCCACCTTCGGCTGAGGCAAGGGGACTGGATGGCGTCCCTCGATCTCAAGGACGCCTACTGGCATGTCCCCATTCATCCTCGGTTCCGGCGCTTCCTGGCCTTCCAGGTGGGATCGGACACGTGGCAGTTCACCAGACTACCCTTCGGTCTCTCCATCGCTCCGAGGGTTTTTACGCGGCTCAACAAGGTGGTGGCTCAGCGGATGGTGTCTACAGGGGTGAATTGCCTCATGTATTTGGACGATTGGCTGGTGTCCGCCCCGTCTCAGGAGGAAGCGGTTCGCATGCTGGACCGAGCTTTGGCGGTGACGGGGGAGATGGGGCTCCTAGTCAACAAGAGAAAGTCCGTCCTTACCCCCTCTCCCCGCATTACTTGGCTGGGCATGCGATGGGACTCCCGTTCGGCTGCGGTCCGCATCTAGGGGGAAAATGCGGCCAAGCTTCATCAACGCCTCTTCCGGGCCTCGGTGTCCCGTTTTTTGTCAAGGAGGCATTGGGAGTCCCTTCTTGGCTCGCTCAACTTCGCCGCAGAAGTCACTCCCCTAGGCCGCCTTCGCCTCCGTCGCCTTGTCCGGGTGGTGAACACAGCCGTTCCGGTGCGGCCCCGCGACTTGCTCCGGCCCGTCCCTCCCCTGGCCCTCACACTACTGGACGAGTGGTTGGTGGAGGGCGGTTTCTCCGCGTGGACGGGGTGGCTGCCTCCGCCCCCTACGGTCTTCGTGATGTCGGATGCGTCGGACGTCGGGTGGGGCTACGAATCCTCCGACGGCCGTCAGGGTTTCGGCGGGTGGTCCGGGGTGGAGCGCAGACCACATCAACGTCAAGGAGCTGCTGGTCCCTCTTCTCTTCCTCCAATCGAACCCGATCCCAGAAGGGACGGCTCTCTGCTTCGAGATGGACAACATGGTCGCGGTCCACTGTCTCGCCCGCCAAGGGACATCCAGATCCGCCCTTCTGTTGTCCCTTTCGGAGCAGATCTTCGCCCTGGCGGCCCGTTTCCACCTTCATCTGTCTGCCAGGTTCCTGCCGGGAGTGGAGAATGTGTGGGCCGACGCCCTGTCTCGCTTCCGGGGCTCGTCGGTGGAGTGGCAGCTTCGCCCGGAGCGCTTTGCGGCTCTCTGTCGGCGGGGGCACTCCGGAGGTGGACCTCTCGCGTCCCGCCGCTCTGCCCAACTACAGGCCTTTTTGACGAGGGGGGACCGGACAGCTGCGGGAGGCCCGGACGCCCTCACGGAAGACTGGAACAGGTGGCGCCATGTTTACCTGTTTCCGCCTCCCTGCACCAGTGTCCTCCTGAAGGTATGCAACAAACTGCGTTCCTACAGGGGCAAGGTGACCATGGTGGCTCCTCTCTGGCCGGCGCAAACCGTGGTTCTCCGAACTGAAGGCCTGGTGTCCCTCCCGGTTCCTCTAGGGGCCCTCGCTTTGTTGAGGAGCTCCCGGCCAGGCTTCTTTCCACCTTGAAGCTACACGCCTGGAGTTTCTCCGTACCTCTCTCCGTCGGACGGTCTCGGACGCGGTAGCGGAGGACATGTTGGCGGCACTTCGCCCGTCCTCTACGAGACAGTATCAGTCTCACTGGAAGGCCTTTCAGTCGTTCCTCAAACTCAAGGGCCTCCGCGACGTCTCTGAATCGGTCGTCCTGGATTTCCTCTCCTTCCTGGCCCACGACCGTGGGAGGTCCTCCGCTACTCTCTCCACTCACCTAGCGGCCCTGGCTGACCCCCTCAAATACGGTTGGGGTTTGGTCCTGGACCGGCGTTCTGTGACCCTGTTGAAGAGGGGTTTGTTCCACCAAACCCCCCTCCCCGTCGTCCTGGTCCCTTCTGGTCCCTGGAGAAGGTTCTCCGGTTCCTGCAGGGCGACCAGTTTGGGTCGGACGCTGCCGGACCTCGCCTCCTTCAGAAGGCCTTGTTCCTGGTGGCCCTGGCTACGGGGTTTCGGGCTTCTCAGCTGAGGGCGCTGACCCGTTTCCCCCAGCGGACGACCTTCTCGCGGGACGGCTCCGCTGTCTCCTTCTCCCTCTCGCCCAAGGTGCTGGGTAAGAACGAGCGGCAGGACCACCGTCTCCAACCGGTCGTCGTTCCGGCTTGGTCTGCTGGGGACGCCGCACACCCCTTGTGCCCGGTTTCGGCACTCCGGTGTTACCTGGATGCTTCCGAGCCCTGGGCGTGTGACCTGCAGTTCCTGTTCCGCGATCCTGTCACTGGTCGTCCCCTCACCACCAGGGGGATTGCCGGCCGGCTCCGGGGCGTCATCGAGTCGGCGGATCCGGGTCACGCCCCTCGCGCCCATGACGTCCGGGGTGTTGCTACGTCTCTGGCCTTCCTCCGCACCCATTCCTTGGAGAGGGTACGGGAAGGGGGACAGTGGAGTACGGCCTCGTGCTTCGTGGCTCGTTACCTGTCCCACTCCGTCGTGGACTTTCCCTGTGTTGCCCTGGGACTCCCTCCGTCCGGAGGGGCTGGGGTGGTGGACGCCGGGCCTCCCATTGACGTCTCCGCTTGATTCGGGTGAGTATACTAGTGGTATCGTTTTGTTCTTGTGCAGTTGCTCTTTTGCCTCCCGCGGGGGTCGGGGGCTTCTTGCCCGTCTCCAAGTGGCAGGTAGCTTAGTGCACTAACTCTAAGGGGACCTAAAATGACGGCTTTGAAGTATGAAAAGCCTATTTTTGGGTCGCCTGACAGAGCTAGTGCACGGCCTTCGGCCTCCCACCCTTCCTTCCCGCCAAGTTTTCAGCCCCTCTCCCCGGGGATGATTATTGGGATGGTTATGATGGCTCCGAGCCGGCTGGCGGACAGCCGGCCTCAGCAGGATTGGCACGGCGTTGCCAGACGTGTGTTTCTTTTTCTTTCAGATCTAAGTGTAGCCTGGTTACACTAACCAGATGTGGGTATTGGTTGCCTGTATACCCAGGGTTTGCCCTGGGTGGGCGATCTTTTCCTATCCTATAGCTTTAGTGCACTAGCTCTGTCAGGGACCCAAAATAGGCTTTTCATACTTCAAAGACGTCAATATATATATATATATATATAATATATATATATATATATATATATATATATATATATAATGGATCATATAGACTGGTTTATCAGTATATATGATATACTGTAATCTTCGTAAATGTTTGTTCTATAATATTATCAAATAAAAAACAGTAAAACACGCTAAAGAAATGCCATTACGAGACTCTGAAGAAATATGCATGAACTTAATATTCACTTCAACTCTTCGCCATTTAAAACTTTGCTAGTCAACTTTTATCATGAAGGGTATCAATAGAAGCGCAATTTTATTAGCTTTCCATTGATGCATTTCGTTTTCCTAGGTATAAGGAATGGCGGCCATTTTTCAAAATGGCCGCCATTGCTATATTTGGTTGGCTCCATATCCAGTTTTCGTTGGATATGCATCTTTTAACACTGTACCAAGTTTGGATGTTATTACTAAAAAATGCAGGGTTTTGCACATATCCGCTGGACTATGGGGGGTGCGCCCTTTGTCTATTTTGCACCCATAGTTATATATGTTGTTGTATGTATATATAATTGTAATGGTAATGGGTAATAATTAAGGTAATTTAAGTAAATTATTAGTACTGGGATAGGATAAATTAATATTCCCAGTGGTTAATAAGCATTGCACTTAAATAATTAGCACCTTGATTTTGAAGCGCGGTCATTGGCCGCCGCCCATTAGATTCTAAGCCACCTGACATGATACACGTGTCATAGGTATTGGTAGCGGGGGTCTCGCCCACCTTGGAGAATCAGTACATCCAGACCCTCCGTGAGGATAACATCAATCTAATATACGTGCTTGCTTGTCTACAAGTACAAAAGAGATTTGTACATACGTTAATTTTGTACATATATAAGTGATAAAACCAATAGGACCGTGTTAGAATACAACACTGATAACAATTGCGCGTCAAGTTACTTGGTGTGATAACCACTTGACGCCCACGATTACGCCTCCACCTCCGCTCTTGTCATTCACGGGTGGCCTCGATCCCGGCGACCACATCGGATCACAAGATCATTGCAGTATTAATACAAGACCTACAGCCGTTTTCAACCCACTATCCACCGATAAGTATCCTGGTTAGTTAATTAGCTGGGGTATGGAGTCGGGCAGGGATATATGGGTTTGATGTTAGGTAAGAAACTCAGATTAAATATGTATGTGACACAAATTCCCACATATGTATTATGTATAATGTGTACATTATTCACAATGGACGTTTTGATCTGATCTCTCTCTCTCTCTCTCTCTCTCTCCTTCCCTCGATCTTCTCTGTCTTCTTCTCTCTTGCTCGCTCTTCTCTTCGTACTCTCATCTATCATTTCTCTCTCTCTCCTCTCTTCTCTCTCTCTGTTCTCTCTCTCCTCTCTCTCTCTCTATCTTCTCTCTCTCTCTCTCTCTCTCTCTCTCTCTCTCTCTCTCTCTCTCTCTCTCTCTCTCTCCTCTCTCTCTCTCTCTCTCTCTCTCTCTATATATTATATATATATATATATATATATATATATATATATATATATATATATATATATATATATATATATATATATATATATATATATATATATATATATATATATATATATATATATATATATACGAAGATTAAAAGATCGATCGAGTGATCGATTAGAAGCTATAAAAAAACTGACTATTGCCCAAACTAGACACATACGATTGTTCTCCAATATACAGTGGCGTAGCTAAGGGGGGGACGGGAAGGGGCTGTTTGAAATCGCCCCCCGGGCCCCCAAGAGAGGGGGGCCCCAAAATGCATAGCTCAATCAAACAAAACTCCTGTGATCCTCTACAAACTTGGCTTAAACTCCTTGGGGTTTGTGTTTAATTTAATCTGTATCTTTTGAGTACCATCATAGGCTTTTTAATTCGGATTAAAAAGGATTTATGGGCATTGAAAGAAGTCTCAGAAAGTGTCAAAATGCACCAAAATATGTTAATTTTCCATAAATTTCCCGAACTCCCCCAGCTGGTTGGGATCGCTTCGCTCCCCCCACCCCCCCTCAAAGACCTGCAGACTTTAGAGGGGGCCCCTCCAGGAAGTAAGCCCCCCGGGCCCCCAAATGTCTAGCTACGCCCCTGCCAATATATAATTCAATGGAAACACTTAAATAGTAGTTGTAGCTATAGCTAGTATGTAACAGCATTCTTAATCCATAATTGCTTTTAATATTATTATGGGCGTTTTTTCTCTACGTATTTCCATAATTTATAGATAATTCACTCGGTTTGTCAACGTCTCGAGCTGGGATAGGCTACTCTACTGAAGCGTTTTTTAAGTTACACGTTTGACCAATGAAAAGACGAAGTGAAGATTAATGCACCTCTTTCACCCCCCCACCTTATATTTACGTTCTCCTCCATCATGTCACCCCCCCATCCATCTAGCTACTTAAGTACTTATTACATACCTTTAACTTTGTTGTTGTTGTTAATAACTTGCATGTTGAATCTTCAGTTAATACAGCTTTTGTAATAGCACCTCCACCCTATCCCCACCCTTATCAAACCCCACCTAAAGCCCCTCAACCATCACCCCCAACAATCCCCACCCCCTTCCCTAAATAGTCTCTACCCCCTTCCTCTATCTGGACCTTCCCCCCCCTGTCAACACCCCCCATCCCGTTCCTTCACCCCCCTACCGCTACCCAAAACCCTCCCTTACCCCCACCCACCCACTTCTTCCAGTTCCACCCACTCCTCAAGAGTCCTCATTCCAGAACAGGCAGGTGGAGGGGCCGGGTGTCTTCACAGCTTAGTTATCTATTTCCTAGTTCTATTAATACGTATCTACACAAAAGGTAAGTGCATATATGTTATCTCTTATTAATGCTTTGATGTGTCTTATATATAGTATGTACTTGTGAATATAGATAAAAAAAAGATTCAAGGTATTAACTAATTGGTGGACGCAACATTCATAGGGTCATTGGGTAGTTATAATAGATACCTTAGGGTTGTTGCACGATTTACTGGCCTACTTTGCTCATATTTTATAACTTTCTATTACTGCTACATATTGATTTTAAGCTAGTCTAAATTACCTGTCTTATTACGTTGATAGTTTATAAGTGGTAATTGAAATTGTTGTTCAAAAGTAAACTTTTTATTCTAAAGTAATTTACAGTAAGTAGTTGGAAAGAAACAGGTCATTCTAAATAGATTGCATTTATAATAATTAGGTATTATTTTTGCTATTTGACCATAATTCTCAACACAATTGCGGATAAGGTTTCAATTTTCCTTGTCGGAGTCTTTCATTTCTCCCTGAGCATCTGTTGCAAATTAGGTAGGCTACTACTTTTGCAGATATAAAGTGTTTCTGGTAGGAAGGAGAGAGTAGTGTTAATCAACGCTTACTCTTGTGACTTGCATCGCCCTTAATTGTTCTTCCGTTGCCGCTGTTTCTCATCTTTTTCCCTGACTCTTAACACCCTTTAGAATTTAGATACACGTAAGGACTCTTAGTTAGATACTTACTTCATTACTCAATTGATGGATTTTAGCATATCCTCTCTACGGTAGGGCAATAACAAAAAGCCTTTGAAATATGTATACACTCACCAGGGTCTGTTCATAGGTCATTACTGCATTCTTGTTAGGGATGATCAGCACAGTGATGTAATGAGGGATTGGATGAGTGCCCAGTGAAATAGCCTCAGAGTAAACTTTTCCTCGCCATCGTATCCTCATACACACTCTCGAAAACTAATTTGCTACGGAAGTGCTATGGAGTATGTTGCCCTACACACACAAATTACTTAAATGACATTAACCCCAAAATATTAAAAGTAATCAGGGGCTAGCGCTCCAATAGTTCCATTTATGAAATCATGAATTCTAGAAATCATAGTCAGGGTCTTTCAATAGTTTTTATTTATGCTAGCCGTTAATTATATGCCATCTATCCTGGTAATGGTCACCGCATCCATGTTTTATGTTGCAGGGTAGTGCTGTCGGTAAGGTTCCCTCTGTGGCCGTGGCTGAATCATATGCTGCAGGAAAGATAACATGGGCAGTACTAACGGTGGTAAGTTTATTTATATTTAGTGTACAACAAACTTTTCTGGATATCTTTTCCCCTTTGTTGCCTGGGTTTAACTGCATAAGCACTGCTCCAAGTTTATCTGAATGACATTACAGCAGCATATAGAACACTTACTGTACTTCATATCTGCAAAGGTTCCTGTGTGCAGTCAGCCCTGTTTAAACCACACTCATATTCAAGAAATTTTCTTGACGCGTCGCGGGGCGGTATACAAGAATCAACAGAGGTAACGCAACGGGTGGAGATTTGAGTCAACTGATTCGCGACACCATGCAGATCCCACCTTCATCTCGCTGTGCACTTATTCCATCCTATTTCTTCCCAGACCATTACAGGTGAGTTTTCAACACAACCGAGAGTAACATGCATACCTTGTGAATGCACATGTATCATAATTAAGGTAAAATTAGGTGCAGGAGGCCTTATGTTGCTGTGAGAAGTGGTGACGAGGGAGAGCGGCGGTGGTCCGCCATATTGCTTTGTGGCGGCTGGCCACATGTTCATGGGACGGGATGTACGCACAAGCCCACTCGGGCCCATTTTTTCTTCCTCAATGCATCAGATAAGTGGCGAACACTAACAAAGCTATTATTATAATGGCAGAAATGATAAATTAGGCTAGTAAAAGGAATTAGATAGGTGTAAAACAGTCAAAATACTGATGCCACCTTGGACTCGCTTGTGTTGGTACGCCTGCTTTTGCAGCCACCGCTTGTGTTGGTATGACTGTCAAAAATCCACCAGTCGGGCATTTCTTGTAGATTCCACCGGTGGAGGTACGACTGTGGGAAATCTCCACCTGCCGGGATTTGACGAGCATTCTTGAATATAGCCCAAAGTCTGAGGTGCCGGAAAAAAAATCCAAAAGCAAGCCTTCATAGAGGGAATCACAGGGAGAGTGAAAAACCTAACCTAACCTAACCAAACGTATTAACCTCTTACAATTAAATTTAAAAAAATAAAAAAACGCTTGCCTTTGGACTTGAAAATTTTCAGGCACCTCAGACTTTGTGGAGGCAGTGTGGTTTAAACAGACCTGACCGCACACTGGAACCTTTGCAGATGTTGAGTACAGAAAGTGTACTATATGCTGCTGTAATGCCATTCAGATAAGTTTGGAGCAGTGCTTATGCAGGTTATAGTTTCACTGGCAGTCATGATAAATTCAGACAAATGTAATCTTGTTGGTGTTTTCTGATCACATGGTGAACTGCTATCAATGATGACCGTAATGCCACCAGTGCAAGTTAAGGTTTACTGCAATCAAAAATAATGATAATCATAATTCAGAGGAAAGCAGCATTTAGCATCAACTTAAATATTCATGTTATTAAAGTACAATTTTTTTTTTGAGCCATTGAAATAAGGAAATCTTTGCTTGGGACTATCGTCCAAACACTTTCTGGAAATTGTCATGTAATGGGAGTACAGTATGTACTACAGCCCACCCCTCATACACCTATTCCTTAGCAGAACTTTTATTTTACTTATCTATATTTTTAATAGATATATAAGGTGTTTGCCCAAACGTGTTGGCTTGCACTGAACCAGAGCAGCTCATTAAAAACAAAAAACAAAAATTTAAAATACATATCTGAATATGGAAAATTATTCCAAGAAAATTGATATGCGATATAATTATAATCTGCTACATCAACCGTGTCTTTTAAAGGACCACTGAATTTCCCCCTTTAATAAATAGTGTTTAATGGTTTGCTTGACTCCATATTAATTTCATCTAGTCACAGCTTCTTGATTAATCTATTTATCTGACGCTTGTTCTCAAGAACTTCCCCAAGGGAATGGCTGCTACAGAAGTCCCCATTTATTCCTGTCCTTGCATGCTCCACTCCTCTCGTTCAATTCTCGCCTCTTTTTCTCACATATTCTAGAACTGTGTCCTCCCATTTCACCGAGTCTTCTAGTACCCACTGTGTATATGTACTACACTCATACATCAAAGGTGGGCATCGCAATTTTTTTTCTAATTCCGCTATCGCAATTCCGATCTGCATCAGTCCGCAATCGCAATTCCGTAATTTTTTTCAGATAGGCCTTTTTGCAATCGCAATTCCGCAAACTAATTTTGACACCTACAATTAAAACTGAAAATGTCTCTAGACTCTTTATTAGCGTTTAATACTTCTGTATTCCTATTTTGTTTCTGTCTATACTTGTTACTTGTCCTTTACAATTAAGTTTGTCTCTTTTAGGGTTTTTCTTTACTTTTACACTTCACAGTCTACTGGCTAGTAATCACTAATCTAAGTAATCTACTAATCTTCCTCCTCCTCCTCCTCTCACTTCTTCTGGTTCAGCATGTGGAGGTTGCCCTTCAAGAACATAAGCTTCTCAAAGTTGTTGGCTGTCAGTGCTGACATCTTCGGCCTCAGGATGTCAGACCCCATGCTGAACAGCCTCTCCACAGCCGCGGAGGAGGGCACAGGGGTGTTGTATTTGATGAACAGGTCCACCCAGGCAGACTTGGCAGTGTCGTCTCTACCATATTTGGCGGGAACTTATATTCACGCGGGCCCTTTGAAGGTGGTGACCGTCACAATTATTGCGATTGAGTTTCAAAATTTTGGCGGTCCGCAACCCGCAATTCCGCAATTTTTTCAGGCATTTGCAATTGCGCAATTCCGCAACCGAATTACCCATTCCACAAGTTGTGAATTGCGGACTAAAATTGCGGAATGCCTACCTCTGTCATACATACTCTTAGTCATCTCTTTCTGCTACTCTTTCTATGTAACCAAATCACCAAAGTGCTGCGCTTTACCCATTCTACTGCTCCGCACATCACTCCTTCACCTTGACATACCAAACCTGTTCTATACACCATTATTCTCAACACAGGCACTTCTCAGGTCACTCATTTCAACTACTTGGATCCTTGACGTTTGTCTTTCATTCCACACCCAAGTCTTGCATATGTGAATGTTGATTGAATTATTAATGTCGCCCCCCCCCCCCCCAATGCTCATTCCTTCCATTCATCTTTATATAAACATGAAATGAATGAGTAGGTTACAGGTGGATGACTTCTGTGGTTGCCTTGCAGGGTTGTCTTGATGGTGGACTGGACTGAGATGAACCATGGGGACTGGGTTGTGCTGAGAGGGTGACACCCTGATGCCACTGTACTGCAGGCTAGAGGGTGAGTAGTGGTGGTCACACTTAACGTTTGTGCAGACAATTGTGTGCGAGGAGACTTAGGATGGAGATTGCTGCTGCCAGGATTTGAAAGCATGTTGAGCCAAGAGAACAAAGTGTTATATAGGTAAACCTTAACTCTCTCGCATATCAATAGCACCTCTAGAAGTCAACTGCTTTTTTTTTTAAATCAACGACTTAGTGGAATAGCAGTGATATCAGCAAGTTTGCTGATGATACTAAGGTAGGTAGGATTATTAGATCAGACTGATATAAACAGTTTGCAGGGAGACTTAGATAAGTTAAAACAAGTGGGTAGTCAGATGACAGATGGAATTTAATATTGACAAGTGTAGCGTAATTAAAGTAATCGTCCAGACCCAAATTTTTTTTGCTGAATTATGTTGAATGTAACATTCAAAACACCTAATCCACCAAAAATAATTGATTTCCAGGCCTTATTTCCGTAAAAACAAGACTTTTGTAAAAAGCGCGCGAAAAAAAAAAATCTTCCCTCCAACAGGGCTACGACTGTTATTGATGACGTCAGAACAGGGACGCCCGCAGACACTCTGTCTGACACCTGTCGGCAAATGTTATGATGAGCGATTGTACTTCGGTGTCAGACAGTGAATCTGTCGCTGTGACAGATCTAGAGTACGATGCTCAATCTGACACCGAAAGAAATGACGCTGGTCGCGTATACTATGAGGAAAACGAACCTCAGATTGTCATGGGATCCTATATGTTTGAGCCCGAGTACAAGGTGGATGAACAGGTGTTAGCAGAGCCTGAGGTTCAGCAGGAGGACCTGGCACTTCTCCAAAACATGGATTGGTAAATAAGGTAAAACCATGTGTGTGTGGGAATCACAATGAAGGTACTTTCGAGAAAATCCTATGGTTAGTTTTGGAGCTACAGTCAAACGTAATTACTCGGAAACCACATACTAGCATTAACTACAGCAAAGAGTTGGAAAATATGCGGGCGGGAAGGCAGAAAGTGTGACAGCCACACCACCACAGGGTCTCTCACCACAGGGCACGCCCACGCCCACTCCACAACTGGTTTACTTGGTTTACTTGGTCTTGTTAAGAGGCAAAGCCTCACAGTCGTGGTGGTCCATCGCTACCCTCACTACACACCGTTTCTCAACACAACTGCTCGCCCAACACACTATAGGCGTGAATCACCACACGCCACTCCGCCACTCCACTCCTACACACGCCACTCCTTTCCGTGTGCAAACTTTTCTCGAAAGGCACAGCTGTCTTGCTGCACCCATAAAGGATGCATGCATGTGGCATATAGCAAAACAAATCTATCAGAAACACCCAAATATCTTCAAGTACTATATTTATCTGTGTTTACGTGCCTCTGATCAAGCGCGGGAAGATGAGCCTCCCTGATGCTGCGTCACCGAGCCTGAGCGTCTGCAAACCTTCTGAGTGTTTTGAAATCTCGGGGAATTTGCAGATTTTGATTGCGGATTATTTAAAAACGGCTGACTGGATACAAAAAGTGACGACGTATTGTTGATATACTCGTTAATGGCTATGATTTGATTGCATTAAATCAGGAATGATTAAATGGTCTGGACGGTTACTTTAATGTTGGTAGAAAAAATCCTGGTAATAGATACCTATACGCAAGGTATCGCTGAAAAGATCAGAAGGTGAAAGATTTGGGAGTGAGGGTAAGCTCAGACCTCCGTCCTAGGAATCAATGTTTTGAGGCTAGAAATCTATCTAACAGGGTTTTAGGATTCATTGCCAGGAGTGTTAAAAGTAGAAGTGCTGAGGTTATTTTAAAGCTTTATTTGGCTCTAGTCAGACCTCACCTAGACTATGCGCTTCAGTTTTGGTCTCCATATTACAGGATGGATATAACCTTGTTAGAGAAGGATGACCAAAATGATACAGGGGATGCGTAACTTTAGTTATGAGAAGAGATTGAAGCTATTAAATTTACACTCACTCGAGAGGTGTAGAGTAAGGGGCGATCTGATAGAAGTTTTAAAGTGGATAAAGTGATATAATAAAAGAGATGTAGGAAACTTTCTTACGGCTAGTAATCAGGGTAGAACAAGAAGTAACGGATTCAAACTGGTAAAATTTACAATTTTATTTTAAAAAGAAATACGGAGAAACTGGTTCATAAACGTGTTAAATGATTGGAATGGACTCGGTCATCGGGTAGTTAGTGCGGAGTCAATAGGGAGTTTTAAAGGAGGCTAGACAATTTCATGGTTGGGGATGAAAGGTGGATGGAGGTAGTGTTAAGTAACAGGAACTACCACGTGTAGGTCTCACGGCCTCTTGTAGCTTTCTTATGTTCTTGTGCTTCTGAGTTCAGGTGTACAGGTAAACCTTTGTGTCATTGAGAGTAAATGTAAAAAATTATTGAAATATAATTAAATGGGCGTCATGTGTTGGATGATGGCTGGCTTGCAGAGTGATGTTGGCAGATGGTGTTCAGTCAGAGGATGGAGCCGAGGCTGTCACTAACTCTGCATCGTAGACCTCCACACAAACAGAACATCCATTCATGTGAGAGATGAATGGATGGTGAAAGTAATGAGTGTGTATAAAGGTTTAGTATGTTAAGTAAGGGTGAGGGGATGAAATGTGGAGTGGTTGAAAGGGTGAAGTGCAGCACTCTTGATTGAGGTGGTTTGGTCATGTAGAAAGGATGACTAGATTATTTATGAGTGTAGTAGATGCAGTGGGTACCAGAGGACAACCAGTGAAATGGGAGGACACTGCTAGAATATGTGAGAGAAAGGGGCGACAGAAGAGTGAGGGTTAGTTAGTGTGTGCAAGGATAATAATGAAGACTTTTTAGTAGATAGTAGAGATGGGTTTTAGGTTTAGAGATAGTAGTGTTGTTTAGGTATGCATGATCTAAGCAGACCAAATAAACTGACCTCCACATTATTCTTATTTCAGGTGGACAGACCAGTGGCGGTTGGCAGAGGCACGTAACACAAGGGCACCAGACACCAGCAGCAACCCCAACCCTCTGCATCGGTGCTCCCTCCATTCCCTGGCGTGGAGGGGCCACCTTCTGCTTCTGTCTTATGCACTAGCTGTTTTTTGCTGGTTAAAATGTAATTGAAGACTTAAGAGTTCGAGAGACTCTTCCCATTGAATATTCATTATTATTTTACTTTTTTTTTTTGGCTTCTATTTTATTTTGAAACAGAATTCTATGGTGCGATGTGACTTGCTAATAAAATAATTTATCTACTAAATCAATTTTATTTATTTATACAAGTTGATGAGAGAAACCAATTTCTCTTAACCTTGAACAACTAGTGAATTTGATTAATTGACTTGGCACAACTAGTATGTCCGTCCTACATTGGTGACTGCAGCGGAAGTTGAGTCGTCGACCACTTTTGCCAAAGTGTGAATGGTTTTGAATAGATGAAACATTTCAAGGGGTGAAGCACAGCACTCTGAGGTGGTTTGTTCATATAGAAAGAACCGTAGATGGTGCTAGAGGACAGTGTTGTAGTATGTAAGAGAAAGGGGGTCCCTCGAATGAAAGCACAGGAAGAAATGGAGTCAAGTCTGTCATGGTCAAAGGTGAGATCATTTTCAGTAGAACTGCTGTCCACGTCCATCCATAAGTTGGTTTTTTAATTTATATTTGAAAAAAGGTAAAAGGTAAGCCACTATTGTGTGTTCATTCTGCCCTGAGCCAGCAAGGAGGGTTTGTAGGCCAAGCGTTTAGTAGGCTTCAGTGGCCTGTGTTTATAAGGGTGTGTCAGATAAGTCAAAAGTTCCCTATAGAGTTTCATAGGATCCAGAAACATTTCCAATAAAACTATAGGGACACGCACATGTAAACACGGGTTACCTAGGCTTGTCTTAAAGGCTGGCTCGTGTATGGTTCAGGTGAGAATGAACACATAAGTTGTTTACCTCTTTTCCAATATAAACTATAAAACGGCAATTTATGGATGGACATGGACAGCAGTTCTACTGAAAATCACATCGATGCCTGTTCCTAAGAGGATCTCCACCTTTGACCATGACAGACTAGACTCCATTTCTTCCTGTGCTTTCATTCCCTCCTTGCAAAATAACACTCAGATCTTTGACACTTTTTTTAACACTCAGATCTTTCTTTACATACTACAACACTGTCCTCCCATTTCACTGGGGGTTGTCCTCTAGCACCAACTACATCTTCTACATTCTTTCTATATGACCAAACCACCTCAGAGTGCTGCGCTTCAACCCTTTAACCACTGCATTTCATCCCCTCAGCCTCAAACCCCGTTCACCCTCTCGGGAAAGTGGTCGGTGAATCAGACTTGCTGCAGTCGCCAGCCAAGTCACGGTCCTGCTCAAGGGGCCTCGTCACCTACTTGAAGGGCCTGGCCCGTTAGTTTTGGCCGGCGACGTCCTACCAGGAAAAAATTACAAAGAATTATTTAATTAGAATTATCAAAGCTGTTTATATGCAAACTAACTATTTCAGTTTAACTTTTATAAAACTAATAACTAAATTTTTAAGCTAGTTTGGATACAAACTAGTTTGACAATTTTTCCTTTCATAATACACAAACTGTGCTGTCCAAGTCGATCCTTTGATTGCCATTACATATCCTATATATATTATTCATATTGCTTGACAATTTTCTCTCAAGTGTATTCATAGTACTATATTCCCTTAAAAGAAGAGAAAAGGTGCTGACCATCTTTAAGACATATTTCTACCAATACACAAAAATTTCACTTACCACACAATGGTTCTCGCGACACACACACTCAAGGCGGCAGCCATGATGTCAGTCGAAAAGAAAAATCTTTAAAACTTCACCAATATTGACGGGCAGGAAAACACTCCTTGCAGCTTTCACAGACATCTGCAAATGACAATCAAATGACGTAGAAGCCACAGGACACCTAACTTCATAGAAGCTGATTTAGCAAGAGATAAGATGTGAAATTTCTGGTCAAGATTTTAAG
Source organism: Chionoecetes opilio (assembly GCA_016584305.1). Classification (NCBI taxonomy): domain Eukaryota; kingdom Metazoa; phylum Arthropoda; class Malacostraca; order Decapoda; family Majidae; genus Chionoecetes; species Chionoecetes opilio. Next base: position 320,875 of record JACEEZ010005278.1, on the reverse strand, counting down.
TATAGGATAGCCCAAGAACGTTCTGTGTGAAGGAGAAAGATAGTTGAGTCATTGGAAAAGAGGGGATAGGAACTGTTATGTTATTATGGAAGGGTTTTTTTTATCACAAAGAACTGGCCAAGGGCACAACAAAAATGGGTAACACAAAGCCCGCTTAGTTGCCAGTCCCTATAAAGAAGACAGTAAGAGAATAAAATTAAAAAGAGGGGTGAGCCAATTTAGTTCGGGAGGTGTCTTGTTACTCTTCTTTTGAAAAGATTTAAGTCGTAGGAAAATGGAAAAATAGAAACAGGAAGAGAGTTCCAGAGTTTACCAGTGACAGGGATGAAAGTGTAAAGATACTGATTAACTCTTGCATTAGGAAGATGGACAGAATAGGGATGAGAATGAGTAGAAAGTCTTGTGCAGCGAGGCCGCAGGAGGAGGGGAGGCATGCAGTTAGCAAGTTCAGAAGAGCAGTGAGCATGAAAATAACGATGAGTTGATGAGACGAAAAGCTTTTGACTCAACCCTGTTTAGGAGAGCTGTATGAGTGGATCCTCCCCAAACATGTAAGACATACTCCATACATGGGCGGATAAGGCCCCTGTAGAGAGCAAGCAATTGGGAGGGAGAAAAAAAAGGACGCAGATGCCACAGGACACCTAACTTCTTAGAAGCTGTTTTAGCAAGAGATGAGATGTGAGATTTCCAGTTCAGATTTTTAGTAAAGGATAGTCCTAGAATGTTCATTGTAGAAAGAGACAGTTGAGTGTCATTGAAGAAGAGGGGAGTTATCTGGTAGGTTTTGTCGAGTAGATAGGTGAAGAAATTGGGTTTTTGAGGCATTGAACAAAACAAGGTTTGCTTTGCCCCAATCAGAAATTATAGAAAGATCAGAAGTTAGGCGCTCGGTGCCATCTCTCCGTGAATCACTTAGTTCCTGTTGAGTTGGACGTCTAATAAAAGACGTTGAAAAATGCAGGGTAGAATCATCAGTGTAGGAGTGGATAGGGCTTTGAGTTAGACTTAGAAGATCATTAATGAATAATAGAAAGAGAGTGGGTGATAGGACAGAACCCTGGGGAACACCACTATTGATAGATTTAGGAGAAGAACAATGTCCGTCTACAGTAGCTGCAATAGAACGGTTTGAAAGGAAACTTAAGATGAAGGTACAGAGAGGATAGAAACCGAATGAGGGTAGTTTGGAAATTAAAGATTTGTGCCAGACTCTATCAAAAGCTTTTGATATGTCAAGGGCAACAGCAAAAGTTTCACCGAAACCCCTAAAGGAGGATGACCAAGATTCAGTTAGGAAAGCTAGAAGATCGCCAGTAGATCGCCCTTTACGGAAACCGTACTAACGACCAGATAGAAGATTGTGAGCAGATAGATGCTTAAGAATCTTCTTATGTATATGTCGAGTATAGGTGAAGAAATTGAGTTTTTGAAGCATAGAACAAAACAAGATTTGCTTTACCCCATTCAGAAATTGTAGAAAGATCAGAAGTCAGGCTGTCTGCAGCGTCCCTTCGTGAACTATTGTAAAGTTGGACGACTGGTGAAAGATGTTGAAAAATCCAGGATAGAGTCATCACCATAAGAGTGGATAGGACATAGTTACACTTTATAGATTATATATTATTGATGAACAATAGAGAGTGAGTGATAGTACAGAGTCCTGTGGAACACCACTACAGGGAAGTCCCGAAGATACGAGCAGTTAGGTTCCACCTGGCATACTCGTAAAGCGAAATCTCGTATAGCGAAATACATAAATAATGGTAAAATATAGGTTTGGTTCCAGGACCCCATCAAAGACATGTTTTTCAAGCTAAAATAAACTGTAGCGGTCCCAAGGTTGGGGCCGCACACCTGGCTAATTACCCCAAAAGGTCAGGCTGCACATCTGGCTAATTACCCTTCAGGTCACGCCTTGCTTGGGGTGACCTGACTGGGGTCAACCAAAATCTCCCTTTGTCCAGCCCGGGAGTCCTGTATTCAGTCAGTTACCTACCAACCACTACAGTGAGAGGAACACCACTCCTCCTCTCCCTGTGTTCCTCTCACTGTCGTGGTTTAGGTAGGTAACTGACTGAATACAGGACTCCCGGGCTGGACAAAGGGGGATTTTGGTTGACCTCAGTCAGGTCACCTCAATCAAGGCATGACCTGAAGGGTAATTAGCCAGGTGTGCGGCCTGACCTTTAGGGGTAATTAGCCAGGTGTGTGGCCCCAACCTTGGGACTGCTACAAAACTATACCAAACACAATGTTTGAATGTCGTAGCATTGGATTTTCGATCTCGTATATTGAAAATAGACCCTAATTTACTCAGCTCGTATCATTGATTTCTCGTATACCGAATGCTCGTATAACGGGACCTCCCTGTATTGATAGACTTTGAAGAATAATTAACATCTACAACAACAGCTATAGAGCGGTCAGGGAGGAAACTTGAGATGAAGGTGCAGAGGCGCTAGAATTCAAAAGAGGATAGTTAGGAAATGAATGATTTGTGCCAGACTCCATCAGAAGCTTGGATGGCTACGGTACTGTCTGTGAGCCGCCTCTCTCTCACGGACAACACAAGAACAAGCTAAGAAAAACCAAGGTTTACGCAAGGTGTATGTAGTGTCGTGTACGTAGTAAGAGGAGTCGTCTTTAGAGGGCAGGCTGCAGCTGCTTTCTTGTGCCATTGAGACATGAAGGGATGCGGTGAGAGAGGACACGGCAGCTTCATAGACAAGTCTGCAGCACCCCCTCCATCCCCTGTAAGTAGGTACATCCACGGGAGTATTTCACCATGGCGGCAAGTCTCTGGCTGCCTCCTCCCTAAACCCTAAAGATAATAAGTTTTCAGTATGTAACTTTTTTATTTTATTTTCAAAAAAGCCTTACAAAAGTATGCAGTATACTGTCAAAGCTGCCATGTTACATAATAAAGAGTGAGTTTCCTCTGCCTCCCCGTGGTGTGGGCCAGGCAACTGTTTATATTGCTAAGATATTGCAGGGTAAAAAAATATGAGTTTCTACAAGCTCACCCTATGTTTAGAAGTGTCATGCAATGATTTGAGATCCGGTGCAAACTATGATTACTACCGAGATCTGGTGCAGATAATTACTAAGGAGCAGGTGCAGTGTGTCACCGATCAATAAATATAGTACTATGCTACAAAACAACTTTTACCATCCTTAACTCGCATTGCTAGCCTTGGGGAAGTTTGAAAATAGAAAAAAATATATATATAGTTTACAGAGAATATCCTGTAAGTTACATATAGTAGTTATAAAAAAACAGAATATTACTATGCTTTAAGTAGTACTAGTGTCAGTATATACAGTAAAGTCTCGCATCCCATGGAACTGTCCGATGTTCTTAATAAACCCCGAGCATCCCACAGGTGCACACTAACACATCTTCATTTTTTGTGACCTCTTGACACTTTAGATCCCTTCGTAGGTCATCTTCTCTTGTTCCATTTGTATGCTTAATTAACAATCTTGCTTGTATACAGCTCCAACACAGTACACAGTGACCAGTCTTCCTCCTCTGGCCCCCTGTCCCTGTATACGTAACTGTGCCCGCCCAATACAGGTTACGTACCTCAATAAGTATTCATCTAGTTGTATTTTTACAGGGCCTGAGCTACACTCGTATGGCCCCCGTCTCTATATCTACATTTTCATTTTGCTTCCTTAGTGCTTAGTTTTGGTCGAAGCCACCACCCCTGGCTAACAACCGGTACCCATTCACTGCTGGGTGGACAGGGGCTCGGGTTTTAATTAATGAGACCGCCCATCTTTCTCTGCTCCACCCGGGGATCGAACCCGGGACTTCTCAGTTGTGAACCGAGGGTGCTACCACTACACTACGGAGTACCCGAAGGGAAGTGTTCTAAGGTTTGTTTTATACTATTATTTTTCTAAATCATGTTTTTTACTATCTCCTTGTTAAAGTAACTTACTATGAATTACTGGAATGTAAAATCAAGCTACACACAACCCTCGTTTTCCCGGACTAATAGGGGGGAGCACTGGTCCGGGAACCGCATACGTCCGAGAATCGCAACAGTCCGAGGCCATTACCCACCCCCGGACGTTTATCCTGCTCTAGTATTTACTGTCCGGCAACCGCCAATATCAACTACCCCGCCGCGGACTTTTACGTCACTTTGTTTTTAGGGCTGCGAGGATCCCTTGGGGAACACTATGAGCCCTGGTGATGTCCTATGATGCTATCACAGGCGCTGTAGTTGACCCGTCTTCCTCAAGAAGGCACAGGTTAGGCAGATGACAGCGTGTTGCCAGGAGGGGTGGACGCTAGCCGCCGCCAGCAGGGTGGGCAGGTCACAGGTGGCGACGTTCAGGGTGAGGAGTTGAGACTGTAGCACTACACGGTGGGAGTGGAAGCACGGACACTGCAGCAGAAAGTGTTCAATAGTCTCAGAGACATTCCTGCACCAGGGGCAGTGGGAGTCAGGGGACTAACAGAGGCGGTGCAGGTGAATCGTGAGTGTCTTGTGCCCAAATGTAAACAATACGGCCGCTGAGCATGCTGCCAGCTGGTGGGAGGCCAGCCGCCGCCAGCAAGGTGGGCAGGTCAAAGGTGGCGACGTTCAGGGTGAGGAGTTGAGAGCGTAGCACTACACGGTGGGAGTGGAAGCGCGGACACTGCAGCAATAAGTGTTCAATAGTCTCAGAGACGTTCCTGCACCAGGGGCAGTGAGGGTCAGGGGACTGACGGAGGCGGTGCAGGTGAACCTTGAGTATCTTGTGCCCAAATGTAAACAATACGACCGCTGAGCATGCTGCCAGCTGGCGGGAGGCGCGGACACTGACCTGGGGTGACAGGAGAAGCTCGGACCGCCGGACAACTTTGTCGATTTACGGACTGGACCAGGCATTTGTCCGGGACTAAACATATCCCCGGACCTCGGATTTTGTCCGGCAAATCCGATATGCGAGAAAACGAGGTTTGTGTGTACAAAGTTCCTGAGAAAAATTGTCCAGTACCTATCATGACTATACCCATTGTTTAAAACTTAGGATTCCATGGTTTCACATCCCACGGTAATATTTCTATACCGGTTAACCATGGCATGCGAGACTTTATTGTATTTAGTCAAGGCGAGATGCCGATGAAACTTCTAAGAAATTTTAGAATAATGAAGGCAATTGCAATGACATAATCCCAATATACTCCTGCTCTGCTCCCAATTCTTAAGGCTGTTGTAGTATTGCCTTGGTACACCGTAAGTACTGCACATGTTCCTTTGCAAGAGTATGTACTTGTGCTGTATCATTAAGTCAGATATTCTCCTGACTGTTAATGAAGCATGGATGTCAAAGCCTCCTGAGTAACCACACTCATAACGGTATAGTGTTAAATATATGAGTTTTAAATTGTTGAGGAGATTCTCATGAACACAGTCTATCTCCCTTTCAAGACTTTCAACACATTTTTCGGTGAAAGCAAGCCTGTACTTCAAGCCATTCAACACACGGTGGAAAGTGCTTGACAAATGTAATCTTTATGGTACATAATCCAAATGCATGAGAGGAAGACTTAATAGCTAATTCTCAAAATTTCTGCCGAAAAAATGTACATGCGTACTTTGTAATTAATAAAAAAATTAAGTATCTCATACATAGTTTGTTCTGTTCTTTCTCAGACAAGTATTTGTGTCCACCAGGGAAAAGACGAGTCAAATGAGTTCTTGCTTATCTTACTTAAAGCTTGATGACTACACAGACATTGCCATCTAATAAATTAACATGTTAATCTTAAATGTTTATTTCAAACCAGTGTATCAATAGCACACTGAATACAACCCACGACTTGCCCTCCACCAAGCCAGCGTGCCACCTGAACACCATGGGGGTTATTGAGTACCTTTGTCTGTGCACACAATACCCGGCTTTGACCTCCAGATATCAGCACCTTACTCTACATTAGTCCTATCATACCAACAGTGTGTTCATCTATCTGTTTTTGTAACGTCTGCCACATATCACCACCTAGAGTTATTCAGGCTAAAAATTAACAAGGTATACTTACTAAAAACAACATTATTATTGTTATTTATGTGCTAAATCATCCTTTGTATTTGATTCCTAGTATCCATTCCTACTTTAAGAGGGACTCGCAGAGTACAGCCAATCCTGCTAACTTAAAAAGCGTTTGGTCAAGGTTTTATGAATAACTTTTTGGCTGTCACTCTTAGGTGGGAAAGCTTTTCAGTGCAGTAGTAGTGAGCAGTATTATGCATACCACCCCAGGTGATGACGGTGGGATTAGCGGCCGATTTCATGCCCGGTGCCCTTCCACTGCTCTACGAAGTCCACCTTGAGGTCTAAATCCCTGAGGGCGGCTCTGGCCATATCCTTCACTGGCTCGCCATGGTTTGTGAGGGCTGCGTGGATCACTGCCTCAATGCCACACACCACAAAGACTTGCTTGTTCTCTGGTGCCCGAGACACCATGTTTCGCACCGCCATGCAGCCCAGCTTCTGTGGATTTCAAGTGATATGCACAAGAATTGGTAACTGCATGTCTTCAGGTAGCCTTATTAGTTACATATATCTAAAAATAGTAGGATATTATATAGCCAAGAACAGAATCCTTAGAACTGCCTACATGAATGATAAAGAAGCTTTTGGTTTTGCTGTATGTTCCTAGTTTAGCATACAGGGCCTGAGCTATACTTGCAGTCCTGTCTCTGTATCTATGTTTATCAAATTTTTCCTGAAATTATGCACGCTTTTTGCCGCTATCACCTCTTCTTCTAATCTAGTCAATTCCAGCAAAATGTTATGGTCCTTTAATTTGTTGTTCCACAAATATTTTTTTCAGATCTATTTGCTTTTCCTCTCATATTATGCTCCATCCTTCTTGTATTTTCTGGATCCTCACAAAGTTCTTTTGTTCCTTTACTTCTGGATCCTCACAATGTTTTTTTAATCCTTTACTTCCAAGTCTTTATTGTCAAGTCTTGTTTTGAGTCTCCAGGTCTCAGCTGGTAACTTTTCAAGCTCTTTTCAGCCCCTCTTTTTTTCTTCCTTGTCTCCCCTTAGCTTTCTTGTTCTACTCATGCTTGTCATTCATTCTCTTCAACTTCTTTGCAATTCTTCTATTATTGCTTTTATTATCTCTATTTCTTGTGACACATTTCCATTTTTGTATACAGGGCCTAAGCTATTCTCAAATGGTCCTGGCTCTGTATCTATATTTCTCTGTTTTTTCTTTAAATTATTGCATCCTTTTTGTTGCCATCACTTCTTCATATTCATTTCAGGTGTCATATAGTACTTTTTTGCAGAAAGCTATATTTTTTTTGTGCTGTTCAATCATCTTCCTTTTATTGAACTTTTCCTAGAGTTCCCTTAGATATCTAGCCTCTTTTTCTCTTAGTAGCAAGTCTTTTTGTCAACTAAATAATTAACCCCTTCACGCCAATTTTTCCTTTGCTATATAAAAATCATCTGTTCTTAGCCATAAAATTACGAAAACTAACTGAAAATACCAAATTAGTTAGTCGACAAGAATACCAAACAGGTCATATCTATAAAATATTGCTTATATTCACTAAAAAATCATCTAATGGTACCCAAATTACAATGACAATCACGTTCTGGGTCTCAAGGGGTTAATAAATGTATGTACTGTAACTGAATCTTCTTTGCCTCTTGAGTATTTGACTGTGTGGTGTAGCAGGCAAATATTCAGCTTGAACCAGAAACCAGCATTGGGTTCACACAAATCCGGAAAAACTAGAAAAAAGTTTACAAACGCTTGATAAGTCTCGTGATGATCATAAGAAAACCCGAATGAAGTCTTTCACCGCGTAACAATGCTTCCAAATCTTAACCCCTTCACGCCCAGATCTTTCCTTTGCTATATAATTTTTTTTTTAGCCATTTCAAAAAGTAGCTTAATATATCAAATTAGCTAGTGGACAAGAGTACTAAACAAGTCATATATATAAAATATTGCTCACATTCATTAAAATAGTCTAAAGGTATCCAAATTACAATGGAAATTACGTTCTGGGCCTCAAGGGGTTAAAACGAAACAATGCACTCATCACCACTTCATCCTGAAATATTTATTATGAAGAAAGAGGCTGTGACACCCCATGACTCACCTGGACCTGTATGGCCTTGGCATGCACCTCCATGGCCCTCACCACCGCCTGGGCCGCACCGTCCTCCCCCAGCTGCTTGGCATTGACTGGCACTCGCAGGGCCAACATGGAGATGGCCCCACACCCTTCCTCACAGACAGACTGTTCCAGCTACAAAAAAAGCAGTGATGGTTAGAATTACTCTATAGATAAGCTACCACCTCACTGGTATCTGATTTCTCACACTGGATTGATGCCTCAGATTTTGGCCACTTTCAATTGTTTGAAAACTACATTGGAAATTGATTACTTTTGTTGGATTAAGCATTATTCTTAGTTTTGTAATGACTTGCATTTGTTGTGATCGGCATTAATAAAACTCATGCTGGATGCGGTGTCCCTGCATAAAGTACCAAGTGATGGACAAAACATTACATAACAGTCTGTACCTTTGTCTAGCAGGACTAATGGGCTAACTGTAGGATCACGGTTGTTGATTTTCAAAGCTTAAACTGTATGACTACACATTAACAATACACACATACAATGGCCAGACTGTTCTTAATGTACGGATGAGCACGTGTGTGACGCCTCACCTGGTGTTTGGCCATGGCCGACACAATCAACTGTGAGACACCGGACTTCATGGCCGCTTCCTTCACCCGGTCATCGCCCACCAGGGTTTTCAACAGCGATAATGCTTGCTTGTTCAAAACCTGCAAAAAATACCATGCTGAATATAGTGCATACTTTCTTTGACATCATCATCATCTTTCTGTTTAACGTCAGATTTTCCCATAATGTCTTATGAGGTTAGACAGTCAGTCGATGATACGCTTCCAATTATATTGTCGGCGTTCATCATTTAAATTTGTGGCACGAGTTTTACGTCCCGGATGTTCTTCCTGACAGGCAACCCCAGTTTTCAGCTGAGGACCTAGGTGGATTGCCTACTTATGGCTAATGAGCCCCACCTGCCCGGGTTTGTTGTCAGAGTTATCCCTCTCCTAGGTGAATTGCCTACCATGGCTAACGAGCACCACCTGCCCGGGTCACCCATAGCTGGGGCTGGATGGCCACCGACTCAATAGTGAGTTCATCTGCCCTCAAAGATGGTCTTATTTTTAGTCCATCTGGGTGTCCAGCACACCCTCCCCACTGGTGAAACCAGTGGGGAAGCCGGTTTAGTCGCCGACGATCCGACCATGCGGCTGGTTGTACTGGATTACGTGCTACCAGTAGCAGGGGACAGCCCTGGCCAGACAGACTGCATACTTTCTTTGACACAGCTGTCAATACTAAGTATCATGTGGATGCTTTCCATATCTTGTAAGCATTATTACATATATCAACTAATCATTTCAAGGCTTCAAACCTCACTACAAGGCACAAGGATCCTTGTCCTTAACACTTCACTGGGTAGTTTTAACAAAGTACACCCATACCTTATTTAACACATGAGTTACGTTCATGGAAAATTGTGTGTTAAGCGAAGAAGCGTTAAAAGGATCCTATTTTCCCAAGGGAAGTAAAGCTGAAAACTGAAACTGAAACTGAAAAGTAAGTATCACAGATATTGACAAGACAATCAGCACTGTGCACTCCCTTCCTCCCCTGTCACTTACTGGACGGTCTGGGAAGGAGATCAGCACATCATTGATCACCATCAGAGCCCCGCGGTCCAAGGCTTCCTGGCAGTACTCGGCGCGCACACACAGCTTAGCCACCGTGGACAGCAGCTCACTGGTGGTGTCCCCGTCATTCAGCCACTCTGTCAAAACCACCCTAGCTCCCTCATCTCCTCTCTCTCTCTCTCCCTCTCTCTCAAACACATGCATGCAGGCTTGATTGCCCAATCACTCACAAGTCTGATCTCTCAAGCAAGATTAGTCAGCAAACAGTGATCTCTCAAGCAAGTACATAGGGACCTACATTTATATTGAACTGCTGCCCTTACTTTGAATATAGGTTTACATCTTGCTAGAAAATTAATACAACCAATGCTGCATTGTAGTTCCCTAAAAAGAGGAGCCTGATTTCTCCCACCTTCATCACTAAGTTTATTTAATGAAGTAAAAAGGAAACCTGTCTACTCTGATGACTTGTGCCAATATACAACACAACAGCTATTTGGTAGTAACATACATATGTATGATATACTAAACACTGACAAAACTATTCCTTTCTGGTTTGTATGGTGCATAGATAAAATACCTACTGACATGGTTTCAATAAACACAACATAAAACTGAAACCTGCAAAGGTGAGTTTCTAATCGATGGCTATAAAACATGGTAAGGAAACTAGATCACAGGACAGATGACGTAGGAGTCCCACCTTTAATCAGCTCCAGACACACAACAATGAGTCCGTGTTCCTCAGACAGGAGACGTGCATGTTCGTGGGCATTGCCAAACGGTTTCCGCACGTCGTCATCCAGGGTGAAGGTTCTGATGGCCCGGCACACCCAGCGCACCACCCTGGGGTTGCCACGGTGGCCCTGCAGCACCGACACCAGGGCCCCCATTGCACCCAGGGACACCAGGCTCTGGCGGTTGTCTTCATGCTTAAGGCAGCACATCATGCACCACTGCGCCTGCAACACACACGATGCATGGAGACGGCCGCACTCAGGCAGAGACAAAGAGCTAAGATAAGATAAGATACTTTGATCCTATCTAAACACTTTGCAAGTACCAACTACAAGGTTATTGACTATACAAAGCGCCACCACGCCAGGACGAACTTGGTGGGCTCGAACCGCTGACCGAATGCAGGGACACTACACGCGAGCCCGCAGCTCTACCAACCGTGCCACCCTGGCAGGTAGACAGAGAGCTAGGCAAGACAAATGCTCGTAGTCGTAATAGTCATACGCCTCTCTCAAGTAAAGACAAGAAAGCATTACAGCACACATAAAAATTTTAATCATAGTTTCCATGGTCTTAATGGATGATGCACACTAATGAGTTATTGTGAAACCAGAACAATACTTGAAAACCATCGCATCACTCACAATTACTTAAATCTTTAGTTTTTATTTATATTTTTATCTAATCTTATATTACCGTAAATTGCTGCGTAAAGTCGACCAGGCGTACAAGTCAACCTCAAGATTATTAGCTCAAGCATAGACCACTGTATACCTGGACTGCGCACGGAATATCGGCCTGTTGCACATGGGCCTGAACTTGCCCTGAAGTCGGAGGGCCGCTCGGATTCATATATATATATACGCATCATATAGACTGGTTTATCAGTATATATGATATACTGTAATCTTCGTAAATGTTTGTTCTATAATATTATCAAATAAAAAACAGTAAAACACGCTAAAGAAATGCCATGACGAGACTATGAAGAAATATGCATGAACTTAATATTCACTTAACTCTTCGCCATTTAAAACTTTGCGAGTCAACTTTTATCATGAAGGGTATCAATAGAAGCGCAATTTTATTAGCTTTCCATTGCTATATTTCGTTTTCTGATCAATTAATTAGAACCATGCATAAATTAGCGTTAACTAAATAAATAAAATCATCAATCGGGTAATTTTCCCGATTGATGATGTTATTTATTTACTTATATATTTCGTTTCCTGATCAATGAATTAGTACCATGTATAAATTAGCGTTGACTAAATAAATAACCTCATCAAGACACCTCACTAACTAAATTGGCCCAACCCCCTTTCTTTAATCTTTTACTGTCTTCTTTATATGGATTTGGAGAAATAAGCGGGCTTTTTGTTACGTCATTTTTTCCCCCCATTGGCCAGTTCTTTGTGATGTAAAAAAATATATGAATAAATAAATAAAAAGAGGCAAGTTCTGGAAGGAGTGGGGGAGAGAGGAAACACTCCACCACTTACCAAATATTCCGGCACAGCAGGTTCATCGAGGCGGCTGCTCCACATGTCCAGCAGCTGCAGCAGCACCCGGTAGCCCTCGCTGGTCACGATGTCCGGGTTGTGTTCCGTGAGCGCCACCATGGCCGGCAGGGAGGGGCACAGGAGGCTGCCTTCGTCCTGTACACAACATAAAGCAAATAATGGTATTATTCCAGATGAACACCGAATTCACTTTGGTGGACGAAACAATTTTTTTCTGGCGAGTTTTGATGTGTTTTGAATTAATCTGTTAACCGTTTGTCGTAAATCTATTTTTTTAGGTTATATAGGAATAGGTTAGGTTAGGTAAAGGTTACGCTAGGTATACAGTAAAACCCTTATAACTCGGCACTGTATAACTCGGAATTTGATATAACTCGGCATGGATTTTTTTTTTTTTTTTTTTTTATTATTATATTTATTTATTTTTTATTTATTTTTTATTACACCTATGCCTATAGCAGTGTAGGCAGTGAGCTCCATGGGTGGGATGGTAGGCCCTGGAGGCTCACTCGAGGGCTGTAATGGTTGGCCCTCGCCCGTGGTGGCGCAGGCAGGATTCTTATAGTGACGCCTGTGGTTAGAGGCTCATGCCGCCCCCTGTGTCCTCCCATGCACTCACAGTCGAAGGTAGAGTTAATGGACAGGGCATAGTGTTGCAGTAATCAAGTGCTCAAGTGATGTAAAATTAAGTTGTACAGGTACAGTACTGTATACAATACAGTACAGAGTTGTGATTATAAAGTGATTAAAGTGATACCAGTGTTAAAATGCGACCAAGTCCCCCTAACATCTTCTACATGTTACAACAAGGCTCCCCTCTCCTTGGATTACATGCCTGCTGCTACCTGTTCATTGGTAAGTGTAGTTTGTATGCTTTTACAGTACTGTATTTTTTTTTTTTTTTTTTTTTTTTTTTTTTTTTTTAACCCATATCAGAGGAGGACATTGCATAACTCGGCACATTGTATAACTCGGCAAGGGCCAGAGCCCCTATCGTGCTGAGTTATAAGGCTTTTACTGTAGGTTCGGTTAGGTTCAATTCGTTTTTTTGTCATTTTTGTTGCCCCCAAAAAAGGGGGGGGAAAAGTTATTTGCGATCGAAACAGTTAGCAGATTAATTCAAAACACATCAAAACTCATCAGAAAAAAAAGTTTCGTTCACCAAAGGAACTTCGGTGTTCATCTGGAAATTTACCCAAATAATGTAAGGTGCTCTCTGACATATACCTGGCTATAAAACAATCCTACTATAATAGCTTCTAACAGCACATACTGAATGGTAAATCCTGTATGAATGCAATTGCAGTTTTTTGATAACCATAACACTTCATACTTATAATAAAAAATCATTGTACCATGTTTCCTGCCATATAAGATTTACTAGCATATAGGTCACAGGTATAATTTGGCAAGGAATATTTAGGAAAAAAATAAATAAGCAAATAAGATGAATAAGACGACAGTATCCTATTTCATCCGGTTTTCAAACACCTGCCGTCAATGCACAATCGGACATGTATTTACCTAGTTGAGATATACGGGAAATTAATTACACTCGAGGGGTCCTGTCTCCTTGTCTCAATTGATCAATCTTAGCTTTAAAGACATGAATACTTTTGGCATCTATAATTTCACTGTCCAGGCCATGTCTCTGTACTTCCTTGTATAAATCATGACATACAATTTGTAGGGTATGGGTAAGCAAGTCTTTTTTTTGTTGCTGCAGCCTGTCACAGGATATGTTTTCAAAATTTACTCGGACTGAAGACATTGTAGAAGAGTACTACATTGAGTGAACAATGTTCTCTCTTAATTATATTCGTAATCTCTTACTTATTAACTTCCTTCCTCTATCCTCCATTTATTTCCTTATCTCCAGCATTCGGTTAATTTTCTTCTCCAAAACTGCACTCCGCCTGCTATCATCCACCTCAACACTCAGTTACTCACTACTAAATTCCCTTCCTTATCATCCATATATGTATGCATTATACCAGGTTATATTCATTTTTTGTCCATCATCATTACATAAGAACATAAGAATGTAAGAAAATAAGGAAGCTACAAGAGGCCGCGAGACCTACACGAGGTAGTTCCTGTTACTTAACACTACCTACATCTACCTCTCTTCCCCATACATGAATTTATCCAGACTCCTTTTAAAGATCCCTATTGACTCCGCATTGACCACCTGACGACTGAGTCCATTCCATTCATTCACCACCCAATTCCAATCATTCACCACCCATAAGTGACATAGGTCATCCTCCCACTAATCTCCTTCCCCTGCATACAAAAAGTTAATCAAGAAAAACAAGAGAAGCAGCATTTGGTACCTGGCACTGCCTGATGAGCCTGAAGAGTGTGTCGTAAGCACCGTGTTTGTTGGCTAGGACACGATGGGCCACAGACACCCTGCATGCCCTGGTGAAGGTGGCCAGGGGACCCTTCACCTCCTCTACACTGGGTAAGCCATCGCCGGCACCCGCCACTAATGTCTTGAGGCGACCCAGAGCTAGCAGTATGTCGTGTTCAATAGTCTTGTTGTCGGCACTTGGTTTCCCGTCCTTCACGATGATGCCAAGATGGACTCCCTGGTGAACATGCAACATTTTCATCTATAATAGTTGTACGCTTCTCTCATGTAAATACAAGAAAGCATTAAAGCACACACAAATAATAGAACCTTAGTTTCCATGGTCTTTCCCTCTTCAAGCCCAGATCTTTCCTTTGTTATGTAAAAAATTGAATGTTGTTAGCCATAAAATTACGAAAACTAACTGAATATACCAAATTAGTTAGTCGACAAGGATACTAAACAGGTCATATCTATAAAATATCGCTTATATTCACCAAAAATTGTCTGATGGTAGCCAAATTACAATGGAAATTACGTTATGGGTCTCAAGGAGTTAATGATGAGGTAGAAGGATGGTATAGGAAAGGATATAGTAAGGTGAGTTTTTTTGGGGGAGGGGAAGTGATGAGTTAAGTGTAAATAGAGAAAGATTATATAGGTAAGATACATAATGAATGGGTTTTTTGGATATTAATGGATGATACACACCTGGGCATCAAATTCTCTCTGGGTGTCTACATGGGCTTCCTCACAGGGCATGTCAAAGTCCACAATGTTCTCCAGCAGCACCTCATCATAAGTCTCCTGGGACACAACCTTCGCCATGGTGCCTGTGGATGTGGTGGTGGTGAGGACAATGATAATAAACTGTATGTGAAATGAGTGAGAAATGCACTGGTTATCTACATTGTTTAGTTATAGACGACACTCATTGAGATTATGCCAGACTACTGGAGACTTTTGAGTGGCATTGAGAAATTTTAATGCAGGGTTAGGTGACTTTTGAGCGACATAAGAAACTTTTATGTGGCATTAGAAGATTTTTACATGGCATTAGTATACTGTAAGGTAAAGATGGGGGCATACGCTATGTTGCGCGTGGCCTCGGTGCTCATCTCCGTCGCATTAGCCTTTGAGCCTGTGGTGGGTAGGAACCCGTTACCCCGAGACACAGGGCTAGTGTGACATCCAGGTTACCACAGTTGTCTTCTCCGTGGTGTAGTGGCTAGTGCGCCTAGCTACGAATACGTGGGCCCTGGTTTGAATCCGGGCCAGGACAAGTCGGCGGCCAGCCCATAAGCTGTTCATCCTCCCTTTCGGACTTGATACTGTAGGAGGCAATAATTATACGATTCTGGTTTTTGTTTCGCGTAGAAATCCCAGAATTTTGTGTCCCTACCAAAAAAACTCCACACTCCCACTTCCACCAGTCCCCATCTTTTTGGAGAGGGAAATATAAAAAGCCTATCGATTTGCGACAGAAATGAGTGACAGAATTGTTCAAAACTCAATCAAACTCTAAAGGAAAAGTGTGTTGTCGAGGTGTAACTTGATTGTGGTGGTAACTAATGTAAATATTTACTGAAAAATCAAAGTAGGTATTCAAGCTGTGCAGTGGGACTAACTATATAATTTTTAGGTAATGACTTTCTTTACTACTGAGGGAACTGCCTGGAATACATGAAATATGGTTAAGACTAGCCGCAAAGCCGCCCTCCGGGCGGACTTTTTGGCTAGCTTCCTGCGGAGGGCTATTGGTGGGCCTTTCGGCCCACCACCTGTGTTTGGTGGGCCAGGCCCACCAAACATGGACTCTCCAGATAGCCCCTTCTAACTTTCCTGAAATCATGGATGTAGAAATGTATGTATTCCCCCCACCCATTCACTCACCCATTACCCATCACCCCCCACCCATTCACTCACCCATTACCCATCACCCCCCACCCATTCACTCACCCATTAACCCATTACCCCCCACCCATTCACTCACCCATTACCCATCACCACACACCCATTCACTCACCCATTACCCATCACCCCCCACCCATTCACTCACCCATTACCCATACCACACACCCATTACCCATCACCCCCCACCCATTCACTCACCCATTACCCCCCACCATTCACTCATCCATTACCCATCACCACACACCCATTCACTCACCCATTACCCATCACCACCACACCCATTCACTCACCCATTACCCATCACCACACCCATTCACTCACCCATTACCCATCACCCCCCACCCATTCACTCACCCATTACCCATCACCACACACCCATTCACTCACCCATTACCCATTACCCCCCACCCATTCACTCACCCATTACCCATCACCACACACCCATTACCATCACCCACCCACCCATTCACTCACCCCCCACCCATTCCCCCATTACCCACCCACACACCCATTACCCATCACACCCCCCACCCATTCACTCACCCACATTACCCATCACCACACACCCATTCACTCACCCCTACCCATCACTCCCCCACCCATTACCCATCACCCCCCCACCCATTCCCTCACCACCCATCACCCCACCCATTCACCACCCCATCACCCATCACCACCATCCCCCCACCTATTCCCTCACCCATCACCCCCAACCCATTCACTCACCCCACACCCATTACCCATCACCCCACCCATTCACTCACCCATTACCCATCACCCTACATCAAGGCTTCCTCAATTCTCGCAACCCACTTTTGTTTTCACAATTCTCGCTAATAGGCTGCTAAAAAAAAAAAAAAAAAAAAAAAGTGATCGGATCATCTCATAAGTGGGCTTATGACCTTCCCCTGGTCAACCTGATTCCAAAAATGTGCCATATGAGGTGTTTGCGCCACGGGGGGCGGAACCTATACCACACACACACACACACATACACACACACACACACACACACACACACAGACAGACAGACACACTTTCGCTTATATTATTATAAAGATATGGGCAGATTATTGTGTTTCAATACATAGCTGTGCTATTTTAGTTTTTTAAGAAAAATTCCAAGAAAATATTGCCTGTTCTCATCATGTATATATTAATAGCACAGTAAGTGTAGTATTTACCTGAGTTGCCTGAGTTAGTATTTACAGTAAGACCCATTATATTTATCACAGACATAATTATTCATCAGACGTTGAACAGTAACAACTACACTTGAAAATCATATTGATTTGGCTCAGTTATTGTCAGTGCAGTTTCTAGCCTTTTGGGGGTCCTATGTGAAATGCTGTTTGGGGGCCCTTTTTTGTAAAACTATGGGAAGGGGGGAGACTTCAAGCCCTCTAAGGTGGTCCGGGGGCACGCCTTAAATAATTAAATGCATCAATCTATCAATCTGGTGCACTTTAAGAGGAAAAAAGACTAGATTATAATAAAAAAGCAAATACTGGCAGCTTGGGGGCCCCTTGGTGGCTTTACCGGTTTGGTAAATTTACGGTTTAAGTCATCCCGCGATTATGAGGCTGAAACTTAGTTTTCCTGAATAGTTTTAATGTGCTTTGAATGAATGTGGCACTCATTTTTGCCGGAAGTCGAATTTTTTTATAGGTGTGGGGGGTGCCCGCCCCGCTCCTCCCAGCCCGCCCCGCAAATCTTGTTCCGCTTTGCACTGCCGTAGTTTTGAAAATGTTCTTGATATCATCTGTTATTAATCCAAACCCCACTTCTAACCTAACCTAATCTGATTTAACTTAACATAACCATTTCTGGTTGAAATAACTGTAGATTTTCGGAAATGCATGCAACGCCGTTACTATTCAATTGCGCCATGGGAAATGGGGTTAAAAAAACTCAGAATAAGGAGATCTACAAGACGAACAGGTTAGAATTGGCAGGCTCGAGAATGACCTAAATCATAATAATACCAGTGGCTTCGGGGGCCCTGTGCAATCACGTAGTTCGCATATAGTAAGAAACGGCACTGGTTATTGTGCTCAACTTTTATCTGTTTGCTTTTTTGGTGCTACTGCAGTTTAATGCATTACAAGACACGTAGTTATAATCGTCCTCAACTTGTAGATCTGACTATTTGCAGCATTTCTAACCCCTACAACAGCCGTCGGAAATGAAAAATAACACAAGGGGGGAGAAACCACCCCGGCGAGGTTAGGTTAGGTAATCAATGTCCAAGTTAGGTTAATGAACTAGCAGACGTGGGCGCTCGAGTATGACGTATGACTCACCCGCTACAAAAAACCCACCTGTCAACCTAAAACTACACAATAAAACACCAACTCCCAAATATTATCGTAAACCACAAAAACAAAACAAATAATAGCAATGTACGACACACACACACACACACTGTGGTTTAAAACTGTACATACAAAAGGGTTCTCCGTCAAGTTACCACCAACACAAAAACCTGAGCGAGAGTTCCCTGCTGTAACACTTTATCCTACCTTCCATCCACTTACACCATATCTTTTACCGGTATTGTAGCTTCCCTTGCCTCCCAGCACCCTCTCTTAAGCCCTGGGGAGGAGGAAAGGAAGGATGCAAGGTTAGGGTGCTTATTCTTACCGTTCGAAGTGACAGGTGGTGGCTTGACAGTTTCTTTCTTCTGGCGCCGCTCTGGTTCAGCTGATCCTGTCTGATGCAGGGTTGTGAACTTCTGTAGCCCACATCATCGTACCGAGCGACAAAAATTATCGTATTTTCAGATAGATTATCGTACATCCATAGCTAAAATAATATAGTCAGTAGATAACTATATACATCATTGAATTCAGCATTCCACATATAAAAATATTTTCTCTTTTCACCAAAATATATAGTACTATATCCAATCATGACACAAAATTCCATGTTAATTTATTTTTTCCAAAATAAATGAAATTAAATAAAACAAAAATATATATAGTAACATATAATGAATCAAAAGAAGCTGAACTCGAGAACGCTACATAGCTATCATCCTCAAAAGAAAAGAGGAATTCCTGTTCCTCGAGGAAAAGAATAGAGGATCCTCTATTCTTTTATCCCAGCTGTGTCAGCTGGCGCTTATAATGATAGTGCGTCAGTTGTCATCGACATATCATATCATATGTAGGGATGAAAGTAACACAATCAGCCTTTTCCCTTACACACTGCGCTGCTGGAAGAGAACCAAGTATGGTTCTCAAACTCATATATGGTACCAAACACCAAAGTGCAAGAAACAGTGCACCCCAGGAGAGGAAGGCTGTGCACCACCCCAGGAGCATCTCATAGAGTTAGAACTCTAACACACCACAGCTTCACCTTCAGTGCTACAAGATTATTCAACTGCATCCCAACAAAACTAAGAAACATGAGGGGTGTCTCACCCAACACTTTCAAGTACAAATTGGATGCCTGGCTGGCCAACATACCAGACCAACCGCCAACACCAGGATACACCAGCTCTAACTCAAACAGTCTCCTGCACTGGATCAAGGAGGAGATCGAGAGAGCTGTCTGGTTACAGTGGAGATCCATCTCAGCTGCGTCGATAACTGACGGAATTCTTCAAAGGTAAGGTAAGGTTCCCGTTAGAAGTCAGTTTCTTACCTTTGTCTTGGTAAGGTTAATCTTGATAAATACCCTCTCACAATCTGCGTTCCAATGCGGCAAGCAACGCTCCAAATCCATGTCATGCAAAGGACCAAAAGTCAAACTCAAACCCTCTCTCTCTCTCTCTCTCTCTCTCTCTCTCTCGGAAGTTGACAGCGACACATTTTTTTTTTTTTTTTGCGATGACAATTTTTTTTATGACTTATAATGTAATTATATTTGAGTCAATTATCGTATTTTCGTGTACGATTCTCAACCATATCGTACATCGTACGGATAGTCAAATTATCGTACAAATACGATAATTATCGTACAGTTCATAACCCTGTCCTGATGTTATATTTCGGCTCATCATACCTCAATTTTCTTTATTTGTATGTATTTGTGTCTGTATTCATCCTACCGGTAGTAATATTGTTTCTTCCCTTTAGATATTTTAGCGCTATCTGGAATATGGATGGAAGGTTTTGTAAGTGCTTTTCATACAATGATGTTTCGGTTTCTTTAGTAAATGTAACAAAATTTAAAGAGTGAGATGGGTACTACCTAGCTTATAAGTTATGCATCTATTAAATGAAAGTGATGGGTGATAGAGTATCCCAATGGAGGTTATATT
Source organism: Chionoecetes opilio (assembly GCA_016584305.1). NCBI lineage: Eukaryota > Metazoa > Arthropoda > Malacostraca > Decapoda > Majidae > Chionoecetes > Chionoecetes opilio. Next base: position 300,332 of record JACEEZ010005278.1, on the reverse strand, counting down.
GCTTTATGATTACTCCCGTGGGAATAGCTATTGAATGAGAGAGAGAGAGAGAGAGAGAGAGAGAGAGAGAGAGAGAGAGAGAGAGGAGAGAGAGAGAGGAGAGAGAGAGAGAGAGAGAGAGAGAGAGAGAGAGAGAGAGAGAGAGAGAGAGAGAGAGAGAGAGAGAGAGAGAGAGAGAGAGAGAGAGAGAGAGAGAGAGAGAGAGAGAGAGAGAGAGAGAGAGAGAGAGAGAGAGAGAGAGAGAGGAGAGAGAGAGAGAGAGAGAGAGAGAGAGAGAGAGAGAGAGAGAGAGAGAGAGAGAGAGAGAGAGAGAGAGAGAGAGAGGAAGAGAGAGAGAGAGGAGAGGAGAGAGAAGAGAGAGAGAGAGAAGAGAGAAGAGAGAGAGAGAGAGAGAGAGAGAGAGAGAGAAGAGAGAGAGAGAGAGAGAGAGGAGAGAGGAGAGAGGAGAGAGAGAAGAGAGAGAGAGAGAGAGGAGAGAGAGGAGAGAGAGAGAGAGAGAGAGAGAGAGGAGAAGAGAGAGAGGAGAGAGAGAGAGGAGAGAGAGAGAGAGAGAGAGAGAGAGAGGAGAGAGAGAAGAGAGAGGAGAGAGAGAGAGGAGAGAGAGAGAGAGGAAGAGAGAGAGAGAGAGAGAGAGAGAGAGAGAGAGAGAGAGAGAGAGAGAGAGAGAGAGAGAGAGAGAGAGAGAGAGAGAGAGAGAGAGATGTTATTACAGCTGCAAAAAATGGGCGCAGTATAATGATATCTGAACAATGTGAACATAAGGTACAGAAAGTGTCTTGAGTTCGTATTTGCATATCTACATAAAAGAAGAAGTAAAATATAGTTTGGTTTCTTTGTGTTCAATAATCAAATATATATTATTTTTGCCTCCCCTTTATTTTGGTCATTTTCTTCTTACATAGATCCAAGAGGTAGGACTGACCTATATCTTTTAAACTTGGCTTGAAGTTGTTAAATTGAACCTTGAACTTGAATTGAGACTTGGGACTGGGAGCAGGGATGTAAGGTCTCTGATGTAGAGATATTCCTTTATTATGATCATACCTTTATTATTCTGATGTTATAGATATTCCTTAGCTGTAGGAAGAAGGGTTCCGCCACCCGTTGGTCCTATATTAAGAAATTAACGCTACTAGGGCGCCATCTTGAGGCCAGGGACAGAGGGACTCTCGGTTCACCTGCTTGAGAACCTGCGGAGGTTCTTACGAGTCAGTCTATTTTTTTGCTTCTTATTACCGGTGTCATGCCGTGCTGCTGTGCTTATGGATGTCATAACAGGTCTGAGCAGGGCTTCAAGTTCTACAGATTCCCTACAAACCATATAAGAAAGGCAGTATGGTTAAACAACATAAAACGTTCGGGATGGACACCTTCTCGTTTCGCTGTTGTGTGTCAGGTATGTTTCATTGTTGTATTATATCTAGGGTAGGTTAGGGAACGAGCCTTACCAGTGGAACTGTCGCCTAAAATTTCCACTGTCGGCGAGAGTTCCTATCGTCGACAGGTACCTGGCTGGAGCGGTCGCCGATGTCGGCGGTGTTCCTATTTCTGGCGACAGTTCTTCGTAGTTCTTGATTTTGAGTTATGTTATGTTGGTCAGTTTACCAATGTCCAGCAGGTTAGGTTAGTGAATGAGCGGGGTGGGGGGGGGGGTGTCTATCAGTGGTACTGTCGCCGAAAAATTCCACTTCGTCGAGTGTTCCACTGTCGGCGAGAGGTCTCGGGGTTAATATGGAGGAGAGTCACGTACGCTACAGACCTTACTACTTACGAATTCAATTTTTTTTTTGGCTCAGTATACTGTAGGCTACACTACTACTGTACTTGCGCTCAATAAAAAAAATAAAAAAATAAAAAATATTTTGTGGTTAAGGTTAGGTTAGGTTTCTTTAAAACCTGTAAGGTTAGGTTAGGTTAGGTTAGGTTGGGTTAGGTTAGGTTAGGTTAGGTTAGGTTAAAACATAAGGTTAGGTTAGGTTTCAATTTTTTTGTTAATTTTTTTTGTTTTTTGTTTTGTTTGGTTTGCGCAAAATAAAACTAGCACCATTAGAAGAAGCACCTATTGTAGGTCAAGAAAAAGTAGTTGGTGTCTCTGAAAACGAACGTGAAACTCTCCTCCATAATTACCGGTCTCGGTTGGCGTTCATTCAGATAGGAAAGCAAGAAGTCATGGAGGTGTTATCGGTAATAATGGACGAGAGTTTCGCGGTCATTTTCAGAGATACCGACTATTTTTGGAAATACTTTGGAACTCATCCTTCCGGCTTTGACTGAAATGAACTACCGCACTGTATTGTATGCTTATTGTACTTCACATCTGTAAAGGTTCCAGCGTGCGCTCAGCCTTGGTTAACCTATGAAATATGAGGTGCCTCAAAAAATTCTAAGTCCAGCTAGGTTAGGTTAGGTTAGGTATACTTTGTGGTTAAGGTTAGGTTAGGTTAGGTTAGGTATACTTTGTGGTTAAGCTTAGGTTAGGTTAGGTATACTTTGTGGTTAAGGTTAGGTTAGGTTAGGTATACTTTGTGGTTAAGGTTAGGTTAGGTATACTTTGTGGTTAAGGTTAGGTTAGGTTAGGTTAGGTATACTTTGTGGTTAAGGTTAGGTTAGGTTAGGTTAGGTATACTTTGTGGTTAAGGTTAAGTTAGGTTCGGTTAGTAACTTGTGGTAAGGTTTTGTGGTTAAGGTTAGGTTAGGTTAGGTTAGGTATACTTTGTGGTTAAGGTTAGGTTAGGTTAGGTTAGGTATACTTTGTGGTTAAGGTTAGGTTAGGTTAGATTTTTACATATAGTGACTTTGATGATTTTTTGGGGAGCCATAAATCACTTAGATTTGCTTCCCCCACCCAAAAACCGCGTATTCCCACCAGTTCCCCAGGCTTGTTGGCTATAGGGGGAAGAAAAAATGGACGAGTTCCAAAGTATTTCCAAAAATAGTCAGTGTCTCTGAAAACGACCGCGAAACTCTCGTCCATTATAACCGTGTTATCTACCGTAGATAACACTTTAGTCGCTAGCCGCCAAATATTACGAATTATAGCATCACTACTGATTTGTATGTGCCACTGAAGATGATACACAGCAGTTTATATCATGACTGTATAGGTAATCTACCCTGTTTCAGCGTTGTTTTATGCTTTGCATCTGCAAGTATTTACGGTTTCAAATTTCGCTAATAGTTTTTTTTCGCGCCACGATGACGGCGGGAGGACAGTCTAGGGTTGTGCGGTATCAAGAAAATACCTGTATTGCCGATACCGGTTTACGGGAATAATACCGGTACGTCCTCACACCGATATCAGTTACGATACCGGTATACCGATACCGTGCCAAAATACCGGTATTACCGTTATCGATATTTGATTTTTTCGGTTTTTTTTTTCACTTGTCCATTCTCAGACAATTATTAACCTCTACAGCATCGACCCCCCTAAAATAAAGTTTCCTATAGCGTCGGCCATTTTTTTTTACAATTCTTAACCCCTACCGTACAGCATAGACCCCCACAAAATAAAGTTTCCTGTGGCGTCGGCCAGTGGCGGATTTAAGGGGGGACCGAAGAGGCTATGGCCTAGGCCCCGCTCTCGCAAGGGCCCCGCACCAGAGGAAAAAATAAGTTTTCAATGAAAACCTGAATGCTGGACATTTCTTATTTGATCGAACACTGTTACATTGCATGTACCATAATATGCCACAAATTAGTACCAACATAATGTAAGATATGGGTGGAAAAAGTTTCAATTCAACTAATATGAAATCTGAACCACATTTGGTAAAACTCTAGGGGCCTTTTCCCCCCCTTTATTTTTTTATTTTTCCAGCCCTTTTCACAAATCCCTTCAGATCCCTCTAAAAACGTAATACTAAAGGGGGGAGAAAATTAAAAAAAATAAAAAAAAAAAATTACAACCCCAAAACCTGGTAAAATTGTAGCCTTTCCCACCCTTAATTTCTTTAAGAGGTTTTTGGTTAGGTTGTAGGGGGGGTTAGGCTAAAAATTTTTATTTTGGGGGTCCAGGGGGGGTAAGTAGGGGGGGGGGGGCTTTAAAGGGGGGAAATTTTCCCCCCGACTTTATAAATTTGGGGGTTTTTTTTAAGGAATTTTTAAAAATGGGGTTCTGGGGAAGGTCTGGAAAAAAAAAGGGAAAAAACACTAAAAAAGGGGGGGAAAAGGACTAAAATTTTTCCCCCTACATTTCATTCAGGGCCCCGCACCCCCCACCGGCCTTGGGCCCCGCACCCCAAAAAATCCCCCCCCCTGGGGGTTAGCCTCTCTTTTTTTTTAAAATTTGGGTAACCCCCTTTACCGTAAACAAAATCCCCCCCTAAAATAAAGTTTTATGTGGCGTGGGCCCATTGTTTTTTTTTTACAATTCGAAACCCCCTACCTTACACCCTAGCCCCCCCAAAAATTTAAATTTTTATGTGGCGTGGCCATTTTTTTTTTTTGTTTTTCAGTAATTAGTATGTAAAAAATTTGTAAACCTAAATAAGGAAAATAGCAATAATTTGATTCAAATTTCCTTTTAACATTTTTTTTTTTTGGAAAATTCCTGAGATTCCTGGGAAAGACATTTTAGATAGATATATAGCCAGAGCTGGGCAGATTTTAAATTTCCCTTGTGTATTTAAAAAACTTTTGGGTATTAAGAAATCTATTTATAAATACATTAGTTTTCATGTTTTTTAAATACGAAATTTTAAAATACTTTAAGGGTATTTAAAATACATTGTATTTATATACATATAATAAAAAAATGTAAATACTTTTTTTATTATTTTTAAATTTATTTTTTTCATTTTAATTTTGGGCCCAAAAACCCGCCCAACATCCTTGGAAACCCTGATGTTCCCAGTTTTTCCCATTTTCAGGATTTTTCCTTTTTTTAAGGGAAAAATTTAGGCCTGAAAAGGAAATTCTGGGGGAAACGCAAAAATCAAAGGGAAAGATAATTTTTTTTTCAGACATTTCTAGGATCGTGATTAAGATTAAATAGTAGGTGAGATGATAATTTTAATGATATGATGTGATGTTAAAAAACCAAACATTAGATCCTTTTCCGTATTTCCTTCTTGGTATTATAAGTTTTCTCACCCCAAAACATACTGACATTACTCTTTCCCTTATCTCCCTTCCTTTCCTTGTTCCTTCCCTCACTTCACCACGCCTTGCTCCAGTGTGGGTGAGGATAGGTGGGGGGAGGGAGGGAGAAAGATATCGGGGGTTTGGAACTCTCAAAAGGGGGATTGGGGGGTTTGGGAAATTTTGGGAATATTTGGCGACTGAAACGTTATAATACACATTAATATAAAATATATATAATTTTATAATATAATATATATAATTTATATATAAAATTATATATATATATATATACACACACACACAAAAAACCTAAATTTTCCCGGGGCCCCCAAATTTCCCGGATATTGGATTTCCCCGGGCCCAAAACCGAGGTCCGGGGGTTTTGGGGGCCCCAGATTTTTTTTATTTTTTTTTTTTTTACTTTAAAATGCCTGATCCGGTTCAAAAATTTGGCCCAAAGTTTTTCCAGCGGCCCCGGGGCTTTCCCCTTTTGGTTCCATCCCTGGTCAGTGTCCGCGCCTCCCGCCGGGGTGGCGAATGCTCAGGGGGTGTATTTTTTAAACATTTGGGCAAAAGAAAACCACAGTTCCCCTGCCCCCCAGCCTCGTTGGGTCCCCGGGCCCCCCCCTCCCCCTGGTGCAGGAAGTCTCTTGGGGACTATTAAAAAACATTACGGGCTCCCTTCCCCCCAGGGGGGAAAGCGCTCAGCGGTCGTATTGTTTACTTTTGGGGCCGCACGACACTCTTTTTTTTCCCCTGCCCCCAAGCCTCCTTTAGCCCCCGGACCCCCACTGCCCCTGGTGCGGGAAAACGTTCTTGAGACTATTGAACACTTTCTGCTCCTCCCGCCGGGTTTTGGGCGGGCATGCCGGGGAAACCCGTATTGTTTACATTGGGCAACGCCACTCAGGGTTTCACCTGCACAGCCTTTTTTAGCCCCCGGACCCCCAAATCCCCGGGGGTGCGGGAAACGTTCTTGGGGAACTATTGAACACTTTCTGCTGCCTCCCGTTAGGGGGGCGGGATGGTCACCCGGGACCTAAAATTTCCGCGGCGGGGCATTTGGATATTGGGGTTCCCGGACAGTAAAAAATATTGTAGGAAAAAGCGCCCGGGGGGGGTAAGGAAATTTTTTTTTTTTTTTTTTTTTTTTTCTTTCTTTTTAGAGGAAAATTTCCCGGGACTGTTGCGTTTCCCCGGATTTTTGGGTTTTTCCCCGGCCAGTGCCCCCCCCATTAGCCCGGGGAAAAACGGGTTTTGGTGTGTATAAAATATAATATATTTTATTAGGGTGGTCCTTAGTTGTATTTTAAAATTTTTAATTTTGAAAAAAATTTTTATGTTCCAAACCCGGATATATGTTCTTGTTAAAAAAAAACTATTAAAGTAAATTTTCAGCCGAATGGGTTTCACAAAAAAGATTTTGGCAACGCCTCCCCCAATTTCCCCCCGGGCCCCCGGGCCCCAAAGGCCCCCCCTAAAGGGAGGTTATTAGCCGCTGGGAAAGGCGGGGGGTATCGTGTTTTGCCGGGTCCTACTGGGGCCCTGGTGGGGCCAGGGTGCGTTTTTCCGCGGGCCCGGGGAAAGGGCCCTTCCGGTGGTCCGCCACCACTTGAAGGGGAAAAACTGAAGCTGCTCCTACCCTTTTGGTGAGGTTTCCGTTGAACTTTTGGGGATGAGGGGAAACCCTCCTCTTTCCTTTGTGGCCCAATTCCCCAAACAGGGGGTTCCGGCCCGGATCTGAGGGACCGCTGGAACCCCTGCCCATCGCCACAAAGCCCCGGTGGAGATCGGGAAAGGGCCCTTCATCCAGGGTAGTTTCCCGGGGAAAAAAAGGGGGAGAGTACGCCCCACTGACGAAGTTTTTCCAGGTGGGGGATCTCGGCCCCGACTTTTTTGGAGCGTGACTTTTTTCGGAGCCGTGTCCCTCCGCCCAAATTTCCTCTCGTGGGTAGGGCCTTTAACCCAAGGGGCCGTTTTTGGTCTCGCGGGGAACGTCGGAAATTTTTCGAAAAAGGGGAAAGCCCAAAAAGTTCTTCTGACCCCGAAACCACAGATGGTTTGCCCGTTTCGAAGCGCGACGCCCTCCAAATCTCGGGGTCGATCTTTTTCGTGGGGCCCGAGGGCCTTGATGAGTTCGAGGTCGAGCGGGGGGTTTGAACCAAAGAAAAAGCCTCAACCCACCCTTGCGTAGACTCGGAGACGAAGAGGAACAACCGTTGGAGCCCACGCTCCCCCTTCTTCGTCAAGCGGAACGGCCCCCGGGAAACATCCAAATTTTGGGAAGGAGTAGAGGACTTTTGACACCACGGGCCCCGGGTTTTGCAGGGCCCCAGGACCCAAGGAATCGAATTCCCCCGGGAGGGGCACCCCCCGAGGAAAAAGAGACAAAGTTTGACCAAATTTCCCCCGGGAGTCATCGCGAAGGTCCTCACGCTCTTTAAGGGCTTGAAGAGTCCACGAAAAAAGCCCCATCCTTTAAGGCCTCTAGAAAGTCGCCATTCCCCACCATGATTCCCGTGCCGAAGTCCTCTCGGTCGAGCTCTCCCCTGAGGGTTTTGGAAAAACGTTTTTGAAGAGCAGATGCTCGGGGATGAGGAAAAACCCAAGAACACGGACGAAAAACGCAGTACCCCCCAGCTCCAGGATTTTGGTGACGACAAAGGGGGAAATGCAGCAGGTCTTTCCCCCTTTTTTGTTTTGATGAGGACACAGGCCCCGTTTCTTTCGGCCGGTGTTGGATGCCGGGTGGCGAAAAGGGCTCCCGACTACCCCCATTTCCCCGGGCTCCCCTGGTTTTCCCGGCCGAGGGCCACCGCTGCCCCCCATGCCTCTCCCCGTTTCCCCTGCCAAATTGGCGACGGCCCAAACAGGGGGGCGCCTCCAAACCCCGGGAAAAAATGATCGGGAGACGGTCCACAGGGTTTTTTCGTGGCAGGGGCCCTCACGAGCTTGCCACCAGGGGACCACCCCGCGGAGTTCCTGACCGAAAAATTTCCCCTTTTGATCTTTTAGGCCATGGCCGCACGATGTTTTCAAACGTTGGGGGCGGGGTGGATGGGGGGTTTTGTGTTTAGCTTTTTCGACGTTCTGGCCTAGGCAACGTGCCGGGGTTTAAATCAGCACGGAGGCGGAAGATTTGGCAGGCCCTTTGGGGGGGGGGTTTGATCCCGCGTGGCCGCCCGTGCGGGGGAGGGCGATGTTCTTTGTGGCCCCTTTCGCCCGCTTTGCAGGACTCGCTCCTCCAACTGCTCCGTATTCTTTTATCTGAGACAAAAGCTGAAGGGTTGGAGCGGACGGGGCGGCGAGGACCGAGCTGCCCCCCCACAGATGAGGAAAACGGCAGCTCTTCTTGTTTGGGGCGGGGAAGGGAAAACAGCGGCCTTTTTCCCCCCGAAAAGATTGTCGTCTCCTGAGCCCGCAAGGACGGAACGACGCCGCCCATCCTCCCCGCCGTCCCGGCTCCCTTTGGGGGAGGAGGAAACCCCTTTTTCCTCCTGGGGTTTGGGGCATCATGGTCGCGCATTCCCGTGTGCCAAAGTTTGAAAAGAGGGTTTTTCGAGAAGTAAACCCCAAAATCCTTTTCCCTTTTGAGGGTTTTAGGGCCCCCGAAACGCCGAAGGACCCTTTTTGAGGGGGCTCGTACTCCCGATGGAGCTTCCCCAAAATTTGGTGACAATGTTTTTCTTTTTGGAACCTTGGGATCCCCCGCCATATCCCCCCAAAAATGAAACCACCATTGGGGGGCACGGCCAGCGGACACGCGGGGAGTCATCTTTTTGAGTGTAGACGGTGGGAACGGGCCCCGAGAACCTCTCTTTTTGGAAGGGAGTTTTGGGGGCCAAAAACCCCCCGGGTTTTGGGGGAAACCACAAGAAAATCTTTGCTCCTAGTCGCCATATCAAACTGAAAAAGAAAGGAGAAAATATGTTCAGAACTTAATTTGGTGACAAGTAGAATCGAATTCGGAAGGAAAATATTGTGAAATAGGAGGAGGAAATGGAGTATGTTCCAATAACACCATGACCAGTCGAACGAGTCACAGAGGGAAAACTTCGGGTCATGTGTGCAACATCTTCCTACGAGCCAAATTCCATAAAAAAAATAGGGTGATTTGCACTTGAATGGTAACAAATTCCCGGGTTAGGAACAAAACAATTCCAACTTTTGTTTTTAAGGACCACCCTAAATATATATATATATATATATATATAATATATATATATATATATATATATATATATTTTACACTACCCTCCCGAGTTTCGCGCTTGCTTTCTTCGGAGCATAGCGCAAAACTCGGGTATTATAAACCCTGAAAAAAATGCTTATTTAGTCCGTTTTTTTTTGTGTTTGTGTGTGTGTGTGTGTGTGGGGTGTTTTGGGTGTGTTGGGGTTTTGTGGGGTGTGTGTGTGCCTACAGCGCCGTTAGGCAGTGACCCCCAGGGGTGGGAGGGTTTGGGGCCCTGGAGGTTAACTTGAGGGCTGTGTACCTACCGTATTTACAGCTTATAAGACTCGCTTTTTCCCCCAAAAAAAATATCCTGAAAATGCCCCAACCCCCTGTCCACCCAGCAGTGAATGGATATGGGTGTTAGCCTAGGGTTTGTGACCGCTTCCCGGGTGGGTGGCTTCGGCCAACACTACGTAGAGAAGAGGAAGGAGGAGAGGAGCTTGAGATTGAGCTGAGCTTGAGTTGGGAGTCACCCAGCGGATGCTGTTTTGGTTTGAGTGAGTGAGCTTGACACATATCTTGTCAGCGATGGTTGTGTGACAGTGTTATACAACAACAACACTGTCACAATGCCTTCCTCTCTTCTCTCCTGTCCCTCCAGTACCTCCGGGAAACCACAGTACCACAAAACGTCATGGTTAATCACTTAAAAAAGGAGTATTTTGTGGTAAATAGTAAGGTAAGGTGCTACTTATTTCGAGGTTTTTACCTATTTTATGTGACACCGGCTGTTCCTGTAGAAAAAAAACACAAACCAAATGGAAAAAAACAAAGCAAAACTACATGCAGCTATACTAAGCCTATTATTATACTATACTAAGCAGGAAGGAAGGAAGACGTGTCCGTAGCCTCTTATGGGGGGGGGCCGGTAGCAGAGTGGTTAGCGTCAAGATATGTGTCAAGCTCGAGTCCGAGCTTGACAGACGACCTACAAAGTGATATAAGCAGAAAAGGTCACAAGAAGAAGAAGAAGTCTCCAAAGTGGCGTTCTCGGTGATCCGAGTTCGATCCTTGATGAGGGCTGTAAAATCCACTTAAAATCTTTCTCTGCACGTTGAGTGGCCTAAGAACACCCACATGCTGCCCATTAGCTCTACCTTCGATTGCGAGTGCATCGGAGGATACAGGGGGCGGCATGAGCCTCTAATCACAGGCGTCACTTTTAGAAATTTCTGTCTGCGCCACCAGGGGCCCGGAGGGCCAACCACCACACCCCTCAAAGTTAATCTCCAGGGCCTACCATCCCAACTCCTGGAGGTCATGCCTAACGGCGCTGTAGGCACACAACAAAAAACCCAACAAAAAAAAAAAAAAAAAGAAAAAAAAAAAGCGAAACTCGGGGATATAATGCGCGAAAAGTCGGAATAAATAAGAATTTAGGACTCAGCGCGAAACTCGAGGATCGCGAAACTCGCATAGCATGAAACTCGGGAGGGTAGTGTATATATATTATTTATTATCATTATTGGGTTTTTTTCTTTTAATTATCTTATTAATAATTATTAAAATTCTTTTTTGGTATTGCTATCCCAATATTTCACATTACAATTGCTATCATTGTTACATCATACTACCATTTGATAGTAGGTGTGTGTGTGTCTGTGTTGTACTGTGTTGTGCATGTGTTTTGTACGTTGTATGTATGTATTTTTTACAAATATGTACGGCTTTTTAACCAGGGTAGAACAAGAAGTAAGGATTCAAGCTGGGAAAAGTGTAGGTTTAGAAAGGAAATAGGGAAAAAACTGGTTCACAAAAAAAGGTGGTGAATGAATGGAGTGGACTCGGTAGATAGGTAGTTAGTGCGGAGTCATTAGGGAGCTTTAAAGAGGGGCTGGATAGGTTCATGGATGGGGATGAAAGGTGGATGTAGGTAGTGTTATGTAACAGGAACTACCACGTGTAGGCCTCGCGGCCACTTGTAGCTTCTTTATTTTCTTATGTTTTATGTTTCTTATGTGTGGTGTGTGTGTGTGTGTGTGTGTTGTGTGTGCGCATCTAGGTAGTATGATGGTAGTATCAGTATCTTTATTATTATCGTTATGATCATTATCAATATTATTATTATTATCATTATTATTATCATTTTGATTATTATTATCATTATTGTCATCAATATTATTGTTAGTATCACTATTATTGTTTATGATTATTTTATTGGGGTTATTATTATTTTATTATAACTTATTATTATCATTAATACCATTGACATTATTATTATTATTATTATTATTACTATTGCTTTTTTATTATTATAATCATTATCATAATTTATTTTTAATTATTATTGTTATTATTTCAAAGGCGTAGACGGAGACACGTGAAACGCGATTTTCTTTAAAATAGATGTAAAGATACGACGAGGGCCCGAGGGGTCAGTCATATCTGAGGTGTGAACTCTCCGACACACACACACACAAAACAACACACACACACACACACACACACAAAACACACACACACACACAGTCACACACACACACAGTCACACACACACATATCTTTGAAATAATTATAAATTTAAAAATAAAATAATAATAATTTGGATGATAATAATAAAACAATAATGAAAATGATGATGCCATTATTAACCATAATAATTGTAGACTAAGAATAAGAATAATAAAAAACTAATGAAAATTTGATCTAAGCTAGATTTTTATAGTGACGCCTGTGTGATATGTAATGATCCGTTTTCTGTGATGGGCTGCCCTCAGGGGTTTGAGGGAGGAGGGAGGTTTTACAGAGCGGCATTGTCAGCTGAGCTGCAATCGGCCAATATAACACGGCCTCAGATTATGAGGCTCTGAGCCAATGAGTGTTACGCTACCATACGTTTTCTCGGCCGTCGCAAGTAGTCACTCACTAGTCAGTTCTTGGTTTGGTATAGTCAGGAGTCTGTTTCGAGAAAAAAAAAGAAAAAAACAATACCGAAATCCAATAAAAAAACCGATACCCGGTTTTACCGATTGCAATACTAATACCGATACCGGTATACCGGAAAATAAAAATTACCGACATTTCTGTATACCGGTACCGGTGCACATCCCTAGACTCAGGACACAGAACATGAACACTAATTGGCGGTCTTAGTGTAGGTCGCCACTCGGGGTGATATTTTTGTAATTGTTCATTTATAGCCATAATATGATAGAGATGAAGACACAAAATGACACAGACTCTCCAGATGGGCCCCTTCTAACTTTCCTGAAACATGGATGTAAAAAATGTAAGTATTAACGTCACCAGACGTCTGTAAATCGAAGAAAAAAAAGTTGTCCTGGCGACTTAGTGTTATCTACGGTAGTATATGTACGAAATGATCGGTAATAGTGGACGAGAATTTCGCGGTCGTTTTTCCCGAGACACTGACTATTTTTGGTCAATTTTTAGGTTTCACCCAACCAACGATTTTCTGATGCGCCTTATGTTTTGTGGTGTGTTTTTATGTGTTTTGAACGAATCTGCTAACCGTTTCGGGCACAATTTTTTTTTTTTTTTTTTTTTTTTTTTTTTTTTTTTTTTTGTTGCAAAAATGACAAAAAAAAAACAACAACCTAAACCTATACCTAACCTAACCTTTACCTAACTATAAAAAACCCCCCAAAAAAACTAACCTTTTTCTACCTAAAAAAAAAAAAAAAAAAAAAAAATATTTCGACAAAAAGGTTAGCAGATTTATTCAAAACACATAAAAAACACACCCGAAAAAACATAAAGGCGCATCAGAAAATCGTTGGTTGGGTGAAACTAAATTATCCCTATTTGTTCCTGGCTTACAATAGGTGCTTGTTCTAATGGAGATAGTTTATTTTGCGCAAACCATAGTTAAAAAATAAAAAATAAAAAATAAATCATCACCGAATTATATGGTACCATTCCCATTAAAAACACTGTTTGTCCATCAGAAAAAGCACAAAATCTTGGCCTGGGAAAATTAGTCAGGGTCTTATAGATTTTAATGAAACCTAACCTAACCTTATAAGTTTTAATGAAACCTAACCTAACCTTATAGGTTTTAATGAAACCTAACCTAACCTTATAGGTTTTAATGAAACCTAACCTAACTTTATAGGTTTTAATGAAACCTAACTTTATAGGTTTTTAATGAAACCTAACCTAACCTTATAGGTTTTTAATGAGACCAAACCTAACCTTAATTAAAGGTTTAATGAAAGCTAACCTAACCTTAACCACAAAGTATACCTAACCTAACCTTGTAGGTTTTAATGAAACCTAACCTAACCTTATAGGTTTTAATGAAACCTAACCTAACCTTATAGGTTTAATGAAACCAAACCTAACCTTAAAGGTTTTAATGAAACCTAACCTAACCTAACCTTATAGGTTTAATGAAACCAAACTAACTTAAAGGGTTTAATGAAAACCTAACCTAACCTTAACCACAAAGTATACCTAAGCTAACCTTATAGGTTTCATTAAAACCTATAAGACCCTGACAAATTTTCCTAGCCAAGTTTTAATGCTTTTTCTGATGGACAAAGTGTTTTTAATGGAAACTGTACCATAGAATTCGGTGATCTTTTTTAATTAATTTATTTTTATTTTTTTATTTTTTATTTTTTACTATGGGTTTGCGCTAAATAAAACTATCTCCATTAGAACAAGCACCTATTGTAGGCCATGAAAAAATGGTCGATGTCTCTGAAAACGACTGCGAAATTCTCGTCCAATATAACCAAATGATCTCTCCCTGAATGCAAAACAAGTCCTCTCTCAAATGGCCAAGTTGAATGTTGAACTAGTAGCAGTCCATCTCATCACAAAGGATTACTAGTATATATTGTTACCCCCCACCTCAATGCTCCTTACAACATTTTAATTAAAGCTGCGGTAATAATGGACGAGGACTTCGCGCCCAAAAAAGTTCGCGGTCATTTGCAGAGACAAATTTTTCCTGGTCAAAAATAGTTGCTTTTTCTAATGGATATAGTTTTATTTTCCGGAAACCATACTTAAAAAAAATAAAATAATAATAATCAAATTTTGATGGTCACCGTTTCCATTAAAAACACTGAATTTCCATCAGAAAAAGCACTAAAACTTGGCCGGGAAAAATTTAGTCATGGTCTCAGATAACAGGGAAGTGATTGAATAGAACAAAGTATACCAAACCTAACCTAACCTTAACTTAACCTTGAAGGTTTTAATTAAACCTAACCTAACCTTAACCTCAAAGTATACCTAACCTTAACCCACAAAGTATACCTAACCTAACCTGAACCACAAAGTATACCTAACCTAACCTTATAGGTTTTCTTTAAACCTAACCTTAGGTCTCTTACCTTCTGAGTTGATGGGAAGCAGCGAGCTTTTTCCCCGGAGGTAGTGGTAACACCCAAAACACCATTTCTCGCCGTAGACTGATTCAAAGCCTTACAGTACAACCGCCTTTGTACAGTAGCTACATACAGCCTTGCTTGGCTAACATAGCAAAGCGTGGACTATTGGCGGAGAAAAAAAATTCTCGGCCTGTCATTGGCTATGAATTCGAGCCTGTCATTGGGCTATCCTTTCCCTAAACCCTGATCCACTTTCAACACCAGTTCTCAACACTTTCGTCAGTTTGAAATAGTAGTCAAAGGAGGAAGATTGTGTGCGCTATTAGACAACATACAAAAATTTCAATATGTATATACCGTATTTGCCGGCGCATAAAACACCTCCGATAAGATGCACCCTATTTACAAGGAGGTTTGAGAAAAAATAATATAGGTGTTTTTGAGGGAATTTTTTTTTTTGTAAATTTAGCAAAGTTATTTAAAAAAAAAGGATTTGTAGGGGAAAGCAAATTTTTATCAGCATGTACCTAAATAAAATATTCACAGTGCAGTGAATGTGAATAAAAAATTTATACTAGTTAAAATGTAAAGAATGACAGGGAAACCCAAAAATCGGTCATAAATCATAATATATTGCAGGAGCCCCCACAAAATTGATATTCTAATATTTTGCTCCCTATGACATATAGCTTAGATTTAATGTTGTAGGTATGCCTTTGTGTTTTTCTGCTATGTGTTTAGACTTTGGGGAAAAAATTTGCAGTATAGATATTGGTATTATTTGGTAGTGGGCTTTCAAAAGTCATAGGACTTTTACCTACATCATCGTGTAGCTTTTTCATTCTGAGTATTTTGAGCCCCTTTTCCATGACGCAATGAATAATAATGGCATTAAAACATAAAACCGAAAATCTACCGTTTTTTCAGCCAGAAAGTTAAGTTAGGTAAATCAGATTAGGTTAGGTTAGAGGTGGGTTTGGGTTTTAATAACAGATGATAAAAAAAAACCGAAAATTACAAATAATATGGCAGTGTAAAGCGTAAGCAATTTTTGGGCATGGCTTTACCTGGAGGGACAGGTTGTCCCCCCCCCACACACGCACACACACACACATGAAAAACAAACATTGATTTCCGACAAAAACGAGAGCAAGATTAATTCAAAACACATCAAAACTATTCAGGAGGACTAAGTTTCGGCCTCGAAATCGGTGGTTGTCCAATAACAAAAATTCAGAAGGTATTTAGGTAACACTTTTAAGGTAACCATCTCTACCTTGTGTAATTGTTGAATGGCCCCGTTGTCGGGATCGACGATATTTGCCCTGGTTTACACCTATGAATCTATCACAGTCGGGGAGGGTTGATTAGGTCTTCTTCGGGAAAGGTGCAGGTGAAGGCTGGTTCACACTCTGAAATCACGGCAGCGTTCCGTCAGCTGTGCCTTGTATTCACACTATACGTCACGGTTCCGTCATTTTCGGCAGTTCCTGCTCACCCTCTAAGCAGGCAGGGTGCCTCAGAGGCTATGGTTGAAGAAATTTGCATTAATAGCACTTCTGTTGGATGAAGAAGAGGAGGGAACTCTAAAAGACTTGTTTTGGGTACATAAACCCTTTGAGAAAACGACAATTATCAGCACGGCACAGTCTCATTACGTTAAAATATTTTTCCCCAGAAACCGTTACGTGACAGGACGGTACGTGATGTATGGAGCCGTGAGGGCGGCAAAACCGTTTATTGTAACACGTTATTTGTTTTAATGTAATAAATTCTAAGGATGTGATGAGACGGTCCCGGTCACCATGATGGTATGGTGTGATTCGGCATTGAGGCGGACGCTGTGGCGCCGTGATGGGTTTTGGTTTTAGTGTACCGTGTGGAAGACTTCTGTCCCGTCTACAGATATCGTTGCAGCCTTTTTACTAGCACTCTTTCATACATATACATTTTCCATATCTGTAGAGGTACAGGGGTGAGGATTGATGGGTCGAGGTGGTAAAAAAGGCCTATGCTGTCTCCTATCACCTTGCTTACCACTGTACGGCGCTAACACACACACGCAAATACACACCTGCATCAGCTTAGGCCACCCCCTATCTGTGACCAGGATTAGAGGCCCGGTGCCCCTGACGCTGACCTGACTGTCCTCGCCGGGACACAATTGCAACCCCAGCCAGGTAATTCAGTCAGGCACAGGACACACAGAGACACACATGCCGTGCACCTCTTGTCCCCACGTTGTACAATGACTCGTTGTCAAATAAACAACAAAGCCACGACGCCCTTTCTCCATCCTTGTGTGTATAGACAGACTCCCCAAGATACTACACCTCCCTCTCACCCCTCACACTCTTTCAAATAAAACTTTAAAAACGCCTTTGTTTCACTATTCCATTTATCAACAATACTCATTCAGCGAAAAATTTCCCTCACCATTTCTGCCTCCCTTCTTTATCTCCTTCCAACGTTGTGTCAAATTGTATGGCCCGAGCGAATGCGGGTTAAGGCGACATCTAATATGCGGGATGTTTGTCTTTTCCATGGTGCGGGGAGGGTCCCGAGCGGTAATGACCCATGGTGGGTGCGCGGAGGGCGTCGCCGAGTGAAGTATCCCAGGTGAAGCGGCAGACCCGAGATATCAGAAGTTTTACAATGGAGAGCAGCAGCGGGGGTTGGATGATGTTTGCATCTGACACGACCATCTTGGCAGCAACAATCGCTATCTTGTTGCCCCAGCTCTTATTTTCTCTTAAACTCCAACCTTTTCTTAGTATTATGCATTACTGTTGATAACACAGTTACAAATTTGTGCTCAGTGATCTGTTCATCACAGATCACTCCAGACCCCTTTAGTAATACATCACCGGCTGTTCTGCATTCTCTGCCCGACCTCTCATTCGCTAATATGACCGCATTAGACGCAGGGTGAACTTTGCATTCCTTTTTAAGGGAAAAAACTGCGTCTTATGCGCCGGCAAATACGGTAAGTTTTGAAGGTTATGCGGAAGTAGATTAGTACTGCACAGCAGTGTTGTAGGTCTCGAGACCAGTTTGATGTGGTCTTGGTCTTGATCTTGGTCTTGAAGTTTCTGGTCTCGGAGTTTGGCTCGAGGCCAGGTCGAGACCAGGGTTAAAAAGTGCACCGCGGCGTGGGGAAGGTCGGAATTTATTATCATACACGGAGAAAAATCATGGCTGTTTCTATTCACGGCACGCCATACAGCGTTGTACTGTCTATAGATACTGCCTGACTACTGACTAGCTCTACGGTGATGATGCATGAGCTGAGCCCTGCGAGCGCTGATAGAATGCGTGCGAGTCGAGAGAACATGCATGCATGACGTGGCCATTCTCGCAGTGATAATCTCCTTTTGCACGCACACATGTTTGCAGCTCTATTCACCTCCGTGTACTTCATATATGTGTAGGCCTGTGTTCAAAGGTACATGTATGAGAAAAAAAATTATAACCCATTCCTTACAAACAGGACAGGACAATGCAATTTAGTATTTACGCAGTACAGAACAAAAACATTCAGATAATAGTCATATTTATAAAAAATATTTTTATATGCCTGTTCTTGGTCTTGGTCTGTTTCGGAGGGTCTGGTCTTGGTCTTGGTCTCGGAGGGTCTTGGTCTTGGTCTCGGAGGGCTGGTCTTGGTCTCGGAAGGTCTGGTCTTGGTCTTGGTCTTGGTCTCGAAGGATCTGGTCTTGGTCTTGGTTTTGGTCTCGAAGGGTCTGGTCTTGACTACAACACTGCTGCACAGTATACTGAGCAAAACAAATTACAGTAAACGTGAGTAGTAAGGGCGGTAGCGACCACACTGGTAATCAGTGGAGTCCCTCAGGGATCGGTACTGGGCCCTCTCCTCTTCCTGATCTACATGGGGGACATTGGTGAGGGGGTTAGGAGTTCATTTCTCTCCTCTTTTGCCAACGACATCAGTGTGAGTCTTCCCGTTACCACTGCTGATGATGTTCCCCACCTCCAATAAGACCTCGACATAGTATGCCGTTGGGCAGCAGCAAGCAATATGAGTTTCAATGATGATAAATTTGAGATGTTGAGGCACGGGCGGAACCTAAACATGAAGGAAACAAAACTGTACACCTAAGGAGGACAGGAAATCTTAGCTCAGCCACAGTCATGTCAAATGCCTGGGTGTATACCTCAGTGAAAACTGCTGCTTCGATCACCAACATTGCAGAGATAGTGGGAAAAGCCAAGTGGATGGCTGGGTACTAAGGCATTTCGTTACCAGGGACCCCCAAACAATGCTGACCCTCTGAAAGACCTAATGCAGCCGCTGCTCGACTACTGCAGCCAGCTGTGGTCGCCTCACAAGAGAGGTGACATCCAGCAGGTGGAAGGGGTGCAAAGGTCATTCACGAGGCAGATCCAAGGAATGAGAGACCACAGCTACTGGGACAGACTCAGGGAACTGGGGCTTTACTCACAGCAACAGAGAAGGGATAGGTACCGGGTCATCTACATGTGGAAGATTCTGGAAGGACAGGTACCCAATCCCGCAGCATTAGCACTGCAGTCATACACCTCCGAGAAAACTGGACGTAAGTGCATGAGGAGAAGCCTACCAACCAAAGCCCCAGCGAGGATCAGGACCCTACTAACATCAAGCCTAATTCACGAGGGGCCAAAGATCTTCAATGCTCAACCAAAAGAGGTGAGGGCATTACTGGCTGCCCAGGTGACCAGTTCAAGTCTGGCCTAGACAAATTCTTCCGTTCGGTACCAGACGAGCCCCTAGTGCTGGGCTATACTGCCAGATGCCGGACCTATAACACCCTACCAGACCAGGTGACCCTGAAGGATCGGAAACGCCAGGAACGGGAGCAGCGGTGGACCACCACGGCTGTGAGGCGGGCCTCTAAAGTATCCCAAGAATACTCTAAGCCCACTTTGTCGTACCGAGCCACCAGAATCATCGTTTTTTCAGATAGATTATCGCACAACCGTAGGTAATATAATATAATCAGGAAATGACGTTATACTTCATTGAATTCAGCATTCCACAAATAAAAATATGGCTAATATTTAGAACATGACTGTGTCTGGATTCGGTATTATTCCAGTTTGACACCAAATTAACTTTGATGGACAAAACCCTTTTTGGTTATGATTCGTTTTATCGCCCCTGCCATATCTCGCTTACTACCTTATGAAGGACTAATCTTTTGTCATACTCGTCTTCTACTAACCTTCAAACCTCTTGGCAAGCTGTTACTTTGGTCAAAATCATGGACAAAAAGGATCTAATAAGAATAAATAGGTGCAACTCCGCTGTCACCATCTTCCAGAGACCGTGGGCCAAGCCCTCCCTCACGGACAGCAGCCTGGCTGCTGGTTTGGTTTAGTTTAGAATAAAGCTAACCTACCCTGGCTGCTGTCCGTGAGGGTGGGCTGGGAGAGGCACCCGTCCCACAGTCTGGGCTGTGCTGATGGCGACGGCGGCGGACTAGCACCTATTTATTCTTATTAGATCATTTTTGTCTGGGATTTTGACAGATAACAGCTTGCCAAGAGGTTTGAAGGTTAGTAGATGTGTATGACAAAAGATTAGTCCTTCATAAGGTAGTACGGTAAGCGAGAAATGGCGGGCGATAAAACTAATCTTGACCCTATTCTTTTCTGGTGAGTTTTGATGTATTTTGAATGAATCTGCTAACTGCATTTCCATCGCAAATCACTATATTTTTTTCTTATTTTGATATTTTTTATGGGTAGGTAAAGGTTAGGTAAAGGGGTAAATATGCAGTTTCAACCAATACTCCCTATTGAACAACTACTCTCCTGACATAACCGGGGGGGCTGCACCACCCCAGACCACCCTGCTAGTTAACTAACATAACCTGGGCATTGATTACGTAAACCTAACCTCACTGGGGGGGATTCGTCCCCACAACGCCCCCTATATAGTTTTACCCCCCAACCCCCAACCAAGTTCAACCCCCCCCCCCCTATATATATGATTTCCCGACATGGGTACTCTGTAGTGTAGGGGTAGCATGCTCGGTTCACAACCGAGAAGTTCCGGGTTCGATCCCCAGGCGGAGCGGAAACAGTTGGGCTGTTTCCTTAAAACCCGAGCCCCTGTCCAACCAGCAGTGAATGGAAATGGCGGGTGTTACCGGGTGTTAGCCGGGGGTTTGTGACCCGCCTCCCGGGGTGCTGGCTTCGGCCAACACTATAAGCACTAGCAGACAGCTCTCTCTCCTCCAAGAGGAGAGAGAGCTGTCTGGTTACAGTGGAGATCCATCTCAGCTGCGTCAATAACTGACGAAATTCTAAAAAAAAAAACTAATAATAAAAAAAAAAAAAAACTGTTATAGGGGTTAGAAATACTCCTTAATATGAGAACGAATCGTTTAGGATACTTAAAACCACCAATTCTGTATTGGTTTATACTTTAAACTGCACATATACTGGTAAAGGTTAGGTTCGGTTAGGTTCAATTTGTTTTTCTAAAAATGTAAATAAATAAAATAAAAAAAATAAAAATTTGCGACAGAAACGGTTAGCAGATTAATTCAAAATTTACCAGAATTTTTTTTTCTTCGTCCACCAAAGTAAATTCAGTGTCAAACTGGAAATTTATCCTGGATTGAAGTATTTTTCACCTTGCGACTGTTTTTATAGGTCAGAACAAGTGTGAAAGTAACAATGAAATGTGCAAAAATTACATTTTTCATTGCCTAGATTAGTTTGAGAGCTAAGTTAGATGAGTTGAATGGTTTAATTAGGTTATAATTTGATACTTTTACCAATGAAAAGTGTTTTTTCCCCCTGTCAAAACGTCTAAAAAGTGTATTTTTAGAAATTTGTCATCACCTTTTTTTAATCGCAAAAGACAAACTTTTTTGAGGTTTGCACAGGAAAAAACTATTTCCATTAGTTAAAACCTTCACATGTTAAGCGAAAAAAATTCATATATGTCTGAAAATCTTGCAACAGTCATTAACAAAAATTTTCTTTCTACACTTTTTTCCCCCCCAAAAAAAATATAATGAAAACTAAAATATATATTACCATAGATAACAGTAGAACTGGATGTGACACTCCGCAACTACGCGTGCTGGACGCTGCAGTACTGGCCCCATGGTCAGTCTGCTGGCCCATTCACTTGCTGCATATGACTATCATATAGACTGGTTTATCAGTATATATGATATACTGTAATCTTCGTAAATGTTTGTTCTATAATATTATCAAATAAAAAACAGTAAAACACACTAAAGAAATGCCATTACGAGACTCTGAAGAAATATGCATGAACTTAATATTCACTTCAACTCTTCGCCATTTAAAACTTTGCGAGTCAACCTTTATCATGAAGGGTATCAATATAAGCGCAATTTTATTAGCTTTCCATTGATGTATTTCGTTTAATGATAAATGAATTACCACCATGCATAAATTAGCGTTAACTAAATCAATAAAA
Organism: Chionoecetes opilio; assembly: GCA_016584305.1. NCBI lineage: Eukaryota > Metazoa > Arthropoda > Malacostraca > Decapoda > Majidae > Chionoecetes > Chionoecetes opilio. Next base: position 278,245 of record JACEEZ010005278.1, on the reverse strand, counting down.
TCATCAATCGGATAATTTTCCCGATTGATGATGTTATTTATATACACACAAACCTCGATTTCCCGGACTAATAGGGGGGAGCTCTGGTCCGGGAACCACAAAAGTCCGGGAATCGCAAGTAAAAAAAAAAAAAAAAAAAAAAAAAAAAAAAAAAAAAAAAGGCCGATGCCATTACCCACCCCTGGACGTTTATCCTACTCTAGTATTTACTGTCCGGCAACCGACAATATCAACTACCCCGCCGCGGACTTTTACGTCCGCTGAGCATGCTGCCACCTGGCGGGAGGCAGCAGAAAGTGTTCAATAGTCTCAAGAGACGTTCCTGCACCAGGGGCAGTGGGGGTCAGGGGACTAACGGAGGCTGTGCAGGTGAACCGTGAGTGTCGTGTGCCCAAATGTAAACAATACGACCGCTGAGCATGCTGCCACATGGCGGGAGGCGCGGACACTGACGAGGGGTGACAGGAGACGCTCGGACCGCCGGACAACTTTGTCAATTTACGAACAGGACCAGGCATTTCAACGTTAAAAAAAAAAAAAAAAAAAAAAAAAATCCGGGACTGACATAAACCCCGGATATCGGATTTTGTCCGGCAAATCCGATATCCGGGAAATCGAGGTTTGTGTGTATTTCGTTTTCTGATAAATGAATTAGCACCATGTATACATTGGCGTTAACTAAATGAATAACCGCATTAATTGGGAAAATTACCCGATTGATGATTATATTTATTTATTTAACGCTAATTTATGCATGGTTCTAATTCATTTATCAGAAAACGAAATATATCAATGGAAAGCTAATAAAAGTGTGCTTATATTGATACCCTTCATGATAAAAGTTGACTCGCAAAGTTTTAAATGGCGAAGAGCTGAAGTGAATGCATATTTCTTCAGAGTCTCGTAATGGCATTTATTTAGCGTGTTTTACTGTTTTTTATTTGATAATATTATAGAACAAACATTTACAAAGATTACAGTATATCATATATACTGATAAACAGCTATAGATAGTCATATGCAGCAAGTGAATGGGCCAGCAGACTGACCATGGGGCCAGTACTGCAGCGTCCAGCACGCGTAGTTGCGGAGTGTCACATCCAGTTCTACTGTTATCTATGATATTACATATCATAACCCAAAAGAAGCTGAACTCTAGAATTCTAGCTATCATCCTCATTAAAAAAGAGAAATTTGTGTTACTCCTCCTCTATTCTTTTATCCCCTGTCAGATGGTGCTTGTATTGTGTGTCAGATGTCATCGACTTATCATATCATTTGTAGGGATTAAAGTAACACAATATCACTTCTCCCTTACATACTGCGCTTCTGGAAGAGAACCAAGTACGTACACTAGGGTCCCGCATAGAACAGAACGTGTTCACATAGAACGTTTCCCTTGTAGAACGAACGACCTAAAATATTATTCCAAAATTTTCCTTAGGAACTAATGTGATCATATAGAACAATTCCGCCATCAAAGCAGGGCAAATCCGAGAAGTTCTCATATAGAGCGCTGAAATATCGTACATAACGAAGGTTGTGTGTCCCTGGCATGGAGTGAGGTGGGACACGGCGGCGGCGTGTCGCCACGGAGGTGAGGTGAGGGTGGCATGAGGTGGGGAACGGTGGTAGCGACCACGCAGTTCTCGTCCATTATTACCAAAAATACAGTCATGTGAAGGATATATGCTGTGATCCATTCACAATATCGTCAGTTATCGTTATTTTGTTGTTGTTGAAGAGCAGTGATGTCGAAATCGATGATATGAGGCGGATGACGGCGGGGCGTCGTGATGGGTGGACGGCAACGGCGGCCAGCAGGGTGGGCAGGTCAAAGGTGGTGACATTCAGGGCGATGAATTGACCACGTAGAAGTTGTCAGTGGGAGTGAAAGCGAGACACTGGAGCAGGTATTGTTCAATCGACTATGGGACGTTCCTACACCAGGGGCAGTACGGGTCGGGCGTGAGGTGCAAGCGGTGCAGGTGTGCCATGAGTGTTGTGTGGCCGATCTTCAGGTGGGTGAGGGCGACATCCAAGACGCAGGATGATTGTTTTATCCATGGGTGCAGGGAGGAGTGGGTTATCGTAATATATTGATGGCTTTCATTCGATGGTACACTCGTCGTTGGGGTTTTGTTTGCAAGTTATCAGCTGTGAGCGAGCGAGCCCCAACCAGCCGGGGCGTTCTGGCGAGGCACACAAGCGAGAGTCAAGCCAGGCTTATGGCACGGAACCCCTCGCCCCCTGTACGTAATCCCTATTAGGTTTAAGGTAAGCAACAATATGCCTATTTCATCATTTCTATGCATAGCTTATCATTTATATATGTTTTAGTATGCGTGGGTGTGAATGAGTATAAATGTACGGGTACGGACGGGAGGACCGATCGACCAAAATAAAAAAATTCCCGTAAGTCATGTATTTCACATAGAGCAAATTCACATAGAACGACCTCGTTTATCGACCAATTTCTTATTCTATGTGGGACCCTAGTGTAGCTAGGTTAGGTTACGTTTTTAGGTTTGTTAGGTTAAGTTACGTTTAGGTTTGTTAGGTTAGATTTACGTTATGTTTGGGTTAAGTTAGGCTTAGGATAGGTTTGGGCATAGAACACTGTATATCTGGACTGCGCACGGAATATCGGCCTGTTGCACAAGGGCCCTTAAGTCGGAGGGCCTGTTTTCAACTTCACTGTTCACTCGGTAACCAGGAAGGATATCGAAGCGAATTTTCGTAGGTTTTCAGTTCCTAATAGAAAGTCGCTGATAGTGATGTAGTTTACATAGGAATGAAAGAAGAAACTAGGAGATGAGTGGAGATGATAGGAGTATATAGGAAGTAAAGAAGAGGCTGTTATGGAGATGTTGAGGTTAGTGGAGATAAGTGTAGGGGGTTGAAAGGGTGTGAAATGAGGTTACGGTGAGGTGGAGGAGGGGTTGTGGGGGGAGGGGGGGTTAGTGGCCGAGGTTGAATTTCGTGGCTTCGCGAAACTAGCACGTAATTTTAGGTTATGTAACAGTGGTGATGAATGTTATGTGTGTGTGTGTGTGTGTGTGTGTGTGTGTGAGGTGATTAAAACCATATGAGGTAAAGTTAATGATGCGTCTCGGATCTCACTCACCTCACAACCCACTCACAAGTCACAACACCTAATAACCTACTTATTTATAACTCATAACACCTCTTAACCCACTCACAACACCTCATAACCCATTCACAACAAATCATAACTACTCATAACCCACTCACAACACATCATAACCCACTCACAACAAATCATAACAACTCATAACCCACTCACAACACATCATAACCACTCATAATTTTTTTAACCTACTCATAACCCCTCACAACAACTCATAACCCACTCACAACCCACTAACAACACATCATAATTATTAATAATATCTTATAACTCTAACAACACCTCATAACCCACTCACAACCCACTAACAACACCTCATAGTTATTAATGATATCTCATAACTCTAACAACACCTCATAACCCACTCAACACCCTCACAACCCACTCACAACACCTCATAATTATTAATAATATCTTATAACTCTCTAACAACACCTCTTAACCCACCCTCACAACCCACTCACAATACCTCATAATTATTAATAATATCTTATAACTAACAACACCTCATAACAACTCACAACCCACTTTAAACACCTCACAACCCACTAACAACACCTGCCACCTTAATTATCACTCCCTACCATATGCACAACCACACTCCACCACAACCCATTACAACTCCCACTTCCACACCACTCCTAACACCAGCCTTCTATCCCCCCACCACTACCACAACCACAACCATAACCACACCTCTCTCTATCCTTCCACAATATTCCATCCCTTTCCTCTACCTCCTACCACACTATAACCACGCCCCAATATTTCCCACCACTATCACAACCATAACCACACCTACCTCTTATCTTTCCTCAATATTCTATCCCCCTCCTTTACCCCCAACATACTATAACCACCCCCTCCTTTCCCCCCACCACACTATAACCACACCCCAATATCTCCCCCCACCACACTATAACCACACCCCAATATCTCCCCATCCTCTACCCCCCTACCACACTATAACCACCCACCCCCACCCACAACCATTCCACATCATTTTCTCTCATCTCCCAGCCACTCGCACCCCCCCCCACCACTTCACCCCACCACCACAACCCTCCACCACCACCACACCTTCACCCCACCACCACACCCCACCACAGATCGAAAATCCAATGCTACGACTTTCAAACTGGGGTGAGTAAAATTACCAAGTTCAAAATGTGCGTCCTACCACGTATGCATCTGGGCTGTATGATGATGTACAATGATTCAGGTGTGCAGAGACAAGTTTGTGGGCAGTGGAAGAGGTCTGCGCACCCCTCCCTTGTCCCTTAACCTACCTAACACAGCGTTCACCCACAAGTTTATTACGGCGGGAATGTAGGTAAGTACAGCGGAGTGATGCCACGAGGAACACAGGGAGAGGAGTGATGTGTTGCCTCAGATGGTAGGTAGGTAACTGCTTGAATATAGGACTCCCGGGCTGGACAAAGGGGGATTTGGTTGACCCCAGTCAGGTCACCCCTAGCAAGGCATGACCTGAAGGGTAATTAAGCATATGGCGCGGCCCGACCTTTAGGGGTAATTAGCCAGGTGTGCTGCCCCCAAAATTGTGAAAAACATGTCTGTGAAAACATGTGTGAAAAACATGTCTTTGATGGGGTCCTGGAACCAAACCTATATTTTACCATTAGTTATGTATTTCGCTATACTAGATTTCGCTTTACGAGTATGCCAGGTGGAACCTAACTCTTCATTCGTATCTTCGGGACCTCCCTGTACACACAAACCTCGTTTTCCCGGACTAATAGGGGGGAGCACTGGTCCGGGAACCGCAAAAGTCCGGGAATCGCAAAAATCCAGGAATTATCCTCTAAAAAAAAAAAAAAAAAAAAAAAAAAGTCCGATGCCATTACCCACCCCCGGACGTTTATCCTACTCTAGTAATTACTGTCCGTCATCCGCCAATATCAACTACCCCGCCTCAGACTTTTACGTCTGCTGAGCATGCTGCCACCTGGCGGGAAGCAGCAGAAAATGTTCAATAGTCTCAAGAGACGTTCCTGCATTAGGGGCAGTGGGGGTCAGGGGACTAATGGAGGCAGTGCAGGTGAACCGTGAGTGTCGTGTGCCCAAATGTAAACAATACGATCGCTGAGCATGCTGCCACCTGGCGGGAGGCAGCAGAAAGTATTCAATAGTCTCAAGAGACGTTCCTGCACCAGGGGCAGTGGGGGTCAGGGGACTAACGGAGGCTGTGCAGGTGAACCGTGAGTGTCGTGTGCCCAAATGTAAACAATACGACCGCTGAGCATGCTGCCACCTGGCGGGAGGCAGCAAAAAATGTTCAATAGTCTCAAGAGACGTTCCTGCACCAGGGGCAGTGGGGGTCAGGGGACTAATGGAGGATGTGCAGGTGAACCGTGAGTGTCGTGTGCCCAAATGTAAACAATACGACCGCTGAGCGTGCTGCCACCTGGCGGGAGGCAGCAGAAAGTGTTCAATAGTCTCAGAGATGTTCCTGCACCAGGGGCAGTGGGAGTCAGGGGACTGACGGAAGCTGTGCAGGTGAACCGTGAGTGTCGTGTGCCCAAATGTAAACAATACGACCGCTGAGCATGCTGCCACCTGGCGGGAGGCGCGGACACTGACCAGGGGTGATAGGAGACACTCGGACCGCCGGACAACTTTGTCAATTTACGAACAGGACCAGGCATTTCAACATTAAAAAAAAAAAAAAAAAAAAAAAAAAAAAATTGTCTGGGACTCTGACATATCCCCGAACCTTGGATTTTGTCCGGCAAATCCGATATCCGGGAAATCGAGGTTTGTGTGTATTTAGGATAAAAAAAAGTGAATCTGATGGTGCGCGATTGCAGGTGCGATCGCGGTGCTGGCTGCCACGATTGATTGGATGTCGCCTTCTCCTTTACCAATTTTGAAATTAGGCACTGCTGCATAGCACAATGAAGCTATAGTAGATAAGTTGATGTTAGCAAGTAAAGCCATATCATCTGGATATAAACCCATATCAGTAAACCAGCTCAGGCAAGCTACCTTGCGGGAGTTTCTTTGCACCGTGATTCAAGTCCATTTCTGTATTATGTTATAATATTTCCTTACAAAACCTACCTATGTAATGTTGCAGAACTCCTACAATCCCTCTTGTGTACTGTGTACATCGAACAACATGCCTCCGAACAAGCAGGCATTATCGTGGAATAATGCGAAAATGAGTGCATCACCCACGTTCAGCTGAGACATGTTTTGAGTCAATGGGGGGGCGGGGTGGTGGAGCGCGGTGGCTTCACGCTAGTAGCGCGTTTTCGTGACCGTTCTAGACCGGTCTGGACTTGCTTAGTCCGGGTCGGACGGTGTTTTCGCGAGGCGGACTAGCCCGGGCTGGACTGGGCCAGGCGAACGACCAGGACCGCCTTGCCCCGCTGTGGGGAGAACTGGCACATACGCACTATAGTCAGCGGGGAAGATGTCCAGGAGCTTCTCGTGCTGCTGATGAGACATGAAACACCGTGATGGCCGACCGCCAAGTCAAAGTAATTTCACAAAAAATTACAATATGTATTCGCAATTTGCTGGAAACAACATCTTGGGAAATGAATGTACCGTCAATAACACTGTAATCACCACTGCACTAATGTCACCAGGGGCCATATATTACGAATTTTAGCATCACTACAGACTTGTATGTGCAACTGAAGACATGTAGTGTTATGTACATAATGTAAACTACTGTGCACGTCTCTTCAGCACACACAAGTCTGTAGTGATGCTAAAACTCGTAATATATGACGCCTGGCGACATTAGTGCAGTAGCGACTATAAATTATGTTATTGACGGTAAATGAAATGAGATTTCATCATTCAATTTTTCATAGTCATCCTTGCTACTTTACTTCACAATGAGAAGTCAAGTAACAGAACAGGGATGACTGAAAAATTAGGCTGAACTAGAAAATTAGCTTTCTGGCGCAGGACCAGAACGTCCAGGAAACCATTGAACACTTGCTGCTGCAGTGTCCACGCCTCCACTACCACCGTGCAGGGCTACACTCTCAAATCCTCGCCTTGAACGTTGCATCCTTTGACCTTGTCGTACAATGACAAAAATTGTTATACACTGCTCTGGCAACAAATAAAGAATATGGTAACAAGCGCTCATTAATGCATTACTTTAAATTTCTACCATGATATAATGCTATATTGACTAAATGAGACGTTTACCGAATCGTTTATTGTATGTAAGAGTTGATTTTATGGAGAAAATAATTACTAATGTACACATATATTTAAATTTTCTTTGCATCCTAGACACCAATGTTACATTTTTTAATGAATTTGAATAATCTTTTGATTTAAAGAAAAAAACTATATAGAAGCATGTACAAAAAATTATCTATGAAGTCCTCAAAACATGTATATTTGAGTGAGATTCACAGGCTCTAACGGGATCATAAAACTGAGTGTAGTGGCCCATTTAGTGTGATTTTGGCTGTCAGCTAAGGCGTATTTTGTGGTGTCCTTTCAGAAGTATAATTATACTTATTTAAGCTCCGCCCCTGCTTGCCATCACAAAATAAGATTGTAGCGCTGCCAGACGCTTCTACAGACGGAGCCGAAGGACAATGTATCGTACATTCACTGGGAGAGCCAGACAGACCTCGCTCTCACAACCTTATACCAACTGTAATTCGAAGACGGAGCATCATGGAAGACAGCAACAATTTATCATTTACATTTATCACTTTTCCTCTCTTCTCTTTTCTTCCTTTCCCTTCCCTTTCCTTTCTTTTTCCATTTCTTTCCCTCTTTCTCTTCTCTTCTTTTCTCTTTTCTGCTCCTGCCTCAAATCTCGAGATTGATCTACTTGCTATCTACATATGGGGAGTTATAAGATTATTACCTCCGCCAACGAAGTTGGAGGGGTTATGTTTTCACCCCGATCTGTCTGTTTGTCTGTTTGTTAGTGTACAGGATTTCTTGAAAAGTTGCGAATAGATTTGGACCAAACTCGGTATACCAAGTCTATTTGGTATAAGGAAGAACTGATTTAATTTTGGATGAAATCTATTGACAACTGTTGCCATGGCAACCAATTGATGAAATATTCGGCCGGAGGTATGCGCTCATACTGAGTGCATATATATATATATATATATATATATATATATATATATATTAGGGTGGCACTTAAAAATTTATTTTTTATTTTTAATGCGTGCGGGTGGTTTTCTGGTTCCATTCCCGTAAAAAATAACGTATGCAAATTTGTTTTGAAAAATATTAATATATAAAGGTCGCGAATCGAGGTAAAAGTTGAGATTTTTGGGGCAAATTTCAAGATTATCAAATTCGTTTCTGACGTTGTTGTTACACTATAATTGGATGATTAAAAGGCATTTCTTAGTCATTTTCATATTGTTTATTGGTATTTCACTCATTTTGGTCACACCGGAATGCTGGTCTACTCCAGGTCCCCCTCTCTTGCAGAGTATTAGCCCCTCATCGGGGGGGGGGGGGATCATGGGCAGTGGGCACCCATCTCTCACTCTATGTGGCCTGGTTAGCAGTCGCAGTCGACTTGCGGGCGTCGGGGTACCGCTTCCTGTGGTCCTCAACGACCTGCAGGAGGAACTGGCGCTGTTCCTCGTCCTTCGTGAGGGCCTGGTTGTAGGCCCTGCATCAGCGCCACACCGCGCTCGGCGAAGTCTTCACCACCCGCAGCTCCCGACTACACGAGCGGCGGCTTGGTAGCTGCTGTCCTCCTCCCAGTCGGCTGGATCCTTGTTGAGGAACCGCCTCCAGGTCGAGGATCTTGAAGAGCTGCTTGGACGACGGCGTGACGAAGCTCGCCACCAGTCTTGGTCGCGAGAGCGGCGCTCTTGATGTCCACTGCGGACTTGCGGGGCGGTCCTCGTCCTCCTCCTCCTGCAGTCTATGGCCTGGACCATGTCTCGCTTGACCCCGAGGGAAGGTCGGGGTCGAAGAGTGCCAGAGCCACTAGCCGCTCGCTCAAGTACCACAGGTGGCGGCCGAAGATCGGGACTGTCGCCTTCGACAGCTCCTTGTCGGGGTAGGCGCGGAGCGCGTTCACGAAGGCCAGGTCCAGCGCCGGCGCAGCAGCGGCGAGTGGAGTCCGGAACCAGGCGGCGGCATACGTGCGGACGACGAACAGCGCACAGCGCCTGATGCCCTGGGCCTCGGCTGCCGTCAGCCGGAACTGCTCCCTGAAGAGGAATGACCTTCACAGCGTAGATGCCCTTTTGCCATCCACCTGGCCCGGTGGAGCGGTCCGGGGCGGGAGAAGCGGATGCCGCGCTTCGGAACTCCGCCGAGAGCAATTACGCAGAGCTCCAGAAGTTCCCGGTAGTCGGCCCGGGGCTGGGCGTGGTCGAGGAAGCGGCGGAAGTTGACCAGCAGCTCGTCCCGCTCCGGAACGTCATCGGCGGTGAACGGCTCCGGCGTGGTCCTGTCGATGAACTCCCATCCGCCTTGGAACCTCTTGAACAGCTGGATGTCGGGGCCGCTCGAGACTCCAAGGCAGTGGAGAAGGCCTTCTCCAGGACCAGCTCGTACACGTGGTGCCGGCAGGCCAGGTGGAGGACGGGCCGATCCAGCTTCTGCTCGATGAGGGTACAAGCCCCGTTCACCACCCGCTGTTCACGCGCCGTGGTGTCGAAGCTGAGACCGCGGACACCGCTCCTCCAGCTCCCAGTCCTCCAGCGCTGTGAGCACGGCCCTGAGCGCAGTCCTGTGCTCGGCCGGACGGGAGCTTGGGGACGGTGAGGAGCTTGACCACTCCGCCCCCCGACACCAGGACCGGGAGCCGGTCGACGCTCCCTCCCCCGCCATCGCTCTCCGGGACGATCTTTCCGTCCCAGTGGACGATGAGAACGGCGTCGGGGTTGAACGCGCCTTGATCTCCTTGGCAGCCTCCCTTCGGAACTTCATCCGAGCGCGGCCTGAAGGATTCACAGGTTTCAGCACCAGCTCGGCGGGGTCGTGTCCTAAGTTCCGTGCTGCAGCTGACAACACGTGAACCGCATTGCGGTTGGACACCTTGGTCCGGTCGAGCGCGGCGGCCAGTTCACTGTTGAGGATGGACTTTCGCACGCTCGCCCGCATGCGCTTCGGAGTATGTGCCGACGTTGAGGGCTCTCGTCGTCGCCATCATTGAAGACGTTCCCTTCGTGTGCACGCCGCAACGGCCGGGTAGGACTTTTTGCCGGCACTGGCACTGGAGTCGGAAGAACTGCCCGCGGAAGAACTGCCCGAAAGCACAACGGACCGGTCAAGCTCAAGGCACACTTTCGCCTCCGCTTCCGCCCGCCGGCGATTCGTTGACTCCAACTTCTCCTTGACCTTCTTCTCTTTGACAGCAAGGGACATGTCTCGAGAACCGAGAGAACCGCGGGCTCGTCCTCCCTTTGGGCCAGCAGGAATGACCGGTCCTCTTCCTCTGTGAGGAGTGTAAGCGCATCTTGGTGCGCGATGTCGAAGAGGCGACGCAGGGATGCGACGAATGCCTCTTCTCCCTCGCCACCTGGTCGGCCCGCGCTTCGACTTGCTCTTCTTCAAGGAGACCCACTCATTGTAGAGTCGGATGAGTTTTGTCGCGCGCCCGGTGGGCTGCCTGGACTGGAATGCGTGCCCGGGCCCGAATTGCGAGTACCTCATCGATCACCTTGGCCGCCAGCGGCTTCTTCTCGTGCTTCAGTTCCAAATGAAGGTGCAGGAACAGACGGAGAGCTTGTCCTCGTGTTGGGAGTCGGCTTCCCTTAAGTTCGTTCAGTGTACTATGTACAAGGTACACAGTCGTGTTTGACCTAGTCGTCGCCATCGCAACTCTGGGGAAACAGGAGAGGGAAGGCTATTATTAGTCAATTATATAAAAAAATTTATGTAATGCGTCAAAAGAAGAAACATGTCAAATGGATGAGGATGATTGGAAATTCCCTGAGGAACAGCACTTTCTGGGCAACAAAAATGTAACAGAGCGAATAAAAAACGAACCAAACTGTTATAGAGGCATTGGTAACATTTCTAAGAGCCCACGGTGCCAACCGACACTCCTTTCCGGTCGAAACGTGCACTAAGACTGAGCCAACCAACGGGCAAAATACGGCCCCGGAACGCGGGCTAAACGAGTTTTTGCCTGTTTTGGCCTTACCCTGGCCTGGCTCCGATCGACCGAAGTGGTGTAATAAACAATTGTTAGACAAAAAAAAGCCAAAATACGTCGGAAATGCAATTTAATGATGGAAAATGTTGTTCGAAATATGTTTAAAGTAAATTTGAAAAAGTTGATTTTTTCCCGAAAAATGTCAACTTTGACCTCAATTCGCGACCTCTAAATATTAATATTTTTTATAATCCTTTTGCACACATTATTTTGTACGGGAATGAAACCAGAAAACCACCCGCACACCTAAAAATCGGATAAAATAAAATTCACTATATGGCTAAGTGCCACCCTAATATATATATATATATATATATATATATATATACGTATATTTTATGAAATATTCGGGCGGAGGTATGCGCTCTACTGAGTCCCCCCCCCTAGTTATATATGTTTCTGGTGTTATATTGGTATCACTGTTTTATGTGAACTGGCTTTATTAGTCGCCTGTTCCTTGGAAATCCTTCAATAGGGGTGACCATGATAGAAGTCTCCATTAAAAGAGTCAATTTAATTTTAATTACCATGCCATTTGCACCTGTCCATGCACGTCATTCTCACATCTTCCTGTCCTCATTCACACCTTACCCCCTTCTCTCTCTCTTGCTATATCCTCCCATTTAACACAAGGGTTCATCTTTTCACACTACCAGCATTTATTCTTCTCTTAATATCCTTTTTATCATGCTTTTATCTCCTTTTTAACTTTTTTTTTTTTTTTTTTACATCACAACGAACTGGCCAAGGGCACAACAAAAATGGGTAACACAAAGCCCGCTTAGTTGCCAGTCCCTATAAAGAAGACAGTAAGAGAATAAAATAAAAAAAAGGGGTGAGCCAATTTAGTTCAGGAGGTGTCTTGTTACTCCTCTTTTGAAAAGATTTAAGTCATAGGAAAGTGGAAAAATAGAAACAGGAAGAGAGTTCCAGAGTTTATCAGTGAAAGGGATGAAAGAGTAAAGATACTGATTAACTCTTGCATTAGGAAGATGGACAGAATAGGGATGAGAACGAGTAGAAAGTCTTGTGTAGCGAGGCCGCGGGAGGGGGGGAGGCATGCAGTTAGCAAGTTCAGAAGAGCAGTGAGCATGAAAAAAACGGTAGAAGAGAGCAAGAGAAGCAACATTGCGGTGGTGATTTAAAGATTGAAGACAGTCAGTCAGAGGAGAGGAGTTGATGAGACGAAAAGCTTTTGACTCAACCCTGTTTAGGAGAACTGTATGAGTGGATCCTCCCCAAACATGTGAGACATACTCCATACATGGGTGGATAAGGCCCCTGTAGAGAGCAAGCAATTGGGAGGGAGAAAAAAAAGGACGCAGACGCCACAGGACACCTAACTTCTTAAGAAGCTGTTTTAGCAAGAGATGAGATGTGAGATTTCCAGTTCAGATTTTTAGTAAAGGATAGTCCTAGAATGTTCATTGTACAAGAAGGAGACAGTTGAGTGTCATTGAAGAAGAGGGGGTAGTTATCTGGTAGGTTTTGTCGAGTAGATAGGTGAAGAAATTGGGTTTTTGAGGCATTGAACAAAACAAGGTTTGCTTTGCCCCAATCAGAAATTATAGAAAGATCAGAAGTTAGGCGCTCGGTGGCATCTCTCCATGAATCACTTAGTTCCTGTTGAGTTGGACGTCTAATAAACGACGTTGGAAAATGCAGGGTAGAATCATCAGCGTAGGAGTGGATAGGGCTTTGAGTTAGACTTAGAAGATCATTAATGAATAATAGAAAGAGAGTGGGTGATAGGACAGAACCCTGGGGAACACCACTATTGATAGATTTAGGAGAAGAACAATGTCCGTCTACAGTAGCTGCAATAGAACGGTTTGAAAGGAAACTTAAGATGAAGGTACAGAGAGAAGGATAGAAACCGAATGAGGGTAGTTTGGAAATTAAAGATTTGTGTCAGACTCTATCAAAAGCTTTTGATATGTCAAGGGCAACAGCAAAAGTTTCACCGAAACTCCTTAAGGAGGATGACCAAGATTCAGTTAGGAAAGCTAGAAGATCGCCAGTAGATCGCCCTTTACGGAAATCGTACTGACGATCAGACAGAAGATTGTGAGCAGATAGATGCTTAAGAATCTTCTTATTAAGTATAGATTCAAAAACTTTAGAAAGGCAGGAAGTCAAAGCTATAGGACGGTAGTTTGAAGAATTAGAACGGTCACCCTTTCTTAGAACAGGTTGGATGTGAGCAACTTCCAGCAAGAAGGAAGGTGGAAGTAGATAGACAAAGACGGAAAGTTTGACCAGGCAAGGTGCAAGCACAGAAGCACCGTTTTTTAGAACAATAGGAGGGACTCCGTCAGGACCGTAAGCCTTCCGAGATCTAGGCCAGAAAGGGCAAAGAAAACATCATTCCGAAGGATCTTAATGACAGGCATAATATAGTCAGAGGGTGGAGGAGAAGGAGGAACAAGCCCTGCATCAACCAGAGTGGAATTTTTAGCAAAAGTTTGAGTGAAGAGTTCAGCTTTAGAAGTAGATGAGACAGCTGTGGAGCCATCTGGGTGAAGCATAGGAGGGAAAGATGAAGAAGAAAAATTGTTAGAGATGTTATTAGTTAGATGCCAGAAGTCACGAGAGGAATTTGATTCAGAAAGATTTTGACATTTTCTATGAATGAAAGAGTTTTTGGTAAGTTGAAGTAAAGATTTGGCATGATTACGGGCAGAAATATAAAGGGCATGAGTTTTCAGGAGATGGATGCTTACGGTACCGTTTGTAGCCACCTCTCTATCTCGGACAGCATGAGAACAAGCAGAGTTAAACCAAGGTTGACGGGCTTTAGGATTAGAGAAAGTGTGTGGAATGTACGCCTCCATGCCAGAGACTATGACCTCAGTTATGCGCTCTGCACAAAGAGATGGGTCTTTGACATGGAAGCAGTAATCATTCCATGGAAAATCAGAGTAGTACTGCCTTAGGTCTTCCCACTTAGCCGAGTTGAAGTGCCAGAAGCACCTCCGCTTAGGTGGGTCCCGAGACGGTACCGGAGCGATAGGACAGGTTACAGAAATAAGATTGTGATCGGAGGAACCCAACGGAGAGAACAGTTTCACAGAGTAAAGCAGAAGGGTTAGTAGTTAGGAAAAGATCAAGAATGTTGGGCGTGTCTCCAAGGCAGTCAGGAATACGGGTAGGGTGCTGCACCAGCTGCTCTAGGTTTTGGAGGATAGAAAAGTTGTAGGCTTGTTCACCAGGTTGGTCAGTGAAAGAAGATGATAGCCAAAGCTGGTGGTGAACATTGAAGTCCCCAAGAATGGAAATTTCTCCTAATAGTCCGGGGGCCAAGGGCTGTTTTTTTTTTTTTGTGGCACCCATGTGGTAACAGCTTCATAATATACCATCTGAAAGGAAATTTTGTCTACTTTTCAAATCTGGCAATGAAAACTTCGAAATCGTGTAGCTTCATGGTGATTTTTTGGTTACCATGACAACCACATTACATATTTCAGATCAACATGTCTAATCCTAGTCTAGTCCAGTGGACCCCACGTGCACCCCTGGACAATCTAATGAGACCTACTTTTTTTGATGCACAAATATGTCTAGAAAACAAAAATCAATGTTAACACTGTCAACTAATGTCCCATGGGGTTCGTATGGCGGCCATCGTCGATCGCGAAATATTTGACTCAAAATTACCAAAATGTCCATAAAATCACAAATAATGTAGTTACAAATTTAATTTTAGTGCCCACGTGACAAGAATAACATGGCCTATTGTAATAAGAACTATTAATGCAGTAATTGGTACCAGTTTAGTCATGGAACGGCAAAAACCTAAAAAAAGGCGGAAAATTTACTTCGGTTTCGCCGACAACTTTCAACATAAATGACAATAACTTCACTAATATACAACATATTGGTCAGTTTAACATATCAAAATCATGTCTATTATTCCCCCATTTTTAAAATGTTTTGGTTACCATGACAACCACATTACATATTTCAGACCAACATGTTCATATATTGAAATATAAATAACATATAGAATAAGGCAGACAAAGAAAAAAGTGTTATCGTGTATAGATAACCAGGTGACAATACTACATTGGACAAATATATAAAATTCAATTTGCATAGCAACAGTTGCTATGGAAATGGTACAAAATAACATATCCCCAAAACAATTATGATTTTCCATATATATTTCCCGACCACTATGGATGATGATTATATATTTGAACTGAAAATGACCACCTATGAGTACACATAACCTGCAAACTCTACGCAACAATATTTTTATATTATACCCGTGTTGCCATGGTAACGAAGACAACAACTGACTGAACTGAGTCCTTATTGCCCATAGATTTAAGCAGTTTAGACGAAGTATTACTGGTAATGATAATTTTTACATGTTTTGTTATATTTATATACGTTGCAAATAATAATAATTACAATAATATTTACAATATACCATAACATCATGAACCATAACATACCAACACAATATATCATGATTTTCAATTGAGAATCAACAACACCGGCACGAGTAATAGTAATTTAATTATTCTCCATCTGAATCTGATTCATCGTCATCTTCTTCCAACGCGGTGGTCTTCAGTGGATTGAGGCATCCCACACCGCCTCCGCATCGACAAGCCGAAGTGCATGCCAAGTTGTGCTTATGACATCCACATTTCTTGCTGCATTTTGATGATACACAGCAACAGGTCACCATGTCCAGTATATTTGATGGTGCGGCCTGCTGTGTCATGAGGATTGGTCTTAGTCTATCCTTGTTTATTTCCCAGCCATAACTCGTGGGTAGTGGGACAGATGGTTCGGCCTCCAAGGCGTGTTTCCAGATGTATGTCTGGTAGTTCGCTCGATTGACATGGTGATGAAGAGAGTCGGATGTCGGAGGCAAGTTCTCGTTTCGTGCTTGGGTCTGTGTGAATAGCGTGTGTCGTGCTTCATCAACGTCGCAACATTTCACTTTCGGAACGTACAGAACACAAACAAATTGTTGCACTGCATCGCACGCTTCTTTAGGTGCGGTTGTAGAAGTTCCATATAACAACAACGGTTGTCATAGCAACATTTATATATATTGCAAACAAATATATCATGCAATTGATCTGGTCATCTAGCAATTATCTAATGATGCACATTAGGGTGGTCCACGGCTACAGGGTGAAATAAATAAATTGCTCAAAACCAATCTCCACATACTTTATTTCTGTTCACTATGATAGAGTAATGATCTCGTGAAATTTGAACCATATCCGTGAACATTTAGAGGTCGCCCCATCATCTCGCTTTCTATCATAGGATTTAACCCGGAAAATATCACATACCCGAATTGGAGCACTTCCCGACATCACAGACCCAAATGGTGTTGATTTCTGAATTCTCCGGGGTTGATAACACCATCTAAAAGGTGATGGTCGGCCCTTCTACAGCTATCCTTCTACAGGTACATCCTCGGTGTCCCCCTCTCCTGTCAACACTTTCCAAATGGTGTTGGATTTCTGGAGATTGCCCCCACGTGTCTCCAGCTGCCTACGGGCCCCCCTTTTTTTAAAATTTTTTTTCCAATTTTTTTTTAAAAAACCCCAAAAAATTTTCCCCAAAACTTTTTAAAAAATTTTTTAAAACCCCGGTTTTTTTTTTTTTGGGGGGGAAATTTTTTTTTTTGGGGGGGGGGGGGCCCCCCCCAAAAACCGCCCCCCAAAAAGGGCTCCAAAAAAAATTTTCCCTTTTTTTCCCCCTTTTTTAAAAAAATTTTAAAAACCCCAAAATTTTGGGGGTTTTTTTTTGGGGGGGGGAAAAAAATTTTTTTTTTTTTCCCCCCTTTTTTTGGGGAAAATTGGGTTTCCCCCAAAGGGTTTTAAAAAAAAAATTTTTTTCCCTTTTTTTTTTTTTTTTTTTAAAAAAAGGTTTTTTTGGGGGTTTTTTTTTAAAAAAGGGGGTTTTTCCCCAAAAAAAAAGGGGAAAAAAAAAAAAAAAAATTTTCCCGGGCCCGGGGGGGTTTTTCCCCCCCCCCCAAACCCGGGGTTTTTAAATTTAAAAAAATTTCCCCCTTTGTTTTTTTAAAAAGGGGTTTTTTTCCCCCGGAAACCTTTTTAAAAAAAATTTTGGGGCCCCCCCCCAAATTTTTTTTAAAATTTTTAAATTCCCGTGAAAGGGGGGCCCCCCCGGGGGGGCCCCCCACCAAAAAAATTTTTTTACCCCCCCCCGGGGGAACCCCGGCCCAAACCCCCAAATTTTTGTTTTTTGGGGGGTTTAAACCCCCCCCAAAAAAACCCCAACCCCCCCCCCAAAACCCCCCCTTTTCCCCCCCCCCCCCTTTTTTTCCCCCAAATTTTTTCCCCGGGTGCCCCCCCCCCCCCCCCCCCGGCCTCCCCCCCCCCCCCAGGCTGCCCCCACACACCCCCCCCTTCCCCCCCGCCCCCACCCCCCCCCCCCAACCCCCCCCCCCAAACCCCCAAAAACCCCCCCCCCACCCCCCCCCTTTTCCCCTTTTCCCCCCCCAAAAACCCCCCCCCTCCCCCCCCCCCCCCAAAAAATTTCCCCAAAAAAATTTTTCCCCCCCCCCTCCCCCGGGCCCCCCCCCCCCCAAAAACCCCCCCCCCCCCCCCCCAACCCCCCCCCTCCCAAAACCCCCCCCCCCCCTTTCCCCCCCCCCCCCCCCCCCCCCCCCCCCCCAACCCCCCCCTTTTCCCCCCCACCCCCACCCCCCCCCCCCGGTTTTCCCCCCCCCCCCCCCCCGGGTTTTTCCCCCCCCCCCCCCCCTTTTCCCCCACCCCCCCACCCCCCCCCCCCCCCCCCCCTTCCCCCCCCCCCCCCTCCCCGGGCCCCCCCCCCCCCCCCCCGGGCCCAACCCCCCCCTTCCCCCAACCCCCCCCCCCCCCAAAAACCCTCCCCCCCCCCCCCCCCCCCCCCCCCAAATTTTCCCCCCCGGCCCCCCCCACCCCGGGGGCCCCCACCCGGTTTCCCCCCCCCCCCCCCACCCGCCCCACCCCCCCCCCCCCCCCCCCCCCCCCCCTTTTTCCCCCCCCCCCCCCCCCCCTTTCCCCCCCCCCCCCCCCCCTTTTTTCCCCCCGGGGCCCCCCCCACCCCCTTTCCCCCCGGCCCCCCCCCCCCCCCCCCCTTTTTTAACCCCCCGGGCCCCCCCCAACACCCGGGTTTTCCCCCCCTCCCCCCCACACCCCCCCCCCCCTTTCCCCCCCCCCCCCCCCCCCCCAAAACCCCCCCCGGGGCCCCCCAACCCCCCCCCAAACCCCCCCCCCCCCCCCCCCCCCACCCGGGGTTTTCCCCGGGCCCCCCCCACCCCCTTTTTTCCCCCCCCCCCCCCCCCTTCCCCCCCTCCCCCCCCCCCCCCCCCCCCCCCCCCCCCCCCCCCCACCCCCCCCCCCCCCCCCCCCCCCCCCCCCCTTTTTCCCCCCCGGCCTCCCCCCCCCCCCCCCCCCGCCTGCCCCCCCCCCCCCCCCCCCCCGGGGGCCCCCTTCCCCCCCCCCCCCCCCCCCCCCCCCCCCCCCCCCCCCCCAAAAAAAAACCCCCCCCCCCCCCCCCCCCCCACCCCCCCCCTTTCCCCCCCCCCCCCCCCCCGGGGGGCCCCCAACCCCCCCCTTTTCTCCCCCCCCCCCCCCCCCCTTCCCCCCCCTCCCCCCCCCCCCCCCGGGCCCCCCCCCCTTCCCCCCCAACCCCTTCCCCCCCCCCCCCCCCCCCCCCCCCCCCCCTTTTCCCCCCCTCCCCCCCAAAAGGGGCCCTTTACCCCGGGGGCCCCCCCCCCCCCCTTTCCCCAACCCCCCCCCCCCCCCCCCCCCCCCCCCCCCCCCCCCCCCCAAACCCCCCCCCCCCCCCCCCACCCCCCCCCCCCCCCCTTCCCCCCCCCCCCAAAACCCCCAACCCCCCCCCCCCCGGCCCCCCCCCCCCCCCCCCCCCCCCCAAACCCGGTTTTTCCCCCCCCCCCCCCCCCGGGCCCCCCCCCCCGGGGGCCCCCCCCCCCCCCCCCGGCCCCCCCCCCTGCCTCCCCCCCCGGGCCCCTTTCCCCCAAACCCTTTCCCCCCCAAAACCCCCCCCCCCCCCCCCCCAACCCTTCCCCCCCCCAACCGGGCCCTTTCCCCCAAAACTCCCCCCCCCTTTTTCCCCTACCCCCCCCCCCCCCGGTTTAAACCCCCCTTTTCCCCCCCCCCTTGCCCCCCCCCCCCCCTTTTCCCCCCCCATTGCCCCACCCCCACCTCCCTTTCCCCCCCCCCCCCCCCCCCCTTTTTCCCCCCCGGTTTTCCCCCCCAAAACCCCCCCCCAAACCCCCCCCCCCCCAAACCCCCCCCCCCAAAAACCCCCCCCCCCCCCCCCCCTTTTCCCCACCCCCCCCCCCCCCCTTCCCCCCCGGCCCCCCCCCCCCCCCCCCCCCCCCCCCCCCCCCCCCCCCCACCCCCCAACCCCCCCCCCCTCCCCCCCCCCCCCCCCCCGGCCCCCCCCCCCCCCCCCCCAACACCCCCCCCACCCCCCCCCCCCCCCCCCCCCACCCAGCCCGGCCCCCCCCCTCCCTTTCCCCCACCGGGGCCCCCCCAAAAACCCCCCCACCCCACCCCCCCCCCCCCCCCCCAAAACCCCCCCCGGCCCCAACCCCCCCCCCCCCCCCCCCTTCCCCCACACACCCCTCCCCCCCACCCCCCCCAAGGGCCTCCCCAACCCCCCCCCCCCCCCTTTTCCCCCCCCCCGGGTTTCCCCCCGGTTTCCCCCAAACCCTGCCCCCCCCGGGCCCACCCCCCCACCTTTTTCCCCCCGGGCCCCCCCCAAAAAATTTTTTCCCCCCCCTCCCCCCCAAAAACCCCCCCCCCCGGCCTCCCCACCCCCCCCTTTCCCCCCCGGCCCCCCCAAAAAACCCCCCCCCCCAAACCCCCCCCCCCCCCCCCCCAACCCCCCCCCCCGGCCCCCAACCCCCCCCCCCCCGGTTTCCCCCCAAAAACCCGGGTTTTCCCCCCTCCCCCCCCCCCCCCCCCCCCCCCCCCCCGGGCCCCCCCCGGTGCCAAACCCCCCCTTTTTTCCCCCCCCCCCCCCCCAAAAAATTCCCTCCCCCGGGCCCCCCCCCCCTTTTTCCCCCCCGGCCTCCCCCCCCCCCCCCCAACCCGGTTTCCCCCCCCCCCCCCCCCCTTTTCCCCCCCCCCCCCCCCCCCTTTTCCCCCACCCCCCCCCCCCCTTTTTTCCCCCCGGCCCCCCCACCCCCCCCTTTTCCCCCCCCCCCCCCACCCCCCCCCCCCCAAAAATTTCCCCCCTCCCCGCCCCCCCCCCAAAACCCCCCCCCCCCCTACCCCCCCCCTTTTCCCCGTTTCCCCCCCCCCCCCCAAACCCCGGCCCCCCCCCCCCCCCCCCCCCCCCCCCCCCCCCCTTTCCCCCCCCCCCGGCCCCCCCCCCAAACCCCCCCCCCCCCCCTCCCCCCCCTTTTTCCCCCCAAACCCCCCCCCCCCCCCCCCCAAACCCCCTCCCCCCCCCAACCCCCCCCCCCGGCCCCCCCAAAACCCCTCCCCCCCCCCCCAAAACCCCCCCCCCCCCCTTCCCCCCCCCCCCAACCCCCCCCGGGGCCCCCCTTTTTCCCCCCCCCCCCCCCGGTTTCCCCCACCCCCCCCCCCCCCGGCCCCCCCCCCTTTTCCCCCACCCCCCCCCCCCAACCCGGCCCCCCCCCCCGGGTTTTCCCCCCCCCCCCCCCCCCCCCAAATTTTCCCCCCCCCCCCCCCCCAAAAACCCCCCCCACCTTTTTTTCCCCCCCCCGGGCCCAACCCCAGGAACCCCCCCCCTTCCTCCCCCCCTTCCCCCACCCCCCCCCCCACCCCCCCAAAAAAAAAAAAAAACCCCCCCCCCCCCCCCCCCCCCCAAACCCGGGGCCCCCCCCCCCCCCCCCCCCCCCCCCCCCCCCCCCCCCCCCCCCCCCCCAAAAAAAACCCCCCCCCCCCCCCCCTTCCCCCCCCCCCCAAAAAAAACCCCCCCCCCGGTTTCCCCCCCCCACCCCCCCTTTTCCCCCACCCGGCCTCCCCCCCCCCCCCCCCCCCGGGGCCCCCCCCCCCTTCCCCACCCCCCCCCCCCCCCCCCTCCCTTTCCCCCCCCCCCCCCCAAACCCCCCCCCCCCCCCCCCGGCCCTCCCCCCCCCTTTTTCCCCCCCCCCCGGGGGGGGGGGCCCCCCCCCCACCCCCCCCCGGCTGCCTACCCCCCCCCCGGGGCCCCCCCTTTTTCCCTCCCACCCCCCCCTTTTTTTCCCCCCCCCCAAATTTCCCCCCCCCCGGCCCCCCCCCCCCCGGGGGGCCCCCCCAAAACCCCCGGCGGCCCCCCCCCCCCCCCCCCCCCCCCCCCCCCAAAACCCCTCCCCCCCCCTTTTCCCCCCCCCCGGGCCCCCCCCCCCTTTTCCCCCCAAACCCTTCCCCCCCCGGGGCCCCCCCCCCCCCCCCCCCTTTTTCCCCCCCCGGTTTCCCCCCCCCCCCCCGGGGCCCTACCCCCCCCCCTTTCCCCCCCCCTTTCCCTCCCCCCCCAAACCCCCCCCCCCCCCCCCCCCTTTTTGCCCCCCCAAAAACCCCCCCCCCCCCGGGGCCCCCCCCAAACCCCCCCCCCCCAAACCCCCCCCCTTCCCCCCCCCCCCCCCTTGCCTCAAACCCCCCTGCCTACCCCCAAAACCCCCCTTCCCCCCCCCCCCCAAAAACCCCCCCAACCCCCCCCAACCCCCCCCCCCCCCCGGCCTCCTCCCCCCCCCCCCCCCCCCCCTTTTTTTTCCCCAAAAACCCCCCCCCCAACCCTACCCGCCTACCCCCCCCCCCCCCCCCCCCTTCCCCCCAAAAACCTCTGCCTCCCCCCCTTTAACCCCCCCCCCTTTTTTTTCCCCCTTCCCCCCCCCCCCCCTGCCCCCCCCCCGGGGCCCCCCCAAAACCCCTCCCCCCCCCCCGGCTCCCCCCCCCCCCCCAACCCCCCCCCCCCCCCCCCCCCCCCCCCCCCGGGGCCTCCCCCCCCCCCCCCCCCCCTGCCCCCCCCCCCCCCTTTTCCCCCCCGGCCCCCAACCCCCCCCCCCCCCCCCCCCACCACCCCCCCCCCCTTTCCCCCCAAAACCCCCCCCCCCCCCCATTTTCCCTACCCCCCCCCCCCCCCCAAAAACCCCCCCCCCAAAATTTTCCCCCACCGGCCCCCCCCCCCCCCCCCAAAAAAAGGCCCCGCCCCAAACCCCCCCCCCCCCCCCCGGGCCCCCCCCCCCCCCCCCCCCCGGGCCCAAACCCCCCCCCCCTTTTTTCCCCCCCCCCCCCCCCCCCCCCCCCCCCCCCAAACCTTCCCTTTCCCCCAAACCCCCCCCCCCCCCCCTTTTTCCCCCCCAACCCCCCCCCCCCCGGGCCCCCCCCCCCCCTTTCCCCTACCCCCCCCCCCCAAAAAACCCCCCCCCCCCCCCCCCCCCCTTCCCCCCCTCCCCCCCCAACCCCCCCCCCCCCCCCCCCCCCCCAAAGGGGCCCCCCCCCCCCCCCCCCCCCAACCCCCCCCTTTTCCCCCCCGGCCTCCTCCCCACCCCCCCTTTTTTCCCCCCCCCCAACCCCCCCCCTTTTTCCCCCCCCACCGGGGCCCCCCGGGCCCCCCCCCCCCCCCCCCCCCTTTCCCCCCCCAAAAACCCCACCCCCCCCTTTTCCCCCCCCCCACCAAGGCCCCCCGGGGGGTTTTCCCCAACCCCCCCTTTTCCCCTTCCCCCAACCCCCCCCCCCCCCAAAATTTTCCCCCCCCACCCCCCCCCGGCCCCCCCCCCCCCCCCGGCCCCCCCCCGGGCCCCCCCCCGGGCCTCCCCCCCCCCCCTTTTTGGTCTCCCCCCCCCCCCCCCTTTTTTTTAAAAATTTCCCCCCCCCCCCCAAAAGGGGGGAAAACCCCCCCCCAACCCCCCCCCCCCCCCCCCCTTTTCCCCCCCCCCGGGCCCCCCCCCTTTTTTCCCCCGGCCTCCCCACCCCCCCCCCGGGTTTTTTCCCCCCCCCCCTTCCCCCCCCCCCAAAATTTTTTAACCCCCCCCCCCAAAACCCCCCCCCCCAAAATTTTCCCCACCCCCCCCCCCCCAAAAAGGGGGCCCCCCCCCCCCCCCCAAACCCTTTTCCCCCCCCCCCCCCCCCCGGGCCCCCCCCCCTACCCCCCCCCCCCCCCCCGGGCCCCCCCCCCCCCCGGGCCCCCCCCCCCCCCCCCCCCCTTTTTTCCCCCCCCCCCCCAACCCCCTCTACCCGGTTTAAAAAAAACCCCGGGTTTTCCCCTCCCAACCCCCCCCCCCCCACCCCCCCCCCCCCCCCCCAAAAAGGGGGCCCCCCCCCCAACTCCCTTTCCCCCCCCCCCCAACCCCCCTCCCCCCCCCAACCCCCCTCTCCCCCCCCCGGGCCCCCCCCCCAAAAACCCCCCCCCCCCCCCTTTTCCCCCCCCCCCCAAAAATTTTTTCCCCCCCAAAATTTCCCCCCCCCCCACCACCCCCCCCCCCCAACCCCCCCCCCCCCAAAGGGCCTCTCCCCCCGGGTTTTTTTAAACCCCCCACCCCCCCCCCCTTTTCCCCCCCCCCCCTTTTAAACCCCCCCCAAACCCTTCCCCCCCCCCCTTTTCCCCCCCCCCCAAAACCCCCCCGGCCCCCCCCCCCAAACCCCCCCTTTTCCCCCGGCCCCCCCCCCCCCCCCAAACCCCCCCACCCCCCCCCCCTTTTTCCCCGGCCCCCCCTCCCCCCCCCCCCCCCTTTTTTTCCTCCCCCCTTCCCCCCCAAAAACCCCCCCCCCCCCCCCCCTTTTTCCCCCCCCCCCCCCCCAAACCCCCAACCCCCAACACCCCCCCCCCCCCCCCCTTTTTTTTTTTCCCCCCCCCCCCCCCCCCCCCCCCCCCCCCCCTCCCCCCCCCCTTTCCCCCCCCCCCCCCCCCCCCCCCCCCACCCCCCCCCCCCCCGGTTTCCCCCCCCCCCTTTTTTCCCCCGGGGGCCCCCCACACACCGGGGCCCCCCCCCCCCCCCCCCCCTCCCCCACCCCCCCCCCCCCCCCCCCCAATTTGGTTTCCCCCAAAACCCCCCCCCCCAAAACCCCCCCCCCCCCTTTTCCCCCCCCCCAACCCCACCCCTCTGCCCCCCCGGGCCCCTTTTCCCCCCCCCCTTCCCTTCTCCCCCGGGTTTACCCCCCCCCCCCCCCCCCCCCAAAAAACCACCCCCCCCCCCCCCCCTTTCCCCCCGGGGCCCCCCCCCACACCTTTTTTCCCCCCCCCCCCCCACACCTTGCCCCCCGGTTTCCCCCAAAATTTTTTTCCCCCCCCCCCCCCCCCCCCCGGGCCCCACCACCCCCCCCCCCCCGGGGGCCTACCCCCCCCCCCCCCCCCCCCCCAAAAAACCCCCCCCCCCCCCCCTTTTTTCCCCCAAAATTTTTCCCCCCACCCCCAACCCCCCCCCCCCCCCCCCCCCCCCCCCCCACCCCGCTCCCCCCCCCCCCCCCCCGGGCCCCCCCCAAAAAACCCCCTCAAACCCCCCCCCCACCCCCCCCCCCCCCCCCCCCCCCGGGGGGGCCCCCCCCCCCCCAAACCCCCCCCTTCCCCCCCCCCTTTTCCCCCCCCAACCCCCGGCCCCCCAAACCCCCCCACCCCCCAAAAACCCCCCCTTTTCCCCCCCCCCCCCCCCCCAACCCCCTTCCCCCAACCCCCCCAAAAAAACCCCCCAACCTTTCCCCCCCCCCCCCCCCCCCCCCCCCCCCGGGGGGCCCCCCCCCAAAAAAACCCAAAAGGGGACCCCCCCCCCCCCCCATTTTCCTTTCCCCCACCCCCCCCCCATTCCCTTTCCCCCAAACCCTTTCCCCAAAAAAATTGCCTACCCCCCCCCCCCCCCCCCCCCCCCCCCCCCCCCCCCCCCCC
Organism: Chionoecetes opilio; assembly: GCA_016584305.1. Lineage (NCBI taxonomy): Eukaryota > Metazoa > Arthropoda > Malacostraca > Decapoda > Majidae > Chionoecetes > Chionoecetes opilio. The sequence continues at coordinate 253,112 of JACEEZ010005278.1, read as the reverse complement.
CCTTTTTTCCCCCCCAAAAAAAACCCCCCCTTTTTCCCCCCCAACCCCCCACCCCCCCCCCCCCACCCGGTTTCCCCCCCCCTTGGGGGAAAAAAAGGGGGCCCCCCCCCCCCCTTCCCCCGGGCCCCTTTCCCCCCAACCCCCCCCCCCCCCCCCCCCCCCCTTTTTTTCCCCCCCCCCCCCCTTTCCCCCCAAAAAGGGGGCCCCCCCCACCCCCCCCCTCCCCCCCCCCCCCCCCCCCCCTTTTCCCCAACCCCCCCTACCCCCCCCCCCCCCCCCCTTTTTGGGGCCCCCCCCCCCCCTCTCCCGGTTTCCCCCCCCCCCCCCAAACCCAACCCCTCCCCCCCGGGCCCTCCCCCCCAAAATTTCCCCCCCCCCCTTTCCCCCAAACCCCCCCCCCCAACCCTCGGTTTCCCCCCCCCCCCCCCCCCCCCCCCCCAAAAAAACCCCAAAAACCCCTTTTCCCTCCCCCCCCCCCCCCCCCCCCCCCCCCCCCCACCCCCCCCCCGGCCCTCCCTTTTCCCCCCAAAACCCCCCCCAAAACCTGGGGTTTCCCCCCCCCTTCCCTTTCCCCCCCCCCCCCCCACCTCCCAACCCCAAACCCCCCCCCCAAACCCGTCCCCCCCCCCCCCCCCCCCCCTTTTTTCCCCCCCGGGGGGCCCCCCCCACCCCCGGGGTTTTAAACCCCCCCACCCCCCCCCCCACCCCCCCCCCCCCCCCTTTCCCCCTTTTCCCCCCCCTTCCCCCACCCCCTCCAACCCCCCCCCCCCCCCCGGGCCCCCCCCCCTTCCCCCCCCCCGGGCCCCTACCCCCCCCCCCCCCAAACCCCCTTCCCCCCCCCCCCCCCCCCCTCCCCCCCCCAACCCCCCCCCCGGGCCCAAACCCCCCCCCCCGGCCCCCCCCCCCCCCCCCCCCGGGCCCTCCCCCCAAACCCCCCCCAAAACCCCGGTTTCCTCCCCAAAACCCCCCCCCCCAAAATTTTTTTTCCCCCAAACCCCCCCTTTTCCCCCTCCCCCCCCCAACCCCCAAAGGGGCCCCCCCCCAACCCCCTTTTCCCCCTCCCCCCCCCCCCCCCCTCCCCCCCCCCCACCCCCCCCCCCCCCGGGGGGCCCCCCCCAAAACCCCCCCCCCCACCCCCAACCCCCCCCCCCCCAACCCCCCCCTTCCCCCACCCCCCCCCCCGGGGGCCTCCCCCCCCTTCCCCCCCCAAACCCTTCCCCCCCCCGGCCCCCCCACCCCCCAACCCCCCCCCCCCCCCCCCAACCCCCCTTCCCCCCCCCCCCCACCCCCCCCCCCTTCCCCCCCCCCCCCCCCGGGTTTCCCCCCCCAAAAAGGTTTCCCCCCCGGGCCCCCCCCCCCCCCCCCCCCCCGGGCCCCACCCCCCCCCCCCCCCCCCCCCCCCCCCCCCCCCCCCCCCCCCCCCCCCCCCGGTTTCCCCCCCCCTCCCCCCCTTCCCCCCCCCCCCCCCCCCCCCCCCCCCCCCCCTTTCCCCCAAACCCGGTTTCCCCCCCCCCTTTCCCCCCCCCCCCCGGTCCCCCCAAAATTTTTTCCCCCCCCCCCACCCCCCCCCTTTTCCCAACCCCCCCCCAACCCCCCCCCCCCCCCCCCCCCCCCCCCCCCTTCCCCCCCCCCCCCCCCTTTTTTCCCCCGGGCCCCCCCCACCCCTTGCCCCCGGCCCCTACCCCCCCCCCCCTTTCCCCCAATTTTTAACCCCCCCCCCCCCCCCCTCCCCCCCCCCCCCCCCCCCCCCCCCCGGGGGCCCCCCCCAAAAACCCCCCCCCCCTGCCCCCCCAAACCCCTCCCCAACCCCGGGCCCTACCCCCCCCTTTTCCCCCCCCCGGTTTAAAAACCCCCCCCCAAACCCGGCCCCAAACCCCCAAAACCCCTTCCCCCCCCCCCTTTCCCCCCCCCCCCCCCCCCCCTTTTTCCCCCCGGGGGCCCCCCCCCCGGGCCCCCCCGCCCCCGGGCCTTTCCCCCCCCCCCGGGGCCCCCCCCCCAAAAAGGGTTGCCTACCCCCACACACTTTCCCCAAGGGGGGAAAACCCCGGGCCCCCCCCCCCCCCCCCCCCCCCCCCCCCAACCCCCCCCTCCTTCCCCCCCCCCTTTCCCCCCCCAGGTTTTGCCTTCCCCCCACCCCCCACCCCCCTCTGCCTCTAACCCCCCCAAAGGTTTTCCCCCCCCCCCCCCTTTTCCCCCCCCCACCCCCCACCCCCTTCCTTTGCCCTAAAACCCCAAAAAGGGCTGCCAAAAAAAAAAAAAAAAAAAAAAAAAAAAAAAAAAAAAAAAAAAAAAAAAAAAAAAAAAAAAACCCCCCCCCCCCCCCCCCCCCCCCCCCCCCCCCCCCCCCCCCCCCCCCCCCCCCCCCCCCCCCCCCCCCCCCCCCCCCCCCCCCCCCCCCCCCCCCCCCCCCCCCCCCCCCCCCCCCCCCCCCCCCCCCCCCCCCCCCCCCCCCCCCCCCCCCCCCCCCCCCCCACCCCCCCCCAACCTTGCCTTACCCCAGGCTCCTCCCACCACACACTGTCCTCTACCCCAGCTCCCTCCCCCCACACACTTCCCTCTCCCCCAGGCTCCCCTCCCCCCACACACTTCCTCTCCCCCCAGGCTGCCTCCCCCACACACTTCCTTTAAACCCAGGTGCCCCCCCCCAAAACACTCCCCCTTCCCCCAAGGCTCCCTACCCCACACACGGGCCTCTACCCCGGGCTGCCTCCCCCCACACACTTTTCCCTCTACCCAGGCGCCTACCCCCCACCCCCTGTGCCTCTACCCCAGGCTGCCTACCCCCAACACCCGGGCCTCTCCCCCAGGCTCCCTACCCCCAAAAATTGCCCTACCCCAGGTGCCTACCCCCACAACTGTGCCTTACCCCAGGTCTCCCCCAAAACACGGGCCCTCTACCCCAGGCGGGCCTACCCCCAACACTTGCCCTACCCCGGCTGCTACCCCAAAACCCCTGCCTCTACCCCGGGGCGCCTACCCCCAACACTGCCTCTACCCCAGGCTACTACCCCCCAAACTTCCCTTTACCCCAGGTCCCTACCCCCACAACGGGCCTCTACCCCAGGCTGCTACCCCCACCCTGCCTTCCCCCGGGGCGCTACCACCACACACTTGCCTTACCCCAGGTCCTACCCCCCCCCACCTTGCCTCTACCCCGGGCTGCCTCCCCCACACACTCTCCCTTCCCCGGCTGCCTACCCCCACCACTTGCCTCAAACCCCAGGCTCCCTACCCCCCACACCCTGCCTTTACCCCAGGCTCCCTCCCCCAAACCCACTGGTTTCTACCCGGCTGCCTACCCCCACACCCCTTCCTTACCCCAGGCGTCCCCCCAACACTGGCCTCTACCCCACTCCTACCCCCACACCCGGGCCCTACCCCAGGCTGCCTACCCCCACACCCTTGCCTCTACCCCGGGTGTACCCCCCAAAAGGGCCCTTACCCCGTCCACCCCCCACACTGTGTTTTCCCCAGGCTGCCTACCCCCACACTTTTTTTTCCCCAGGCTGCCTCCCCACACACTGTGCCTCACCCCAGGCTGCCTACCCCACACCCTGTCCTCTACCCCAGGTGCCTACCCCCACACATGGCCTCTACCCCGGTGCCTACCCCCCCACCCTTGCCTTCCCCCCAGGCTCCCTACCCACACCCTGGCCTCTACCCCAGCTCCCAAACCCCCCCCCCGCCACCCCTGTGCCTCTACCCCAGGCGCCTACCCCCACACATGCCTCTACCCCAGGCTCCCCTACCCCCACACACTTGCCTCTCCCCCAGGCTGCCTACCCCCACACCCTGTGCTTCTCCCCCAGGCTGCCTACCCCACACCCCTTGCCTCAAACCCCAGCTGCCTACCCCAACACCTGCCTCTACCCCAGCGCCTACCCCCACACACGGGCCTCTACCCCAGGCTGCCTACCCCCAACACTTCCCTCTACCCCAGGCTTGCCTACCCCCCCACACTGTGCCTCTACCCCAAGGCTGCCTACCCCCACACACTCTGCCTCTACCCCCAGGCTGCCTCCCCACACACTGTGCCTCACACCCAGGCTGCCTCCCCCCCACACACTGCTCTACCCGGGCCTGCTCCCCCCACACACTATGCCTCTACCCCAGGCGCCTACCCCACACCTCGGGCCTCTCCCCCAGGCTGCCTACCCCCCCCAAAATCTGCCTCTACCCCAGGCTGCCTACCCCCACACACTCTCCCTCTACCCCGGGCTGCCTACCCCACACACTTGTGCCCTTACCCAGTCCCTACCACCACACACTCTGCCTCTACCCCAAGGCTGTTTACCCCCACACACCTGCCTCTACCCCAGGCTCCCCTCACCACACACTGTCCCTCTACCCCAGGCTGCCTACCCCCACACACCTGCCTTACCCCAGTCTCCCTACCCCCACACTCTCCCTCTCCCCAGGCTGCCTACCACCACACACTCTGCCTCTACCCCAGGCTGCCTACCACCAAAACACTTGTCCCTCTACCCCAGGCTGCCTACCCCACACACTTGCCTCTACCCGGGCTGCCTACCACCCACACACTTGGCCTCTACCCCAGGCGCACCCCCACACACGTGCCTCTACCCCAGGTGCCTACCCCCCACACACTGTCCCTCTACCCCGGGTCCCCCCGGGCCTACCCCCCCCCACACACTCTGCCTCTACCCCAGCTGCCTCCCCCCACACACCCCTGCCTCTGCTGTCCCCCCAAACTCCCCTTACCCCCCCCCCACACTTGCCTCTACCCCGGGCTGCCTCCCCCCACACACTGTGCCTTTTACCCCAGGCTGCCTACCCCCACACACTGTGCCTTACCCCAGGCTGCCTACCCCCACACAATTGCTTCTACCCCAGGCTGCCTACCCCCACCCTCTGCCTCTACCCCAGGCTGCCTACCCCCACACACTGTGCCTCTACCCCAGGCTCCCTTTCCCCCACCCCACCTGCCTCTACCCTAGGCTGCCTACCCCCACACACTATCCCTCTACCCCAGGCTGCCTACCCCCACACCTCTCTGCCTCTACCCCAGGCTGCTACCCCCACACAACTGCCTCTACCCCAGGCTGCAAAAGCACCACACACTCTGCCTCTACCCCAGGCGGGCCTACCCCACACACTCTGCCTCTACCCCAGGCTGCCTACCACCACACACTCTGCCTCTACCCCAGGCTGCTTACCCCCACACACTTGCCTCTACCCCAGCTGCCTGCCACCACCTCTGCCTCCCTCTACCCCAGGCTGCCTACCCCACACACACTGCCTCTACCCCGGCTGCCTCCCCCCCACCACTTGCTCTACCCCAGGCTGCCTACCACCACACACTCTGCCTCTCCCCCAGGCTGCCTACCCCCACACACTTGCCTCTACCCAGGCTGCCTACCACCACACACTGTCCCCTCTACCCAGGCTGCCTACCACCACACACTGTGCCTCTACCCAGGCTGCCTACCCCCACACCTGTGCCTCTCCCCCAGGCTCCCCTACCCCCACACACCTGTCCCTCTACCCCAGTTGCCTACCCCCACAAAACTCTCCCTCTCACCCAGGCTGCCTACCCCCACACACTCTGCCTCTGCCCTACCCCGGGTGCCTACCCCCACACACTGCCTCTACCCCAGGCTGCTACCCCCACACACTGTGCCTCTACCCCAGGCTGCCTACCCCCAACACCCAACCTGTGTGCCTCACGCCCTAGGCTGTCCTATACCGCCACCACACTGTCCCTCTACTCCCCGGCTGCCTACCCCCTACACACTTCTGCCTCTACCACCGGCCTGGCATACCCCCAGTCAACACTGTACCTCTAGCCCCCAGGCTGCCTCCCCCACACACTCTGGCCTCTAACCTCCGTGCCAGTCTGTCTTCTACCCCTACACACTCATTGCCTCTACCCCCAGGCTGCCTACCATCCACACACTCTGCCCCTCTACCCCCGAGTCTGCCTACCATCCCACCACACTCTCGAGCGTCTACCCCAGCTGCCTACCACCTGACACACTGTGCCTCTACCCCCAGGCTGCCTACCCCCACAACAACTGCCTCTCCCCAGGCTGCCTAACCCCACACCCTCTGACACTCCTACCCCAGGCTCCTACCACGGACAGCACTCGTGCTCTACCCCAGGCTGCTCTAGCCCCACACAACTCTCTCTAACCCCCAGGCCTGGTGCCTACCACCACACACTCTGCCTCTACCCCAGGCTGCCTACCACCATACACTGTTGTGCTACCCCAACACCTCTGTGCCTTCTACCGCCAGGCTTGGCCTACCACCACACACTGCCATCTAAATACCCCATGCTGCCTACCACACACACTCTGCTCTAACCCCAGGCTGCTACCCCCACACCTGTGCTTCTATTCTACCCCATCTGCTACCCCTCACACACTGCCTCTACTACCCCATGGCTGCCTACCACCAAACACACTAGTGCCATCTAGACCGGGGCGCGAGTCTGGGCTCTGTACGCGGGGATGCTGGATATATCACTGGGCGCTGGGTACCCCCCCCCTCTGCCTCTTACCCTCAGGCTGTCTACTCACCAACAAACACGTGGCCTCTACCCCAGGCTGCCTACCGACCACACCTCTGAGCTCTGGCCTCTACCCCAGTGCTGCCTAACGCCCCACAGGCAACTGTGCTTCTAACCCAGACTGCCTACCACCCAGCACACTCTGCAGTCCTAGCCCCAGGCTGCCTACCCCCAGCCCACTGTGCTTACTAGCCCCAGGCTGCCCTACCTCCTGTGTTGCCAATGAATTGGATGGTTTTTCGAAAAAACGTGTAATGAAATATTGTTAACCGTTCATACCGATACAAATAAATCCCCCGCAAACAACTACCAGTGTGTTTGCTGATATTTCGGGTAAATTGTTTATGGGGTTTTATAACTGGGTCAACGTGTTACTTTAATATCTATTACTTGATTATGTGATTTTGATAAAAGATTTACAACTTGAAATGGAGGATTGTCACTTAGTCCTATGACTTCACTATGTGGTATAAGTGTGACCGGCCGTCCCTCACTGCGGAAGTACGACAACTGGGTGATGTATTTAAGGGGGAAAGGATAAGGGTTTTAGGTTTAAGGTGAAGTGCTTGCCACCAAGCCCACGTCGAGTATTTCACTGGATTACTCCCTGGGGCACGTTTGTATTTAATATTAATATATTAGATTGATCCTTGAGTAGTCGTAGAATTGATACGTGGAGTTTTATACCGAGTAAGGCTGACTCTTTTTGAGGAAGTCGTGGGGAATTCTGTTCCTAACACAGAATAAATCACCTGGGTTTTATATAACAACAAGAAAATATATTTGCAAACATCATCCTTATTTTAGTTCTTTGACATGTAATAGGTGTAGTCCTCTTGCTTGAGATCATAGTCCCATATAAGGGTTAACCACAATACCGGAAAACCTCTACTCGGAATTTAAGAAAAAACCCTTTACAATACAACACTCCTGATACAGGAAAACTCTTCCCTAAAGTGATGAAAGAAAGGCTCTTATTAGCGAAACTCTCCCCATCTGAATCCTATTATAATGCATTAATCCTCTACACTTAGATAACATACCGCTTAATATTCATAATTACACATGGAAGATATATATTATAGGTATAGAAAAATGTGAGGTATGAGTTGTGTGTGTATTCATAAAGACCATGTCTCTTTGAAGAGGACACGAGCGAGCGTCTTCCTAGGTGGACAGATGGATTTGAGATCTGCGCTCATTAATAATACTTATAAGGATGGGTAAGACCTCCTTTACGTTGCCGTAAACTAAACATTTGTTACCCCATATTTGAAAATACATGAGATAACAAGAAAAAGGATGGGGAGCGGAAACGGAGCGCAGCCAGCTGACTTCCTAGGTGAAAGATGTATTGGAGACATGCCAGTCTTATGGTTACTCCACCGAGCCCGGGGCCGGCATAAAAGTAATTGTTTGACTATATCTCGACGTGGCCTCAAATGAATAGGCTTATAATCCGAAATAACTATTTAATTAATGAAACTCGTGGTAACCTGAAGAAAAAACTGCCTATACTACAGGACCTGTGACTTTTGATCTAGAAGAATTTAATATCTTTAATCTGAATACCACAAGAAGGATGGTTTTTTTATAAGATGTATGTCGACAAGTCCGAACAGCGGTTTTTCTATAGGTGAGAGGGTATGAAATATGTAGCATAGGAAAATTTTTGGATAAGCTTTCATTTTAGCTCGTAGCTTTACTACACGTCCTGGTAATGAACCATAACCGATAAAACGAAGGGGATTTATTTTGAAAACATTAAGATATCTGGGAGTGTATACTTGTCTGATCAATATAGCGGAGGAAAGATGACAAAGTATTTGAAATCAATAGTTAATCATTGGATCGCAAATAATTATCCCACCGGATCTTGGCCTCGCATTACGGGATGTCGGGGGGGGGAGGAATGGAAAGAAGGAAGAAAAAAATGGGCGGAAGAAGGAAAGAGATAACCAAAATGGTGGTTATAGGGGAAGAAGGCGGATGAGTCACCGCTTGAAACAAAAAAAAATGAACTAACTTTACAAGACATAACTCTGGAATTTTATGATATAATTTCTCATACTATCTCTCCCGAAATAATGGGCATTTACACAGCGTCCTATTCGCCGGGAAATGTCAATTCTTCAATATCAATACCTACTTCGGATCATGTTTACTTTTTAAAGCTGCGTCAAGCGGAGGTGTCGTAGGACGCTGTTAGACGTTGATTTCGATGGAACTTCTTCTGTTCTTTGAAACGAAGGGTGTCTGCTTTGTTTTAGATTACACGAAAATACCAATGAAAGGAAGTATACCAATCAACCTTATTACGCTGGTAAATGACGTGGCCGTCAACCTGACTCAGTGTCCCCCGGTTATTCTCGTTGCGGGTAATATCCCAGGCGCCGCCGGCTAGCCTCTGGGTAAATGATAAGATCCCACAAGTCCTAGAAATATCCTCCGGACAACCGCAAGCTGGTTGACCTTAAAGGGAGGAGAAGCGAGTAACTACTATCTCGAATTAAATACTCCTCCACACCGACCAGGGCTTAGCCCCGTGAAAATCCCGGACGCTGCCTACTTCTAGAACATGAGCAATCTCCTAAGACCAAAATTGTTATCATCTAGTCTGACACTACACTACCCTTGACTCATAATTTACATTTAACATTTTTCGCTTAATCTTCACCCTGAATATACCTGTCGTGTTGAATTGTAACTTGAATTTAAAATACCCTTGAAGCTCACCGAACCAGACTGTAGATCTGTTAATGAATTCAAATGAGACAGGGTATCCAATTCAACACTCTTACCTGGCATATACTAAGCACATACTGCCCTCAATTTGTTTTGAATCCTGTTCAAGTGTTTGTACTTTAACACTTTTCTATTTGAATTTCCACAGAGTATAACCGGGTGACACTACAACTACCTCCTAACCAGAGTGGTATTAACCTTTCAAGTTTTCAATAAAAATACATTTTCAATGTTTCACGTTCATAATAATTCTTCCTTGATTTTCCTAATTTAACACTATTGGGTATACCGAACTCGTCCATCTTGTTGTTGCTGGTTGGACATCATGGGTCCTTGTTTGACGCCCGAGGGATACTTCTGATGGCCTTCAGCTCTTCCAAACGTTTTCAGAGAACTCTTGTAGTTTCCTTGGAATCTAAAGAGCTAGTGACCCATTGGTCCTGAGCCGGTGTCGCGGCATCCTCTGTCTCCGTGTCTCTGTCTTTGGTCACCGCTGTTGTTTCTGCACATGGTTGTTGCAGGACACTGCCGTGCGGCGACAGGCAGTTCGATGAAACGCCCCTTGATAACCCTGCACGGCAATTATGTACGGTTCTTGTCACATGTTGTTGTCAGCCGCAGCCCATGTCGGTGACGGTAATCGAGTGGAAAACCATGACTTCCTCCCGCGAGGCCTTCACAACGTCCGTCTCTTTGGTGCATGTGTGTGGTTGCCAGCTAGATGTGTGCGTCCCTGTAGTGGCTGGAACGGCGGCTTACGGCGGTGAAGCGCTGCATCGATGGTAGTCGATCGTGGGCGGGGCTTTGAGGGTTCGTAAGCGTGTGACGTCCAAGGGCGCGCCGCAGTCCCTCGAAAGGGCGCGGCGGGCGAGCAGCTACGAAAGGCAGCGGGCGGCGGCTGGGTAGTGTCGGCTTCGCTTCTGTACAGCTCACTGGCCACATGGTCATGGTATCATGTGTGGGTATGGTGTGTTGGGTTTTAAAGGGGGGAGATCTCTGAGCCTACCATAATGGATCGATTGAACTATATGAAATTTACTGAAATTTGACTAATCTTGCTATTTTTTAGTTTCCCAGGTGAGATTTCTTGTTGCTGTTTTTTTACGGAAATACTCATCCCACCGCTAGTAGTCACCATGTGTTCAGGCCTGATTTGTGGGTTTTCGAAAAAACTTTAAAAATAATTGATATTGTACCGTTATGACCGAAATACCATCAATAAAATCCACACCGTCAAAACCTACCAGTGTGGTTGCTGATATTTGTTCGGGGGTAAAATTGTATGGGGAGGTTTTTATAACTGGTCAACGTTACTTGAATGATATTTACATGATTTATTGATTTTGATAAAAGATTACAACTTGAAATGGAGGATTTAACTTAAGTCTCTGACTTCACACTATGTGAATTATAGTGTTGACCACGTCTCACTGCGGAGATATACTGTAAATGGGGGTGTATTTAATGGGAAAAGTGATAGAGGGTGTTTATGTTAAGGGGGAAGTGACTGCCACCAATCCCGTGCGAGTAGTTTGCACTGTATTACTCCCTGGGTCCAACGTTTGTGATTACTATTAATATTAGATTGATCTTGGTAAGTCTGTTTTGATTGGATACTTGGAGTTATAACACGGTTTAACGGCTGACTCTTTTAGTGAGTGTGGGGAATTACTGTGTGCCTAACGACCGAATACTTAAGACTGGGTGTTTATATAGAACCACAAGAAATATATTTGCAAACATCATCCTATTTATTCATAGTGACATAGTATGTCTCTTGCTTGAGATCATATCCAACATATAAGGGTTAACACAATACCGGAAAACTCTACTCGGATGTAAGAAAAACCTTTACACCCTGATACAGGAAACTCTTCCTATGTGATGAAAGAAAGCTCTTATGAGCATAACTCTCCCCACTGAATCCTATTTAATGAATTATCCTACACTTAGATAACATACCGCTTAATATTCATAATTACACATGGAAGATATATATATAGTAGAGAAAATGTGAGGGTAATGAGTTGTGTGTGTATTCATAAGACCATGTCTCTTTGAAGAGGACACGAGCGAGCGTCTTCCTAGGTGAAAGATGGATGGAGACTCTCATTAATAATACAGGCTTGCGCGGATGATCTTTACGCCAGAACCCGTTCATCGAGATTTACCGCGCAGATTTAAAGTTGCTTCCCAAGCTATAAAAAAATGCAGAAGGCATGAATCGTATGTCTGACAGCGACGTACATCATCTTGCACACTCACCGGTGTGTGGGAGGGAGGGTTTCCCTCCCTCTCCTCCCTCCATAGGCGGTTGACAGTTTGCATGATTTTGAACTTATAGCCTGCAGCGTTCACCTACATCCCGTGTTTTTGCCTGTTTTTGCTGGATTACATAATAGGTGGAAAACATACGGATGGCACAACGATTCAAGCAATCATTGATCTTTACAAGGCTGGGATCAATAATAAGGAAATTTGCAAGCTTAAAGGACTAAAGATTAGAACAGTGCAAAATTTGATCCGCCGATTTAAGGCTGGCGGAGAGGTGAATCTACCGCTTCCAAAAAAACAACCTAGGAAACAAAAAAAACGTGTAACAGAACCAGGAGCGTGTTAAGGCGACAGCTGATGCCAATCCTAGCCTTACAGCCAGAAAACTGAAGGAGGAAAATCATACTCTTCTTGGTAGTGTGTCGCTGCGTACTGTACAGGAAACTTTGAAACGTGACCTTGGCTACAGTGTTACCGGGCGCGGAATAAGCAACTGATAAATGACCGCCAAAGGAAGAAAAGGCTTCACTTTGCAAAGAAATACAGAGATTGGCCTCTCGACAAGTGGCGGGCTGTGCTGTGGAGTGACGAAAGCACATTTTGTGTGAGTGGAGGAGGACCAGCAAAAGTGTACCGTCGTCCCGGCTCAGACCCCACCGAGCCTCGCTACACACGAAAGACCACAAAACACCCTCCCAGTTTAATGGTGTGGGGTTGCTTTATTTTTCATGGTATTGGGAACTTAGTTATTTTCCAAAAGAACACAACTGTTAACAAAGTGGTGTATTTTGATCTTTTAAATGACCACCTGGAGGCCTGCTTTGAAAAGACACAGGCACAGATTTTCCAACAGGATGGAGCATCCTGCCACACAGCTCGAGATGTGATACAGTGGCTTGATGACTGCAAGATTGGAAGAATAGATGACTGGCCAGGTAATTCTCCCGATATATCACCCATAGAAAATCTTTGGGCCATCATGAAAGGCAAACTCCGCTCACGTGACACCTCTACACTCCCCAAGCTTGAATTGGAGCTCCGAAAGTGTTGGGAAGAATTTAAGCCTGAGTACCTTCAAAATTTTGCTGACAGTGTACCACGTCGCCTTCAAAGGGTCATCAAGAGGAAGGACTACGCAACGAAATACTAACTACAATTGTAAGTGTTGATATTCTACATTATTTTGTTATAAACATGGTGCGTCATACGTGTAAACATTCACTTTTCGGAGGCGCGCACTGATTATCCACGCAAACTGTACTTATAAGGATGGGTAGACCTCCTTTACGTTAGCGTAAACTAAACATTTGTTACCCATATTTGAAAATATAGATAACAAGGAAAAAGGGGGGGGGGGGAAACAGGAGCGCAGGCCAGCGACTTACCTAGGTGAAAGATGGATGGAGACTGCCGTCTTGGTTACTCCGAGCCCGCGGCATAAAAGGGGAATTGTTTGAATGATCTCGACGTGGCCTCAAATGAATAGCTTATAATCCCGAAATAACTATTTAAATAATGAAACTCGCGTACCTAAGAAAAAACTGCCTATACTACAGACCTGTTACTTTGATATAGAAGAATTTAATATCTTTAATCTAATACCCAAGAAGGATGGTTTTATATGTAATGTCGACAGTCCGAACGCGTTTTCAGAGTGAGAGGGTATGAAATATGTAGCATAGAAATTTGGTAGGCTTTCATTTTAGCGCGTATCTTTACTAACACGTCCATGTATGACCATAACCGATAACGATAGGGATTATTTTGAAAGACATTAAGAATCTGGGAGTGTTACTTGGTCTGATGAGATAGCTGGGGAAAGATGAAAAGATTTGAAATCATTAGTTATCATGGATCGCAGAATAATTATCCCACGGATCTTGCCTCGCATACGGGATGTCGGGGGGGGGAGGAATGGAAAGAAGGAAGAAAGAAAATGGCGGAAGAAGGAAAGAAGATCAAAATGGTGGTTTAGGAAGAAAGGCGATGAGTCACCCGTGAAACAAAAAAAATGAACTACTTACAAGACATAACTCGGGAATTTTATGATAATAATTCTCATACTATCTCTCCCGAATAATGGGCATTACACCCCCACACACTGTGCCTCTACCCCAGGCTGCCTACCCCCACACACTGTGCCTCTACCCCAGGCTGCCTACCCCCACACACACTGCCTCTACCCCAGGCTGCCTACCACCACACACTCTGCCTCTACCCCAGGCTGCCTACCACCACACACTCTGCCTCTACCCCAGGCTGCCTACCACCACACACTCTGCCTCTACTCCAGGCTGCCTACCCCCACACACTGTGCTTCTACCCCAGGCTGCCTACCCCCACACACTCTGCCTCTACCCCAGGCTGCCTACCACCACACACTGTGCCTCTACCCCAGGCTGCCTACCACCACACACTGTGCCTCTACCCCAGGCTGCCCACCACCACACACTGTGCCTCTACCCCAGGCTGCCTACCCCCACACACTGTGCTTCTACCCCAGGCTGCCTACCACCACACACTGTGCCTCTACCCCAGGCTGCCTACCCCCACACACTGTGCTTCTACCCCAGACTGCCTACCACCATACACTGTGCCTACCACCACACACTGTGCCTACCACCACACACTGTGCCTACCACCACACACTGTGCCAACCACCACACACTGTGCCTACCACCACACACTGTGCCTCTATCTGCCTCTATAGATGTGGAGACAGGACCCCAGGAGTAGCTCAGACCCTGTACGCTGCCTTGCGAGTCCTCCCTTCCCCGTGAGGACAGAGTCCACCAAGCTGGCCAGGCTGCGGTGTGGACAACACCCAGCCCTGAGCCTCTCTGATGCCTAGGTGCCTCTGTGGGAGGTGTTCGTATCTATTATGTACATTTTTTGGGTGACATTCCTGTGTAAGATATGACAAATGTACCAGTTCCATTGCATTTTTTAAGTAATTATAACTATTACTAAAGAGCTTGTTTATTGTTTTAGTGTATTATGGCCAAAATACAAAAGTTTTATCGTGCGTGCCACAAGCATTAACAAAGATTCGGACGCATTGACAAGATTCGAGGGATTGGAAGAATTGTTCCCAGATGTCGCTGGAGAATTTTAACATTTGTGACTTCTTACCTATTAGAGTTGATGTATATATCCGATCAACGTGTTGCACCTACTCCTAATTAAATACAGTATCCTTTGCATGTGGTGTTCATGTTATGAATGTTGAATAGGACGAGAATTAATGGAAAACAGAAACATTTACGGGGTCAGGTCTGATAAGAATTTATCATGCGTGCGCTCTGATTCGCCAGGCTCTTGAAGGCACCACCCACACCCAAAAGAGTATTTTTTTTCCGAAGAAGAGTAAATTTTTCTGCCGACAGTGTATCATGTCGGTTAGCAGTGCACTCAAAAGAGTAGAAAAAAAGTGGGCAGAGCTTAAAAAAAGTATAATTCTGCTTAGTAAATGTCTCCACAAAATACGCCTCTAATGTAAATTTGAATATCCAATGTTTGTGTTTACTTTTGTGGCGAAATTAAGCTGCAGCATAATATCTATTCATTAACAAAACCAAAGCAATCTTTCGAAAGTTTAATATTCCCATAAATGCATTAAAAACCTTGATAATTTATAATATCGCCCACCAATAAACCAGCTAAATTGACAACATGGCAGGGGGAAAGAATTTGTGAAAGCCCTGAATATCATTGCATTTAAAAATGTTATTTACATCAAATAAATTGAATTATTATTTACAGATTTTTTCTCAGATATATACATTACAGTCTACAGATTTCTACAGATTTTTTCCCCGAGTTTCTCAGAATTATATTAATTTTGTCTGGCAGGGAAAGGAGGACTTAAAACATTTCCTATTATGGTGCCCAGTCTACAATACTGAAAGAAAGAAAAGTGCGAGGCTACAACAACCTTACATAGAGGAGGAAGAGGATATAGTGGGAGAGTATTTGTTTGGAGATGGGAATGTGGAAGAAGCAAAAAGAACAATCAACAGTTTTTATAAGAGGAAATAAGAGGAAAGAAAGAGAAAGAAACTAAAAATATAGAATAAGAGAAGACAACTAATTAAAGCCCAATACAGCAAGAAGAAACACGTCAGGGAGTGCCGTTGAAAAAGACCAAACTCCCGACCCACAACACTGAACTGACCTGGCAACACTGCAGCCATCTTGAATCCCTTTCGGCCTAGATGGAAGGAAAAAGATGTGGGAATATATCAAAATATTAAAGGGAGAAAAGATAAAGGAAAAGAGTGCACTAAGGTTATATGGGGAGGATGGCATAGAGTTGGAAAGAGGAAAGGCAGAGGAGGAAGTCAAAGAATATTGGAGTAAAATATACAAGAAATATGATAATGAGATAGACACAGTGTGGAACGCAGAGAAGAAAAAGGAATATATAAGGGAATACAGTAAAGTAAAACAGGACATAGACGGGAACCAGACAATTAAGTTACAAAGAGTAGATGAAGTGGAAGAGATGGAAAGGGAATACACAGAGACGTGTAGCATAGGAGTAAGAGAACATATGGAAATGGCGAGAAGAGTACAGGGAGGATGTATATACTTGGAAGAGGAACAGATCAATGAAGACAAGGTGATGAAGTGTTTAAAGAAGATGAAGAACAAAAAAGCAGCGGGAACAGATGAAATAAAGCCAGAATATTATAAGGAACTTTCAAAGAGTAAGACATTGATGACAGTGTTAGAAAAAGGTATGAAACAGTGTTAGAGACAGGAATGTGCCAGGAGGATGGAGGAGTCAAGGACAGTAATGATACCAAAGGTTAGCAAGCCAAAAGTTAGGAATTAAGACCAATAGCACTAACTAATGTTGGGTATAAATTGATGATGGCTGTAATCAGAAATAGTCTGGAAGATCATATTAGGAAAAATGAAATAGGGAAAGACACACAGGCAGGATTCACAGGGGGCAGTAGAATAGAAAATAATTTATTCATACTAAGATATTGCATAGAGAGGGCCTATAAACTAAAGAAACCACTAATAGTCATTTCAATAGATTTTGCAAAGGCCTATGATAGTATTAAGAGAGGAAAAATGATAGAATTATTAATGCAATATAAGATTAACCCTAAAATTATTGAATTCATAGCAAACGTATATATAGGAGACAAGACCAAGATAGAATTAGGATCAGGTAAAGAAGTAGAGATAAATGTAACAAGTGGAATTAGGCAAGGGTGTACGGCTTCAACAACTCTGTTTAAATTAGTGACCTTCAGGATTATCCAGGCATTAGAAGAACTAGGCAAGGGGTTTAAGGATGAATTGTTTAGCATACCAGCACTTTTCTTTGCAGACGACGGGATGTTACTAGCAAGTAGTATAGAGGAGGCAGAACAGGTAGTACACAGGCTAGAGGAAATAGGTAAGGAGTATGGATTGGAAATGAATAAAAATAAAAGTAACATCATTATTTTCAATATGAAAGATAAGCCTGAAAAGTTGGGAAATATAAATGTTAGAGATAGAATGAAATATTTAGGGATAACCATAAATGACAAGAAGAATTGTTTCAAAATACAAAAAGAAGAAATGTTTAATAAGGCAAGAAAAATGGCAAATATGACGTATAGTATCATCGCAAAAGTTGCTCTAAAATTCTAATAGGGAAAACGTACTGGAAAAGTGTGGCATTACCATCAATACTATATGGGGTTAATGTGATCAATTTAACAAAGCAAGAAATGGATAAATTACAGAGAATTGAAAATGGGGTGTACCGTAAAATCTTTGGGGCACAGGCATATACACAGGGGGCGGCGCTCCAGGGGGAAGTGGGAGCATCCAGTGTTAGGAATAGAATAAGGGGGGACAGTGGAAGTACTTGAGGTATGTATTAATAGACGGGAATGACCTAGTGAAAAGGATAGGAGAGGAGATGATTGAGAAAAGACAAAATAAATGGATGCAAGCTGTAATGAAAGACTTGAGAAAGACTGGAGTCATGAACCAGGGTGTGAGGTGTGAGACAAAGGAGAGTATAAGGAAAAAAATGAGAGAGTTGGACACAAGAGAATGGGTGAATGAAATGAATGAAAAAGCAAGTTTGAAAATATACAGAAAATGGAGAAAAGAGAAGGGAGGCCAAGAAGAAATATACAGCAATGACCAAGCTTCAGAACTACTGTTCAAGTGCAGGACAAATAACCTACAATTAAACGACAGAAGGAGGTTCTGGGGAAAAGAAATAACCTGTGATTTATGTGGGGCGGAAAAGGAGGACTTAAAACATTTTCTGTTATGGTGCCCAGCCTACAGTAATGAAAGAAAGAAAAGTGTGAGGCTACAACAACCTTACTTAGAGGAGGAAGAAGATATAGTGGGGGAGTATTTGTTCGGAGAGGGGAATGTGGAAGAAGCAAAAAGAACAATCAACAGTTTTTGGATGACCAGAGAAAATAAGAAGAAAGAAAAAGAAAGAAACTAATAAGATAGAATAAGAGAAGAAAACTAATTAAAGACCCAGACAGCAAGAAGAAACACGTCAGGGAGTGCCGTTGAAAAAGGCCTGACTCCCGACCAACAACTGAACTGAACTGAACTCTTAGACCGCGCCTATTTGTGGAGTTTTGCAGTCATTTCTTTGTTGGCAGCAGCCATCACTGAGTTCAAACAGTGCAATGCCGGGCTGCAGTGCTTACGGATGTGCCAACAGGTCCGAGAAGGGCTTCAAACTTTACAGATTTCCTGCAAACCCAGAAAGAAGGGAAATATGGAAGAACAATGTTAGACGTTCCCATTGGACACCGACTCATTCATCTTATTTGTGTCGGGTATGTTCTATCCTTGTAGTGTCACACAGGGACGTCTGCAGGAGTATGCGCGGTAAATTTCCAGTTTCACCAACCAATTTTTTTTTGTCATCACCAAATCCTCGGGTCGCCGTTTTCATTGATAATAAAGTATCTCCATCAGAAAAAGCACCAAAACTTGGCCAGGAAATAATAGTCAGTGTCTCAGAAACCAGGGGAGTGACGGAATTGTACGGAAACCAGTGTGCCCCGCCCCGCCCCGCATTCACCAGCCCGCCTGCCAGTCGCCATGTGGTCCGCTCTGCCCCGCCCTGCCGGGAGGATTATTACCCAAACCTAACCTCCTAACGAAGGGGCTCCGCCTCCCTCGACCCCCCCGGTGAGATATTAACCTAACCGAACCTTAATCTAACCTCCTAAAGGGGTGGGGGGCCTCAGGAAGGGGAACGTGTGTCTGGATGCGCTATTTGACAACTATAATTTCTTCAATGTGTATATAAGTTGTGAAGGTTACGCGGTCGTGGATGATTACTATTCAGTATACTGAGCAAAAATTTATATAGAAAACGTAAGTGATAACGACGGTATCGACCGCGCAGTTCTCGTCCATTATAACCGGGTTGAGTCCCCTTGTGTGTTAATTTTCCTTTCCGACGGGTGTTGTAAGGGTTAGAAATGCTCCAAATTGTCGGATCTACAAGTTGAAGACGGTTATATCTACTTGCCTTGTAATGCATTATACTCAGAGCTGGGCACTAATTCATTGAATGTATTAAAATACTAAATACTAAATACATGGGAGAAATGCATCTAAATACGTACCAAATAACTACTAAATGCATTTTACGAATGTATTTATATACTAAATACTAAATTCATCAATTGTATTTAAATATATGTGTAAATACATTTCAAATACACACAAATTTTAACATGTATTTAGTAGCTAATTCATAATTAACAATATAAAATGCTTGATTTAACCTTCTCAGGCCTAAATTTCCTTAAAATAAAGAAATTTCCTTGAAAGTGGAAACACTGGTTCACTGTAACATCAGGATTGCCAGATAGTTGGGCGGGTTTATGGCCAAATTTACTGATAAAAAAGTATTTACGTTTATTAATACTTTAATGAGTATTTAAATACAATGTATTTAAATACTCATTAAAGTATTTAAATACATGAAAACCAATGTATTTTAAAATACAGTTCTAAATACACAAATGTATTTAAATACGTATTTAAATACTGCCCAGCTCTGGTTATACTGCAGTAGAACCTTCAGTTCTTGATCATGATATTACAGTACCCAATTTGGTTAAAGATTCGTTTTAGTGGCCCTCTCCTTTTTCAGACGAAACTATATTTTTCTGATAGATTTTGATACGTTTTGAAAGAATCTTACCTGTTTTTCCTGGCAATGACTACATTTTTTTGTTAGATATGCAGTTTCAACTAATATGTACTCGCTATTGACCAATACTCTCCTGACATAACTGGGGGTTAACTTACCTATCCTGGGCATTAATTACGTAACCTAACCTCATTGGAGGGATTCGCCCCATCAGACCCCCCCCCCCATGTGTTATTTTTCATTTCAGACAGCTGTTGTATGGGTTAGAAATACTCCTTATGATAAGAACGAAGCGTTCAGGATACTTCGGCCCGTACCGAGAGTCATGATGAAGGTTGAGCGACGACCTTCGTCGACTGAGGAAGGTTACCATAAAAGGGATATTTTTCGGAACGAAGAGCAGCGATGACAGTCGAAGGTCGGCACGAAGGGGGCATACAATACCCCCGTATTTTCGTGCTGACCTTCGTCGCTGCTCTTCGTTCCGAAAAATATCCCTTTTATGGTAACCTTCCTCAGTCGACGAAGGTCGTCGCTCAACCTTCATCATGACTCGGTACAGGCCTTAATGTCATGGAGGGGAGGGGGTCTTCCTGCTTCTTGCTCCTTATCTTCTCTTTACTCTTTCTTGCTGTTGAGATATTTTGAGGGGGATTCCTGAAGCAGCAGTCTTGCAGGGATATCAATTTTCCGCGGATTCGCGGATTTCCGAGTATTTTATTGCCAGCTGGGTCATTTCTGTGAATCGTGTAGATTCGGGTTAAAAATTTGGGGGGGGGGGGGTTGTACATAGTTGGCTAGCCCACAGCCGAACCTGACCCTGGCCACTGATCCAGCACAGACCATAAAACATATTTTGGCTGCCTAGCGGGAAGTTAATACTAGGCTGCCGATATCTCCTGACTCCACTGCTACAAGTTTGCTCAGGAGGCAGTATGTTGGGGGTGGAATAAAAAGTTGACTAATATAAATGACAAATATTTTGTTGTGTTATTACTTTTCCAACGGAAATAGTGTTAATATTTCGTTTATTATGTCAAAATGGTTAATAATTCATATACATTTCACAATTTAAGTTGCATGATATACCATATATATATACATATACACAAATTGTGGACACAAAAACTGACAAAATTGAGACAAGAAATTATTATAGATATAACAAGGACCTCTCAGAAGCTCTCAGAGCATGAAATTTACAAAAAATCTCCCGAACCCCCAGCTGGGAGGTTCCCTCGCTACGCTCGGTCAGCCTCGCTGCGCTTGGATGAGTTGGTCGCCCTATTATTTTATTTCAGAGTATTTTTTCTTTTGTTGACATCCCTGGTCTTGGTGAAGGGGGAGGTTACGGAGTGCCCTGTTGATAGAGACTTGCATGTGACCATTGATGGAGCCATGGGAAGTAGTTTAACGGTACCGTAAACATCCATCTCCTGAAACTCATGCCCTTTATATTTCTGCCCGTAATCATGCCAAATCTTTACTTCAACTTACCAAAAACTCCTTCATTCATAGAAAATGTCAAAATCTTTCTGAATCAAATTCCTAGAGTCGTGACTTCTGGCATCTAACTAATAACATCTCTAACAATTTTTCTTCTTCATCTTTCCCTCTTATGCTTCACCCAGATGGCTCCACAGTTATCTCATCTATTTCTAAAGCTGAACTCTTCGCTCAAACCTTTGCTGGAAATTCAACTCTGGTTGATGAAGGCCTTGTTCCTCCTTCTCCTCCACCCTCTGACTATATTATGCTTGTCATTAAGATCCTTCGTAATGATGTTTTCTTTGCCCTTTCTGGCCTAGATCCTCGGAAGGCTTACGGTCCTGACGGAGTCCCTCCTATTGTTCTCAAAAACTGTGCTTCTGTGCTTGCACCCTGCCTGGTCAAACTTTTCCATCTTTGTCTAACTACTTCCACCTTTCCTTCTTGCTGGAAGTTTGCTCACATCCAACCTGTTCCTAAGAAGGGTGACCGTTCTAATCCTTCAAACTACCATCCTATAGCTTTGACTTCCTGCCTTTCTAAAGCTTTTGAATCTATACTTACTAAGAAGATTCTTAAGCATCTATCTGCTTACAATCTTCTATCTGATCGTCAGTACGGTTTCCGTAAAGGGCGATCTACTGGCGATCTTCTAGCTTTCCTAACTGAATCTTGGTCATCCTCCTTTAGGGGTTTCGGTGAAACTTTTGCTGTTGCCCTTGACATATCAAAAGCTTTTGATAGAGTCTGACACAAATCTTTAATTTCCAAACTAACCTCATTCAGTTTCTATCCTTCTCTCTGTACCTTCATCTTAAGTTTCCTTTCAAACCGTTCTATTGCAGCTACTGTAGACGGACATTGTTCTTCTTCTGAATCTATCAACAGTGGTGTTCCACTGTTCCTCAGGGTTCTGTCCTATCACCTACTCTCTTTCTATTATTCATTAATGATCTTCTAAGTCTAACTCAAAGCCCTATCCACTCCTACGCTGATGATTCTACCCTGCATCTTTCAACGTCTGTTTATTAGACGTCCAACACAACAGGAACTAAGTGATTCACGGAGAGATGGCATCGAGCGCCTAACTTCTGATCTTTCTATGATTTCTGATTGGGGCAAAGAAAACCTTGTTTAGTTCAATGCCTCAAGAACCCAATTTCTTCACCTATCTACTCGACAAAACCTACCAGATAACTATCCCCTCTTCTTCAATGACACTCAACTATCTCCTTCTGCAATGAACATTCTAGGACTATCCTTTACTAAAATCTGAACTGGAAATCTCACATCTCATCTCTTGCTAAAACAGCTTCTAAGAAGTTAGGTGTCCTGTGGCGTCTGCATCCTTTTTTTTCTCCCTCCCAGTTGCTTGCTCTCTACAGGGGCCTTATCCGCCCATGTATGGAGTATGTCTCACATGTTTGGGGAGGATCCACTCATACAGCTCTCCTAAACAGGGTTGAGTCAAAAGCTTTTCGTCTCATCAACTCCCCTCCTCTGACTGACTGTCTTCAATCTTTAAATCACTGCCGCAATGTTGCTTCTCTTGCTATCTTCTACCGTTATTTTCATGGTCACTACTCTTCTGAACTTGCTAACTGCATGCCTCCCGCAGCCTCGCTGCACAAGACTTTCTACTCATTCTCATCCCTATTCTGTCCATCTTCCTAATGCAAGAGTTAATCAGTATCTTTACTCTTTCATCCCTTTTACTGGTAAACTCTGGAACTCTCTTCCTGTTTCTATTTTACACCTTCCTACGACTTGAATCTTTTCAAGAGAAGAGTAACAAGACACCTCCCGAACTAGAACTGCGCACCCCTCTTTTTTTTGTTTATTCTCTTACTGTCTTCTTTATAGGGACTGGCAATTAAGCAGGCTTTGTGTTACCTATTTTTGTTGTGCCCTTGGCCAGTCCTTTGTGATGTAAAAAAAAAAAAAAAAAAAAAAAAAAAAAAAAAAAAAAAAAAAAAAAAAAAAATTTGGGTCCGACAGAAGCTTTACATTGCCCTGGGCCACATTTACCTTTTGAAATCCCGTCAGTATGTCCTTCCAACAGACATCGGACTCAGGCTGGTAACTAATAATTCAGAAATAAATAATTTCCTTTTTCCTTGTCCTGCGAGAATTAGAACCGTCGCTAAACACCAGATTTGCACCAAACACGGGCACCGTAGCCAACTTGGGTAAGAGGTATATACCACTTGGCTTATTGGTTCTTAGTGTATTTATGTTCGTTACGTCAAAACCACCAATCGTGGATTGGTTTAAACTGCACTTATACCATTTTTTTGGGTAAAATTCTAGTTCTTTCTCGCCCTTATTAGTGCCATTTTTTCCAGACCTTCTCAGATCCCTGAAGATTCCTCTAAAATGTAATTATGTAATTATAAAGTGAGGAGAGATGCCCCCATCCCCCCTTGGACCCCTCAAAAAAATATGGTTAATATTACTAATATAACTTCACTATCTATAACCTGACCCAACCAATAACCTCCTAGCGAGACCCCCCAAAAAATATAACTGTACTAACCTAACCTACCCTGGTAAAATTCTAGATTCCTTTCCCGCCCTTAGGTCTCGTAAGGAGGTTATAGTTAGGTTAGGTTAGTAATAGTTTTTGGGGGTGTCCAGGATGGGGGTTCATTTAGGGGGTGTTGGAGGGGGTATCTCTCCCCCACTTTATAATGACCTTTTAGAGGTATCTAAAGGGATCTGTGAAGGTCTGGGGGGGAATAAATTAATAAAGGCAGGAAAGGACTATAATTTTATCTTTTAATTACCCTCTTGACACCACCTAAGAAAAACTAGAGATTAAAAAAACAACTAACTTCTGATTACTGTATTTTACGGCTTATAAGACGCTGCATCTTGGAAGACGCACCCTTATTTTGGAAAGAGTTTTCTTGAAAGAAAGAAAAAAATCTGAAGGATATAAAACATCTCTTGTCTAAAGGTCAGGGCTTGAACACGAAATTATTTTTAAAACGGTTCGTTCCGATCAGAAACAGTATTATTAACGTTTCGTTTTTCGTTCCTCCTCCAAACATAATGTTCCTGAACCGGTTAGAACGAAATGAAAACTGGTTAGAATGTTATTCTCAAACCATGTAATGAATATGCTATTAGCCCTAATAATAATAATGCCTATACATGACTACATTTTTATAGATGGTAATAAAGCCATACATTTCATGGTACATAGTATCCAACTAAATCAAACCCTTAGATGTCGTAAGAACTATATTATTATACGACTTAAATAAGGCAACACATTTACATATACAATACAGGAAGTGTTGTGTAGGAGTATGCAATCTCAGTCGGCGTATAGACATGAATCTAATTATTTATTAATATTATATATGGTAAAACTATTAATTCGTAATACAGGTTGAAGTTCCCAAACTCAGCATCCCAAGACTCGGCAACACCCAAAACTCTGCTATTGTTCCGGATTTTCCAAAACACAGCAGAACACCCAAAACACGGCGCGTAGTTGCCGGGTCGGCCACTAGGTGCCACCACACTAGGCCGCTTGGTTTCTCCCGCCGATTTGTTTGTTGTTATTGTTCAGTGGTGTTGTGACTGTAGAGTTGTGTACACTGTTATTTTGTGTACTTCTACAGGTCTGTTATTGGTATTATGGCTCCCAAACGTCCAGGAACACCTACTGGTGGAAGTGAAAAGAAAAGGAAGAACAATGTGTTAACTATTTCTTAGAAAATTGACCTTTTGAAGAAGTTGGATGGATTTTTTTCCCCTTAATATATCTACGTTCTAAAAGTCGGAAAATTCCATTACTCGGCTCGGCGCTGGTCCCGAGGTTGCCGAGTTTGGGAACTTCAGCCTGTATCACCAGCCCACTAATTAAATAAACCTAATCAATGAAGTCAATGACTACATGTGGTACTCCAAGGACTCGAACTTAGGACACTCACACCGAAATTCGGCGCACCAAGCATTAGGCTATGAACACAGTTAAAAATTTAAGCACATATTCACGATATATAATCCCTTTTCGAATACTGGATATTAATCTAAGCATATTCTTAAACCAAACTGCAGTATAATAGTTTAACGATTGCACGATTGGAAGGTGTAATAAAATAAGGGAACGTGATGCATATCACGAAGACATAAATTCATAATTATAAAAGGTAAAAAATAGTTATTCTTCACAAATTCAATGAAAAGTGGTGCATATGATACTATTTGAAACAAAACCAGATCGTCAATTGCCAAGTGAACAAATACTGTAGACTTAATTTATGTATGTATGTAATACAGATGCATTTACTTAAATCATTTGGCTACTGGAAGTGAAAATGGATTAGTGACCAAATATGGCATGGAACAAAAAAATAACATTATTAACCGGTTACAGGGATTTCAAAATAGCGTTTTTGCTCAGGAACAGTAAATATGATAACGTTTTCGTTTCCGTTTTTGTTCCGAGCATAGTTTTGTTTGTTTCCGTTTTCGTTTTCGTTCCCTTAAACCGTTTCCAAGTCCTGGTATAAGTTAATCCATAGTATAAATGAATCGTTTTGATGAATTCGCCTTGGGTTATACTTTCCAGGACTGAAAAAAGCTTGTGATACGTGTGACAGCCTTGTGGTAAATGATACATCAACACTAGCAGACGATAGGTGGTGTTGTTGACGCCAATCTGCCGAGGCGGAAGCTGCCACGGAACGGCTCCCACCAGTCTTGGTGGCAGACTCATTCTAACATTCGTCTTGGAAGACGCATGAGTAATTTTCATGGTATTTTTTAGGGAAAAAATGCGTCTTATTAGCCGTAAAATAAGTTGTTGTTTTTTCTTCTTCTTTTTACATTACAAAGGACTGGCCAAGGGCACAACAAAAAGAGGTAACATAAAGCCCGCTTAGTTGCCAGCCCCTATAAAGAAGATAGTAGTAGAATAAAAAAAGGGGGGTGAGCCAATTTAGTTCAGGAGGTGTCTTGTTACTCTTCTCTTGAAAAGATTTAAGTCGTAGGAAGGTGGACAAATAGAAACAGGAAGACAGTTCCAGAGTTTACCAGTGAAAGGGATGAAAGAGTAAAGATACTGATTAACTCTTGCATTAGGAAGATGGACAAAATAGGGATGAGAATGAGTAGAAAGTCATGTGCTGCGAGGCTGCGGGAAAGGGGGGAGGCATGCAATTAGCAAGTTCAGAAGAACAGTGAGCATGAAAATAACGGTAGAAGATAGCAAGAGAAGCAACATTGCGGCAGTGATTTAAAGATTGAAGACAGTCAGTCAAAGGAGGGGAGTTGATGAGACGAAAAGCTTTTGACTCAATCCTGTTTAGGAGAGCTGTATGAGTGAATCGTCCCCAAACATGTGAGACACACTCCATACATGGGCGGATAAGGCCCCTGTAGAAAGCAAGCAACTGGGAGGGAGAAAAAAAAAGAATGCAGATGCCAGAGGACACCTAACTTATTCTTTATAAACTGTTTTAGCAAGAGATGAGATGTGAGATTTTTAGTAAAGGATAGTCCAAGAATGTTCATTATAGATGGAGATAGTTGAGTGTCATTGAAGAAGAGGGGATAGTTATCTGGTAGGTTTTGTCGAGTAGATAGGTGAAGAAATTGGGTTTTTGAGGCATTGAACAAAACAAGGTTTGCTTTGCCCCTATCAGAATTTTAGAAAGATCAGAAGTTAGGCTCTCAGTGGCATCCGAGAGGCAAATTCATCTATTGCATGTTATATGCATTTTTTATTCACTTATTCTATCTCTTTTTAGTTATAAATATGCTAAATAGTATCCTGTAGTAGTTAGATTTCATGTAGAACATCAAATTAATACAAAAAAAAATCAATTTAACCTGCAGAGTGCCTGCTAATTTTGCTCAGTGTACATCTGCCAGTGCCGGCCGGTTTTCAATTTTTTTTTTATTGGCCTAATATATGAATATGTGTGAAAAAAGAAGAAAAATGGTAAAAAAGGGACTCTCCTTGTACATTTTCACTGAGAAATCGGTCTTCGATGGTCGCGAGTGAAGTTGAAATTTTCAGTGTAGACACCGTAGAGTTTTACGTCTCCCGTCGAATGTTTATTTATTTTATACGGTTCTTTTTGTCTTTGCACGGACACTTTGCGAGTACTTAGAGTATATCACCATTGAGTATGGACTACTTTTAGCCACTTACAATAGTTTTGATGATGTACGCACACTCAGAAAACGAGATACGGACCCAGAAAGTATGCCAATCACACGTTTTTTTTGTTTTTTTGAGGTCACATTATTTGCTATTATTTATAACTATATTTACATGTCACTTATTTTTATTATTTCACACACTTATAATTATTACTGCACATGATTTTACTGTCATTTTTCAGTAGTGTATTTGATTTCATGTCACGATATTTAC
This sequence comes from Chionoecetes opilio, assembly GCA_016584305.1. Lineage (NCBI taxonomy): Eukaryota > Metazoa > Arthropoda > Malacostraca > Decapoda > Majidae > Chionoecetes > Chionoecetes opilio. Next base: position 225,518 of record JACEEZ010005278.1, on the reverse strand, counting down.
ATGTCACTTATCTTTAGTACTTATAAATATAACTACATTATTTTACTGTCTTTTTCAGTAGTGTAGGAGTGTGTGGTACTCCTTGAAGCAAGGGTGAATGCACAGTCCCACATCACAATCCTTGCACTCGTATCTCGTGTCTTTTTTCTTGGTTTCAGCTCGTCTTGTGGTAGCCATACACACTTTACACCGTCTTTGCCGATTTACCCTTGTTTCGGTTGACTCGACAGGGGATATGAAGTGCCCTTGAGCTAAACGTGTGGGCATCTCCTCATTTCTTTGGTGTCTCTCTGGGCGTCTCCGGTCCGAGTGTTCAAGTAGCAACTCTCTGATGACCTCGAGGGTGTACCTGTTCAGCACCTCTTTCTTCCCTGTCACATGTTGGTATAGAGCATGGGAATTGTAGAGTGCCAGATCTAGGAGGTGGAAAAACATTTTCTTATACCACTTCATGGTTTTCCGGGTGCAGTCAATTGACGAGATCATGGCATCAGACTGGTCTACCTGCCTCATATTGAGGTTATATTGGGGCACAGGCTCGGGTTTCCACTGTCTTTTCCTGTTTGTCCAGTCAACACTCTGAGTTAGGTGGACGAGTGGACGACTGACGGTGGAGAGGAGGAAAATCTCTCGCTTGTCGTGCCAATGGGTTATCATGATGTTGTTGGCAGAGTAGAATTGAACCTGTTTTTTTGGCAATTCTCCAACTTTCGGCATTTTCTTCCTTAGGCGTTTGACTGTGCCACACAAACCTGTTTGGTTTTTGGCCAGGAAGTGGGCAAGGAGTGGGCTGGTGTACCAATTGTCTGTGAACATTACATGGCCACGACGAAGGTATTTCTCCATCATAGTAATGACCACAGCCCCAGACACGCCCATTTTCCTGTCAGGTGTTATGTCGGTCTGTTTACCGGTGTACAAAATGATGTCTTGGATGTACCCGGTCTTACAGTCGCACATAACAAAAAACTTTAATCCAAAACGATGCCTTTTCATCCGGATGTATTGTTGGAAACTTATGTGTCCACGCCACAATGCCAAGCTCTCGTCGATCACCAGGTTTTTGTATGGGCGGAATGATTCGGAAAAGATCCGTCGTAATTCATCCAATACCATCCTTATCCGACGCATGGAATCTTTGCTGGCCACAGTAACAGGGTCGAGGGTATCGAAGAAGTGGAGATTTGATAGTATAGCCTGGAACCTATTCATTGACATTACTTTGACGAAGATGGGGGTGGCCAGAAGGGGGTCGACGGTCCAATACTGCATCATGTTGGGCTTCCTGACGATGCCCATGAGCATGACCAGTGCCAGAAAGATATATAATTCTGGCATGGTCACGTCATGCCAGTCAAATAACCGGGAGTGTGGGGTAGGCACTCGCGCACCAGTTCTAAATAGCTGGTACACATTGGTTAGGCAGACAATTTCGGTGATAAGGGCTAGTGGCATCATGGTGTAAAAGAACTGCAACCTCGTTGATGTTCTTGTCAGAGTTGGCACCTGCCACCCTGCAGTTGCAGCTCCGGTAAAGGGGTGAAGGGTGGGCTCGAAGTTACTACCATCCTCCCACTCCCACACTACCTCTTCATCACTATCATCATTTTCACCTCCTTCATCATCACCATCGCCAGGATCGCCGCCAGGTGCTGGGGGTGGCCCAGGTGGTTGGGGTAGGTCACCTCGGCCACGGCCGGCTGCACGGCCGCCACGTGCACGGGCACCACGTGCACGGGCACCACGTGCACGGCCCCGGGCACGTGCAGGTTCGCCACTGCCACCTTGCCCCATCGCTGGTGCAGGTTCGCCACTGCCACCTTGCCCCATCGCTGGTGCTTGTCTGCTCCTTCCCTTCCCTCTTCCTTTCCCTTTCCTCGCATATTGAGGCAGTGGGGGAGGTGAGGGTGGCGGGAGAGGTGGGACCGGCGCGGGAGGTGAGGGTGGCGTGTGAGGAGAGGAGGGAGACAGTGGGGGGGGGGAGCTAGGGGAGGGAGGTGCAGAAAGAGATAAGGGACCCTCAGCTGCCTCCTCCGTCAACCTGCTCGCTTTGTCCCGCTGGATTTTGAAGCCACGATGTTGAACTTTCTCCCTCCACGTCATCTACTTCCTCCCCTTCCTCATCACTTTCGTCGTACACTACCCTCCCGAGTTTCACGCTATGCGAGTTTCGCGCTGAGTCCTAAATTCTTACCATCCCGACTTTCGCGCATTATATCCCCGACTTTCGCGTTTTTTTTTTTTTTTTTTTTTTTTTTTTTTTTTTTTTTTTTTTTTTTTTTGTGTGTGTGTGTGCGCCTGCAGCGTCGTTAGGCAGTGACCTCCAGGAGTGGGATGGTAGGCCTGGAGGTTAACTTGAGGGCTGTGATGGTTGGCCCTTGCCCGTGGTGGCGCAGACAGAATTTCTATAGTGACGCCTGTGATTAGAGGCTCATGCCGCCCCCTGTTCTCCGATGCACTCGCAATAGAAGGTAGAGTTAATGGGCACCGTGTGGGTGTTCTTAGGCTACTCAACAGTGCAGAGAAAGATTTTAAGTGGATTTTACAGCCCTCATCAAGGATCGAACTCGGATCATCGAGAACGCCACTCGGAGACTTCTTCTTCTTGTGACCTTTTCTGCTTAGTATCACTTTGTAGGTCATCTGTCAAGCTTGTGCTCGAGCTTGACATATATCTTGACGCTAACCACTCTGCTACCGCCTCCCATAAGAGACGTACAGGACACGTCTTCCTACCTTCCTGCTTAGTATAGTATTATAATAGGCTTAGTATAGCTTGTATGTAGTTTTGCTTTGTTTTTTTTCCATTTGTTTGTGTTTTTCTCTACAGGAGCAGCCGGTGTCGCATAAGATAGGTAACACCTCAAAATAAGTAGCACCTTACCTTACACCCTCGCCGTTCCTTACTTATTTACCATAAAATACTCCTTTATAAGTGATTAACCATGACGTGTGTGGTACTGTGGTTTCTGGAGGTACTGGAGGAGACAGGAGAGAAGAGAGGAAGGCTTTGTGACAAGTGTTATTGCTGTATAACACTGTCACACAACCATCAGCTGACAAGATATGTGTCAAGCTCACTCACTCAGACCAAAACAGCATCCGCTGGGTGACTCCCAACTCAAGCTCAAGCTCAATCTCAAGCTCCTCTCCTCCCTCCTCTTCTCTACGTAGTGTTGGCCGAAGCCACCACCCCGGGAGGCGGGTCACAAACCCTAGGCTAACACCCAGTATCCATTCACTGCTGGGTGGACAGGGGCTTGGGGCATTTTCAGGATATTTTTTTGGGGAAAAAAGTGAGTCTTATAAGCTGTAAAATACGGTAGGTACACAGCCCTCAAGTTAACCTCCAGGGCCTACCATCCCACCCTTGGAGGTCACTGCCTAACGGCGCTGTAGGCACACACACACACAAAAAAAAAAAAAATCTGACTAAATAAGCATTTTTACAGTGTTTTCAATACCCGAGTTTCGCGATCCGCGAGTTTTGTGCTATGCCTCCGGAAGAAAGCAAGCGCGAAACTCGGGAGGGTAATGTAGAGGCGACGACGAGCACTATCGGCACCTTGCACACACCGCAATGCCTGGTAATGGCCTTTTCTTGGGCTCGGTACCTCACTGTCTTCACCACTTGAACTCTCCGTTCCACTCATGACATAGTCTCTGTCATCACAGCTATCGTCTATCACACTAGCATCGGAGTCTGTAAAGTCACTAGGGACTTCATCGAGATGCCTTTGAAAGTCTGGGGTATGCACAACATCTTTCAAGCGACGCGCCATGATTCCTCAGTGATGTCTAGACAATGACTGACCCTTGACCGCCTTCACGCGCTGCGGGGGTGGTAGGCCTACAGGGGAGGGAAGGAAGAAGGGGGTGGGGGAGGGTAGAAGGGAATATGGTGCAGTAGTTTCGCTAACACAAATATTTGTTATTCCCTATGTTGTGGCCAGACGATGAGTGACGAGTCAATCCTCACGCATCGAATGGGTGGGAGGAAGGGATTTAGGTGGTGGTGGTAGGTAAGCAGAAGGGTAAGGTATATGTGGTATAAATATCCAGCTGAATGGTGTAGTCGTTTCGTCGACAGGAATTTTCCACATGTCCTTTGTATAGCCCACCCTATGCACAGCGTGGCGACCCTCGCGCAGCGCGTGGGTGGGAGGAAGGGGGTGAGGTAGTGGTATGGGTGGGTAGGCAGAAGGGTAAGGGAATTGCGACACAAATATGAAGACAAATGGTGCAGGCGTTTCGCCGACAGGGAATTTTCATTTTCCTTTGTTGTGCCCTGACTGAGGGTGAAGTGGTGACCCACACGCGGCAAGTGGGTGGGAGGAGGGATTTGGGGTGGTGGTGGTGGGTAGGCAGGAGGGTAAGGTATATGTGGTATGAATATGGAGCCAAATGGTGCAGTAGTTTCGCCGACAGGGAATTTTCATTTTCCTATGAAATGCCCTGACTAGGATTACGCGGCGACCCATTGTCGGAGAATGGTTGGGGGTAGGGGCAGGAAGCCAGAAGGGTAAGGTACATTTGGTAGAAAAATGAAAGCCATAGGAGCAGTAGTTTCGCTGCTACGAATTTTTTTCGGCTAGTCTGTATATATACGGACCTGGCACTGGGCGTGACAAGACCCTAGTCCGTATATATACGGACCTGGCACTCAGCGGGTTAAATAAAATAAATCTGATTTCTTTTTATTTAAAGTAATCGTCCAGACCCTTTTTTTTTTTGCCGAATTATGTTGAATGAATTATGTTTGATTCAAAACACCTAATCTACCAAAAATAATTTATTTCCAGGCCTTATTTCCGTAAAAACACAACTTTTGTAAAAAGCGCGAAAAAAAAAATCTTCCCTCCAACAGGGCTACGACTGTTATTGATGACGTCAGAACAGGGACGCCCGCAGACACTCTGTCTGACACCTGTCGGTAAATGTTATGATGAGCGATTGTACTTCGGTGTCAGACAGTGAATCTGTCGCTGTGACAGATTTAGAGTACGATGCTCAATCTGACACCGAAAGAAATGACGCTGGTCGCGTATACTATGAGGAAAACGAACCTGAGATTGTCATGGGATCCTATATGTTTGAGCCCGAGCACGAGGTGGATTAACAGGTGTTAGCAGAGCCTGAGGTTCAGCAGGAGGACCTGGTACTTCTCCAAAACATGGATTGGTAAATAAGGTTAAACCATGTGTGTGTGGGAATCACAATGAAGGTACTTTCGAGAAAATCCTATGGTTAGTTTTGGAGCTACAGTCAAACGTCATTACTCGGAAACCACATACTAGCATTAACTACAGCATAGAGTTGGAAAATATGCGGGCGGGAAGGCAGAAAGTGTGACAGCCACACCACCACAGGGTCTCTCACCACAGGGCACGCCCACTCCACAACTGGTTTATTGGTTTACTTGGTCTTGTTAAGAGGCAAAGCCTCACAGTCGTGGTGGTCCACCACTGCTGCCAGTGCTGGCGTCCCTGTCTAACAGGGCCACCTGGTCTGGTATGGTGTTGGACTGAGTCACTGTCTTACGGGGGGGGGGGCGCCGCCCTTGTCCAGCACACCCATGTACACAGGCTCACCTCACACTCGTCGTCCCAACCCCACACACTGGGTAGGCGACTAGTCGCGCTGCACACTCACCCAGTCTTTCACCCGATGTGTACCCTCACTACACACCGTTTCTCAACACAACTGCTCGCCCCAACACACTATAGGCGTGTATCACCCTACACACACCACTCCTTTCCGTGTGCAAACTTTTCTCGAAAGGCACAGCTGTCTTGCTGCACCCATAAAGGATGTATGCATGTGGCATATAGGAAAAAAAATCTATCAGAAACACCCAAATATCTTCAAGTACTATATTTATCTCTGTGTTTACGTGCCTCTGATCAAGCGCGGGAAGATGAGCCTCCCTGATGCTACGTCACCGAGCCTGAGCATGAGCGTCTGCAAACCTTGAGAGCGTTTTGAAAACAGCTGACTGGATACAAAAAGTGACGACGTATTGTTGATATACTCGTTAATGACTATGATTTGATTGCATTAAATCAGGAATGATGAAATGGTCTGGACGATTAAGTACTTTAAGAAAAGAAGAAAAAAATCTACAACCCTGAAAAGCTTCCACACCAAAGCTGTGCGAATTTTCCTTTACAAATGATAATTTTCTGCACTTGTAGCTGCACACCTTCCCTCTATCCATAGCGTGACTCCTAGAGTCTGGTCTAGACAGTATGATGTAGGGATGTTTTGGCAACTTGTGTCTCTCGATGGTGTTCTCCTGCCCTCTATGTTACTGAAACTCGTCATTGATGCTGTATGCCATTACAGATATCATGTCTGCCTGTTGTCCTGCGTGCTGGTAATTCTGTAGCGTTTCCACTTTATGGGTACACTAAAACCCTTATAACTCGGCACGATAGGGGCTCTGGGGCCAGATGCTGAGAGTGAGCTAGGGCGCCCTATCCACTAGGGCGCCTGTGGTAAGGCGAAACGCCCTCCCACCGCAATGCTCAGTCGAGACTGCTGCCTTAGTGGCACCGCTAAAGGCGCTGAAAACTAAGGCATGGTCAGACCCTGACTTAGTGAGCTGCTGTGGGCCTTTGACAGACATTCATCTTCTGTTTATAAAGCAAATACAGCCTTGTTTCAGTTCCTACAACGTAACAATTGGTGTTTACGTATTAATAGTGTTGCAAGGTGTGTATGAATTGATCGTGCAAGACTAATGCGGCATTATAGGGTGTTATATGCTGGTGATAAGAAATGTTGTGTTGTGTGTTGGTTAGGGGCGGGCGGCGGGCGGCGGGCGGCAGGTGCTCCGCCCGCACTAAAATGTTGTGCTATTACACGGTATTATCATACTACCAGATGATATTTAGGACAGCTGAACATAGTATCATCTTCACGAGACATTAGTGCATATCATGAATGCATAAAACTTGCAGTAAACTATACCTATAATAAGATAATGAGAGCAAAATGAAATAGTGTATAAACTTTTTTTTCACCTTTTTTTATTCATCTTCTCCTTATTCCTGGAATGTTGCTTGCATTAAATTTTCACTCACTGTCCCGGAATCGGCACACCTTAACGATTATCATGGTGTATGGCACGTCCTAATGCAAAAATATATAAGTGGTCAAAACCTGCGTTGAACGTCAAACTTGTGATGAAACAGCTTTTGGCGGGGGAGAGCGGTGTGTCCTTGCCATAAGTGCTTGGTTAGGGAGGGAGGGACAACATTCCTTGCTTCAGCAGAGACGTGTTCAAGCCTTGTGATTGGTCGAAGCTGCCTAAGCAGTGCTCAGATAGGCAACGTGATTGGCTAGTAGGATTCTCGGACCACGCCCACGCCATAGGCTTTGGAGGTGTAAGGCAGTGCAAAAGCGCCTGAACTTTCGACTGTACATGGGCTTTAGTCAGTGCCTTAGCCGGGCCGTTACAAAAGCGCCTGAAGACGGGTAAGGCGCTCTTTTCGCCTTACCTCTATGGCACTTCTCAGCATCTCCCCCCTGGCCGAGACCACCGAGAGACAAGGCCTGGTGGATCGCCCGTGACGTCACCATAAGGATGCCACCCGCTCCGCTCCCCGTACAAGTTTACCTACCTAATATAATGTTTATCAGTATAAAAGATATACTGTTATCTTCGGAAATGTTTGTTCTATAATATTATCAAATAAAAAACCGTAAAACACACAAAGAAAAGGCCATTATGAGACTTTCAAGAAATATGCATTAACTTAAACTCTTCGCCATTTAATATTTTGCTCGCAAACATTTTACATGGAGAATATCAATAGAAGCGGAGTTTAATTAGCTTTCCATTGATATACTTCGTTTAGTGATAAATGAATTAGCGGCATGCATAAATTAGCGTTAACTAAATATTAAAAATCATGAAATCGGGTAATTTCCTACCTAATATATGTTTATCAGTATAAAAGATATACTGTTATCTTCGGAAATGTTTGTTCTATAATATTATTAAATAAAAAACCGTAAAACACATTAAAGAAATGCCATTATGAGACTTTCAAGAAATATGCATGAACTTAAACTTTTCGCCATTTAATATTTTGTGAAAAAACTTTTTACATGGAGAATATCAATAGAAGCGGAATTTAATTAGCTTTTCATTGATATATTTCCTTTTCTGATAAATAAATTAGAACTATGCATAAATTAGCATTAACTAAATAAATAACATCATGAAATCGGGTAATTTCCCAGATTTCATGATGTTATTTATTTAGTTAACGCTAATTTATGCATGGTTCTAATTAATTTATCAGAAAAGGAAATATATCAATGGAAAGCTAATTAAATTCCGCTTCTATTGATATTCTCCATGTAAAAAGTTTTTTCACAAAATATTAAATGGCGAAAAGTTTAAGTTCATGCATATTTCTTGAAAGTCTCATAATGGCATTTCTTTAGTGTGTTTTACGGTTTTTTTATTTGATAATATTATAGAACAAACATTTCCGAAGATAACAGTATATATTTTATATTGATAAACATATATTAGGTAGGAAATTATACGATTTCATGATTTTTTATATCTAGTTAACGCTAATTTATGCATGCCGCTAATTCATTTATCACTAAACGAAATATATCAATGGAAAGCTAATTAAACTCCGCTTCTATTGATATTCTCCATGTAAAATGTTTGCGAGCAAAATATTAAATGGCGAAGAGTTTAAGTTAATGCATATTTCTTGAAAGTCTCATAATGGCCTTTTCTTTGTGTGTTTTACGGTTTTTTATTTGATAATATTATAGAACAAACATTTACGAAGATAACAGTATATCTTTTATACTGATAAACATTATATTAGGTAGGTACACTTGTACGGGGAGCGGAGCGGGTGGCATCCTTATGGTGTGACGTCACGGGCGATCCACCAGGCCTTATCATCTCGGTGGCCACGCTCTGGCCCTTGCCGAATTATGCAAATGCCCTCTGATATGGGTAAAAAAAAAAAAAAAAAAACTTTTACCCATAAATACCACTCAAATCCTTTTAAAATCTTTCTGCTCCGTCGAGTGGCCTAAAAACACCCACTTTCCCTGTCCATTAACTCTACCTTCGACTGCGAGTGCATCTGAGGACACAGGGGGGCGGCATGAGCCTCTAATCACAGGCGTCACTAACAATCCTGCCTGCGCCGCCACAGGCGAGGGCCAACCATCACAGCCCTCAAGTGAGCCTCCAGGGCCTACCATCTGAGCCCTGGAGGACAGTGGAGGTCACTGCCTACAGGCGCTATAGGCATAGATGTAAAAAAAAAAAACAATTATAATAATAATAATAATTTAGAGATACATAATTTTTTGCCGACTGTCTTTGCCTTGCCGAGCTATATCAAATTCCGAGTTATACAATGCCGAGTTATAAGGATTTTAGTGTAGTTTGAACTATCTAACTAAGCAGTGTTCCGGCCATAGATCACTGTTCATAAAAACATTGTTATTTATAAGCTGCGTCTTTGTGTTATTCTTGCCTGATAGTGAAATATTATCTGCGGCAGTCATTTAATTATCCTAACCCTTTGCAGGAACACTTTACAGATGATCAATTTGAGAACAAGAGAGCAGATGGCAGACGTATGCTGAAATGGACTGGAGTACCAACTCTTTTCTTTCACCGCAATGAACCCAAGATCCAAAGATCCAAGCCAAGAGAGTCCAAAAAGAATCCAAGATCTTCTATTGTGCTAAACAGCTCTGGATCTTCTACAGCAGAACATGGGAATGTTCAGTCTGATCACACATACTCTGACATGCAACCAAAAGGTAAGACATCAAATGCCTTTTAAGTTTTAATTACAATATTATTGAGTCTTGACAAACTAAATATCGCCAAAGTTTATATATTGGTAATGAATTCTCTCTCTCTCTCTCTCTCTCTCTCTCTCTCTCTCTCTCTCTCTCTCTCTCTCTCTCTCTCTCTCTCTCTCTCTCTCTCTCTCTCTCTCTCTCTCTCTCTCTCTCTCTCTCTCTCTCTCTAATATATATGCACTAGGGTCCCGAATAAAACGTGTTCGCATAGAGCGTTTCCCCTATAGAACGAACGACCTAAAATATTGAAATAATAAAAATAAAAATAAATTATATATAAATATAGACAATTCCAAAATTTTCGTTAGGAACAAATGTGATCATATTATATAGAACGATTCCGCCATCAAAGTAGGGCAAATCTGAGGAGTTCTCATATAGAGAACCGAAATATCGTACACCAACAACACTGACACACAACATTGACGCACAACTGTAATAGTAATACAGTCAACCCTCGATTTAACGGACTAAAAGGGGAGAGAAGTGGTCCATTAAATCCGATTGTTCGTTAGAGCGAGGGTATTTTCCCAAGGGTGTGAAAATATAGGAAAAACACCTGAAAAATTGAAATAAATGAAATAATCACAAACACAATCAGACCGTGTAGCTATGTTGGGAGGTAAACAGTGACTGGCGCTACATGCTGGATTTGGTACGCTCCTACACGCTGTGAAATAAATGAGAAATAATCACAAACACAACCAGACCGTGTAGCTTTGCTGGGAGGTAAACAGTGACTGGTGCTACATCAGGGATTGGCACACTCGCCCACGACTGTTCGGGACTGGTATTAGGAGATGTAGCAAGTATCCAGGCTCGCTCATTACTGCTTGGTATGCTATGAAATATCATTATTCTAGGTGAATGTAGACATATAATCGCATTTAAATGGCTATTATTCATACATGATAAAGATATGAAAATACAAGCAAGGTGCTCATCCACGCCTGGCATCGCAGCCGCGGTATCAGCAGCAGCAGCATCATGAGACATTATAATCACCCCAAAATTAGATAAAAAGGAAGAAAAAGTCTCCCGTAAAGTGATGAGTTATCCCTAAAATGTTGGTGTTTTCTCTCACCGTCTGGCTAGAGAAAGTTAAACAAATGATCACAACTAAAAGAAACAAGGAAAAGAAAGAAAACTAAAGAAAGGGCTACAGAGTGGCAAAGAAGGAGATATGTGTCAGGCTCGAGCTCGAGCTTAACAAACCTACAAAGTGATCCTAAGCAGAAGAGGTCACAAGAAGAACAAGCTAGACACAGGCCGTGGCTGTCAAAGGTATTGCTTATTATCATGACTATTGCTCATTATTATATATATTATATGGTTGTGATGAGCTGTTCTATACATGTGTAACTATTTATGTCTGTAGCACCGTGTGTCACCTTAAAAAGGGTGATTTAAAGTAATCGTCCAGACCCATTTCTTCTTTGCATAATTATGTGGAATGTTCATTCAAAATACCTAATCCATAAAAAATTATTCATTTCCACACCTTATTTAACTAAAAAAATGGCTTTTGTAAAAAAGCGCGGGAAAAACAACAGCCCGATTCCAGCCGTGGCGGGAAACATGCTGGTTACGTCACAGCAGGCAGCTTCCCAGGCCGGCGCTGATACAAATACACGTAGACTCAGATATAGTACAGTCAAACCTCGATATAACGGACTAAAGGGGGGGAGGAGTGGTTCATTAAAGCCGATTGTCCGTTATAGCGAGGGTATTTTCCCAAGGGTGGAAAAATATATGAAAAAACGGAAAAATTGTGAAATAAATGAGAAATAATCACAAACACAACCAGACTGTGTAGCTATGTTGGGAGGTAAATAGTGACTGGCACTACATGCTGAATTTGGTCCGCTCCTACACGTGAAATAAATGAGAAATAATCACAAACACAACCAGACTGGGTAGCTAGTCAAGCTCAAGCTCTAGAGAAAGGTAAACAAACAACAAGCCAGACACAGCCCGTGGCTGTCAAAGGTATTGCATATTATCATGACTAATGCTAATTATTATATATATTATATGGTTGTGAAGTGCAGTTCTATACACGTGTCACTATTTAGGTCAGTGTAGCACTGCGTGTCACCTTAGATAAGGGTGATTTAGGGTGTTGAGGTGACAAGAGTGTAGCAGCGGCCACGCCATAACACTAATAATCACTATTTTAAACAATACACACCTTCTACCACTAATTCACTAGCAACACAGGCTCCTTCCTTATATATCTTAATATGTGATACATCAAAACTCCTTAAAACCCAAGCATTCCAAAGTAAAATGAAAAAATAATACAATTATGTTGAGTTGACAATTCGAGCTGCGATGAGCGGACTGATATGCCATTCTTGCCCGCAAATTTGTCACGCAAATAGAGTCCATTACATCCGAAGTCCGTTAAATCGAGGTCTGTTATATCGAGGTTTGACTGTACTTGAAGAATTTTGGGTGTTTCTGATATATATTTTTTGTGATATGGCATATACACTTGCATCCTTCATGGGTACAGCAAGAAAGCTGTGCCTTTCCAGAGAGCTTAGCACCCATTTCCGACCTATTTGGCCATGATATGTGTTTTCAGCTCCGGGGAGTGGCGGGTGAGAGGTGCGCGGTGTGAAGCACATTGTCTTGCCGCGCGCCTCTCACCCACCACTCCCCAGCGCTGCACACACATATCATGGCCAAATAGGTCGGAAATGGGTGCTAAGCTCTCTGGAAAGGCACAGCTTTCTTGCTGCACCCATACAGGATGCAAGTATATGCCATATTGCAAAAAAAAAATATCAAAAACACCAAATTCTTCAAGTACTATATTTTTTTCTGAGTCTACGTGTATTTGTATCAGCGCCGGCCTGGGAGGCTGCCTGCTGTTACGTCACCGAGCCGGTGGTCCGTCGTCTGCTAGTCATCAGTTGTGTTTTGAGAGCTTGGGGAATTTACAGATTTTGAATGCAGATCATTTAAAAACGGGTGACTGGATACAAAAAGTGACAACATATTTGTTGATATACTCGATCATGGCTATATTTTGACTGCATTAAATCAGGAATAATGAAATGGTCTGGACGATTACTTAAAGGTGTTGAGGTGACAGGAAGACAGTCTACTACTACTACTACTACTACAGTTGTTACGGCTCTCCCTGGACTTCCCATATCTTCTTTTGGTAGGGGGAAATAAATGCAAGAGTACAGTTTGTGCTTTAATCCAAGGAGAGACACAGGACTCTGACCAACCTTGGTCACGGCCCACCATACACTGCCCGACTCGCGGGATCTTCACCTACGCCTTGAGTTACCACTTAGGGTTTACTATAGGGTTTACATGTTCCTTTTAAGCAAGCTTTTATAGTTAGGTTTCATAGGCTAGGTGATATATAGGTAGGTTTACACATACAGTAAAAGCCTTATAACTCGGCACTGTATAACTCGGAATTTGATGTAACTCGGCATGGCAAAGACAAGGTTGTTGTTGTTTTTCTCTTTTTTTTTTACTTTTTTTTCATTTTTTTTTTTTTTCTTTTTTTTTTTTTTTTTTTTTTTTTTTTTTCCATTTTTTTTACACCTATGCCTATAGCGCGTGTAGGCAGTGAGCTCCAGGGGTGGGATGGTAGGCCCTGGAGGCTCACTCGAGGGCTGTGATGGTTGGCCCTCGCCCGTGGTGGCGCAGGCAGGATTCTTATAGTGACGCCTGTGATTAGAGGCTCATGCTGCCCCCCCCTGTGTCCTCCCATGCACTCACAGTCGAAGGTAGAGTTAATGGACAGGGCATAGTGTTACAGTAACTAAGTGCTCAAGTGATGTAAAATTAAGTTGTACAGGTACAGTACTGTATACAATACAGTACAGAGTTGTGATTATAGTGATTAAAGTGATACCAGTGTTAAAATGCGACAGTCCCCCTAACATCTTCTACATGTTACAACAAGGCTCCCCTCTCCTTGGATTACATGCCTGCTGCTACCCGTTTACTGGTAAGTGTAGTTCTTATGCTTTTACAGTACGGTACTGTATTTTTTTTTTTTTTTTTTTTTTTTTTTTTTTTTTTTTTTTTAAACCCTACAGGGGGGGACTTTGCATAATGGGCCCACATTGAAAAAAAGGGCCGGGGCCAGAGCCCCTATCGTGCCGAGTTATAAGGCTTTTACTCACTAGCACACAGTTACTAGTACGTACTTATTTTATAGTATGGGATGGGAGCACTGATTGACCAATATCAATTTTTTTCCATAGGATATTTACCTACTTCCCTAGTTGTAAATACATAATCTATGTGAAAAATCTGAGTGGCGATCCACCTCCAAGGGCTGTAGTGCAGGGGGCTGCGCTAGGCATACTCTATGCTGACGTCACCGTGTGCACCCGTGTGCATTGCCTTACTTAACACAGCCCCTGCCTGAAATTAATGACCCCTTTGGGGGTCAGAATACAGTAAACCCCGATTAACGGACAAAAGGGAGGAGAAATGGCCCGTTAAAGCGATTGTCCGTTAATGCGAGGGTTTTTTCCCCAAAGGTGTAAAAATATGTTTAAATCTTGATCTTGATCTGATTTGTTTGGGAGTCCCCCAGCGGATGCTGTCAGTGAAGCCTTTGGTCCCCGGCGTTCTCCCACACACGAATCTGTTGGGGGAGAAGAAAAACTAGGGATTTTTTTTTCCCCCACTTCCTCTCTCTGCATCACATCATAGGGGTCCCCCATCACGAGGGGCCCCCTCCTTCATTCTCTCTCCGTCCTCCAAGAATTCTCCAGAATTCTTCACAATCTCAATCACACGATGCACTCCCTCCACTCAGCACAAAACCCCGAGGAAACCATCTCCACTCTCCTTCTTACTCTCGCCTTCTTCCATCCGACCTTCCTACCACTACCCCCAAAAACTTTGTTCTGCTCCCTCCCGTTCACTTTCCAGCATCAAGTGCCCCACGGTTTCATCCACTCCTGTCAAACATACACACCCCTTTGTGCCATCATTCTTCCATCTGTACATACGACTTTCCCTCCAGCGATTTGTCTGGCTTGAAGAAGGTCCCCTCCTAGCCCCCCATCATAGAACCTTTCATACCGTGGCGGGTCCTTTCCCTTACCTTTTCCGTGTGTTTTCTCACTCTTTCCCCCTCAGATTCTTCTTTCCCTTTCCTTCCACCCCTATTTTTTTTCCTTTTTGCATACAGCCATACTCCTGCTCATCATCCGTCAAAAAACTTTCCCCCAGTTCCCCTTCCCATTTTCCACTTTTACTGAGTCTTTCATCCATTTCCCATACATATTCCAGTCCCAAACCTTGCTCCCCAATTGCTGTCACCTTCGTTGCAGTCAGCTCTGTCCCTCAGTGCTGCCTTTGTATCCTCTCTCTAAAACTTTGCTCCATCCCTGTCTCCTCTAATCGTTCCACCCCACATACTATTGGCTCCTAATGCTATTCTCCTGCTTTGTTCTGTGTTACTTAAAATCTGCCCAAACTCTTCCTAGACCACACCATGTTTCCGGGCCATACATAATGCGGGGACTGCCACACCCTTCCAATTCTCCCCCACTTCAACTTGTTGGCCCGACATCTTGCCACACTGCCTAGCCTTCCAACCCACGGGTTGGCTCTAGTATCCTCTCATGTTTTTTTTTCTCACAGCCTTTATCACCCAAACCCAAATCCCCGATACTTGTACTTTTTGTTCTTTTTATTTCATTCCCACCCCCCACCCAAAAATCCTGTCATCACAAGTATCCCCATTCACCACCAACATTTGACTCTTCTCCTTATGACCCTAACGTTGAAGTCCTTCCATCTCATTCACAGCTTCAGCATCTTTTGTAGCTCATTGTGGTTTTCACTAAGGATCCCCCAATCATCTGCTAAAAGTACACTAACTTTTTATCCCCAAAATTTTTCACACCCAGACCTGTACGCTTCACTCTCACTCATTTCCTCAACATATAATCCAAAAAGTAGGGAGAAAGGAAAAGCCCTGTCTTATCCTCTCTTACTATTCCCCCATCCATCTCGAGGCATCCAACGAATTTGGGCCCTGTGTGTTTCATAATACTGCTTATTTTTTTTAACAACCTTTCCATCTGCCAATCGTCTCAATACCTTACATAACTTCTCCACCCACTTGTCATATGCTTTTCAATATCTAAAAGGCAGTATTTTTTTCTTCCCCCTTCCTTGTTTTCAATACTTCATTCTTTACAAACAATTGCCCCTCACTCTTCTGTTTTTCTGAACCCATTTGCTCTTCCCCCATCACCTTATTTCTTTCCACAACTTCACCATCTTTCATTTAGTCACACAGAAAATCTTAATACCCTGTACATACCCCTATTGGCCCGTAATTTTTAATCTCCTCCACTTTTGGGGCCCCCCTTTTTATGAGGGTCACTTATGTATTCCAGGGGACCCGGCACCCTTTCCTCTCTATATAGGGCCAAAAACTCATGCATTCCCCATTACTCCCTCACCTCCCTCTCTTATAATTCATTTGGGATACCTCCATTCCAGGGGCCTTTATTTTTTCCCCGTTTCTTAATACCCTTCAATCTATCCATTCTAATTTTTTCATCCATCTTTCCTCTATTTTCCCCCCTAATGCGTTCCCTAAGTCACTATCAGGGTCATTCACACCTCCAAAATTTTTTTCCAGAAGTCTTCTACAGCTCTGACCTTTCCTTTTTCCCTTTGTGACCTGCCCTTACCCTATTTTTTACATTTCCTGTATGCTTTCTCCTTCTCCTTCAAAAACTTTTTACCATTCCCTACCTCCTTCCCCACCTTTTTTTCCCTAAGTTCTCTGATAATTTTCTCTCTTCATTTTACCTTTTCCTTTCCCCCCAAGATTTTTTACCCCCCTTTTTTTACTCTTATACTTTTCCCTCCCTTTTATACTCTATTTTTTCAGCTTCACTGTTTGAACCCATTCTTTCTAGACCCTACACTTCCCCATTGAGCTTCCTTTTTTTTCCTGGCCTTGCGATCTCATTTTCCCCCAACTCTTTCTTGTCCCGCCATTGTCTCTTTTTTGTTCTGCCTATGCTCTCTTCTCCACTTTTTTAAGTTTCCTTTAAACAATCTTCTTTTCCTCCAACCTTCTCAGCCTAAACCATTCTTCCAGCTTTCCCGTCCCCATTACTCACCACTTCTCGAAATAATCCCCCTCTGCATCCTAAGTTTCCAACGCCATTCTTTCTTCTTTTACGTTCCTTTTTTTCCTTTAAACACTAACCCAATTACCATGAGTTATGGTCACTCGTACGTCGATTGTTTTTTCCTCATCCACCCACATACTTCTCACCCTTTTTTAGCCTTCCGGTTCATAAAATAAAGTCAATGGCAGATTTATTCTCCCTTCCACTCCCGGTCATTTCCTTTAGCCAGGGTCACTTCAAAATTTTAATTCTTTCCTCTGAAAGTAAGCAGCAATTTGGGCCCTTTCCATTTCTTCCCTCTCCTAATACCCAATGTGACCATTATGTCTCCCCTCACAATCACATTTTTTACTTCATTCTGTTCTAAACCCCTTTTCCCCAATTCTATACTTCCTTTTATTCTGGTCCGCCCTGTTCCTTCCACTGTCAGTAACACACTATCACCCAAATCCTTTTTTTCCTTTGCACCTTATATTCCCGACGTTACTGCCTAATATCCTCACCCATTTTACACCCCCCCTACATCTAGCTCCTCTACATCTATCCGCTTCCTGCCTCACAAATACTTCCACTCCCCCACCCTTTTTCTGCTGTTACTTCTGCCCTTGCCCATCATACGTAAATCTAATCTAAGTTCAATTCTCTCTCTCATTTGGTTTCTGTCACACCAACTACGCAATTTTTCCATTCATTATTTCCCTGTGAGGGCTTCCATTTTTTAAAATTCTCTCTAACATTCACCCCAGCCCAACCTCACATTCCTTTAAAAAGTCAATTCCCTTCCCAGCTTTAAAAAAAAAAAAAAAAAAAAAAAAAAAAAAAAAAAAAAAAAAAAAAAAAAAAAAAAAAAAAAAAAAGAGCTCGAGCTTGACAGACCTACAAAGCGATCCTAAGTAGAAAAGGTCCAAGAAGAGACAGTTTGAAAAAAAGCCAACAAGGCCGTGGGTTTCAAAGGGTTTCTTTTTATCTGACTATTTTTTTTTATTATATAATTTATATGGTTGTGATGAGTTTTTCTATACAAGTGTCCTTTTAGGTCATGTCCCGTGTCACCCTTAATAAGGGTGATTTAAGGTATTGAGGTGACAGGGAGACAGTCTTTAGCGACCACCCCCCAAACCATTCCTATTTTAAACAATACACCTACACTAAATCATAGCAACACGGCTCCTTCTTATATATCTTAAATTCTGATACATCAAAATCCTTAAAAAACCCAGAATTCCAAAATAAAATTAAAAAAATTTAAAATTTTGCAGGTTTACAATTTGAGAATGGAGTCGTTTAAAACCGAAGTTTGTTAAATTGAGGGGGGCCGTACTGCATTTCAAGACTTTGGGCCCAAAGTTTAGAAAAAGTTTTTTAGGGGGTGACGATGACAATTTTTGAGCATTACCCTTCCAAGCCATCAGGCCTTCCTACCCGTTAAATCCTAACGAGGGAGGCTTTCTGGATACGGTAGAAGGGCAGGGAGTATTAGGGGTGGAGAGCAGTGGTGCTGGAGATACCACCCTTCCTTGCTGGATTGGGTCAAGTCTCAATGGCCTCAGATCCCCTCGCCAATACAACATTGGACACAACAAAGGGAAACCACAATCACAGATACAAAGTATATGCTCAATGATGGATCTAAATGCCTTTCCTGGCTTTCCAGGGCCTCTAAAAACTTGCGACTAAAATCATACACCTTCCTACCCCCCCAAAAAAAAAAAAAAAAAAAAAAAAAAAGTTAAAAGAAAAAAAGAAAGAAAAAAAAGAGGAGGAGGGCCGAAGAATGTCGAAGTCCGAATAATGAGGGCCCGGATACGAGAGGGTTTGTAATCTGTTTTCCAAGGTCTGATTTAAAATTTATTTTTTATCATGATTCTGGAAGACAATATTGAAATGGAAGAATACTGATATGAAAAATTTGCCCGTGGCAAAGGTGGCCCGCTTCTTTGAAAGTAAACAAATCCAGGGGCACATGGTACAAATATTGCGCCACAACACCACTTTGCGTCTGGACTTTGTTTGCATCTTATCAAGCAGGTATTGTGATTACTTTCTTGCTGAAGTTTTGTAGAGTAACATAATATAACTGATGTATGTGGCAGCTTTGTTTAAGTAATAGGTTCGCTCAGAATGGTGAATACAGTACCTCAACAACACTAGTCGCCAGGCGTCATATAAATAATATTAGCATCACTACAGACTTGTATAAGCCACTGAAGAGTCAAGACAAGTAGTACCTAATAATCATTGTGTATGCCTCTTTAGTGGCACATACAAGTCTGTAGTGATGCTAATGGTGCGTTCACACCATGGAGGTAGAATAAAGGGGAGATCCCTGCCAGCCCCGGCTCACAGAAAGTGAGGTCTGGCTGTCGGGCTGAAGCCCCGCCCACGACTGGCAGAAATTGCTTCTCACAAACGGGGCTGTGCAGTATTTCCATGGAGGTTGGATGGGTATTACGCACAGGTATTATTATATTACAACTTTTATTTAAGACATGAATAAGAAATACATGAAAAAAGTGAAATATAAGTAACAAAAAATTTTAATACTTAAATGACTATAGTTACATAGAGAGAGGGAGAGAGAGTGTGTGTATGCTACTGGCCAGTGACTGATTGAGTTTTGTGTAATTTTTTGTATTTAAATATAGTGTAGATAGGGAGATATGAGACAAATACATAATTACAACAATAAGTAAGTTTGCAGCCTGAAGTGCAAATATCCCGAAAATGTGGGGTAGACCCCACATATAGTAGCACGGATATATCCTATCGGAACAATATACACTCATATATAAAGATAGGAACCGATGAATTATAAATTTCCCTCATCACCACCACCACATCACTATCAGTACAACTACCACAATCAACTTCACCATCACACCACCACATCACCAAACAGTAAAACCTACCACATCAACTTCAACCATCAAAACCCACATCACCATCAGTACAACTACCACATCCCAACTTCACCGTCAACACCACCCCATCAAACCATCAGTACAACTACACTCAACACCACCACATCACCATCAGTACAACTACCCCAACTTCACCCAACACAACCACATCACATCAGTAAAACTACCACATCACTTCACATCAACACCCCCATCATCACCATCAGTACAATACCACATCAATTCCACCCTCAACACCACCACTCACCATCCTACACACCACATCAACTCACCATCACATCACCATCAGTACAAATACCACATCAACACCACACATCAAACCATCAGTACAACTACCACATAAACTTCACCACCCCACCATCACATCACCATCAGTACAACTACCACATCACTTCCCACAACCCACCACATCACCATCAGTACAACTACCACTCAACCTCACCATCATAAACACCACATCACCGGTCCATCACCCCCAAAACAGCATCCAACAACCCCCCAAACAATATCATCACTCCCTTTTTCACCACACCATCACCACTCCTACAACACCAAAACCATCCCAGCAATATAAACCACCATCAAAACCAGTTTCACCACAACATTATATTACATCACTACCACTTTATCACACAAACAACAACCACCACATCATACTTTTTTCTATCAACGTTCCCCTCGTGACCTGCTTAAAGGGTTATAAGGGGTTTTTTTTCTTGTCAGATAGTCAGCTGGGGGCAAGGGAGCGGCTCCTACCCCCAGCCTTTCTGCCAATCGTTGAATGGCCGCCGGCCCCCCAAATGACCCATTTTTCCGTCCCTCGGCCTCCCCCCTATAACTACCTCCCATGGTCCACACTGGCAACAAACCCTGTTGGAAACAAAAAATAAAACATGAGCAAAAGTTGGGGGGTCGGAATGATAAATGTTGTAGACATGTTGGCACTGTTTTTAGGTGATATTTTGGAAACCCCGGGTGGGACGATTTAAATGTCGGGGAAGATATCTGGGCAGACACAAAAACACCCCAAACAGGACGCACGGTTTTCACTCGTTGTAGGCCTACTTAGGAAAAAACCATGGATGGACGAGGAACAGACGGTACAATTGATCGATTTTTACCCCGGACACGCTTTTTCTCTGGGATCCTACCCCCACTCTATATAAACATAGATTTAAACACGCTCCGAGACATGTGAACGGCCTCCAAAGTCGACTTGTTCCAACATTCGCCAAAATTGTAACACACAATGTCTCTTTCTTTTTCGTAGATATGTCTTTCCAAAGTCACTGTTGTGTTTTGCAAGTGTTTTCAATTGTCTTAGACAAAAAAGTTGCCAGTGTGGATGCACCATAAAAATTTATAAGGAACTTACAGGGAAACCTACAGGGAAATACCTCGTGTAGTTTTCGGCCCCCTTGTAGCTTGTTATTTTCTTATGTTCAATATGTGGCGCCCGGCAACATTTGTGCAGTGGGGACTATATGTTGTTGACGGGAACGTAATTTTTGGTTGTCATTCCACCACAAGATCATTGAGAAATTTTTTTTTCTATTACATCACCTTTGGAGATCGGGGCCTTTGGGTTTCCTCTTTACTCTCTTTTAGCCGAACTGTTAGGTAGGGTATGTTGGTCACCAAGTCCAGAATAGGGGGGGGGGGGGGGGGATCTGGGGGGGGAACCCCCCCCCTATTAGGTCAGGTTAGTTTTCCTGTCAAACTGCAGTCGTATGTTTGGGACAAGCAAAATGTTGTGTTCGATAATGAAATACTTTTATTTACCTTTTCATCATTACCAGGGGAAAACAGTAAAACCCTTAAAACCGGCCGATAGGGGCTCGGGGCCCTTGCCGAGTTATGCAATGTCCTCTGATATGGGGGGGGGGGGGGGGTTAAATACAGTCAGTACTGTAAAGCATAAAAACTACACTTACCGGTGAACGGGTAAAATGTCCCGGGATTTTATCAAATCAGCACAAATACACGCATGACGCACCTGCATCCTCCTTCCCAGCACTTTTCATCTTTTCCTGCGGGCTCAGGCTTTTCAATTTTTTTCCCTTCCTGCTGGAGAACTCTTGCGTGTGGGTGACATCTTGATATCAGTACTGTATGATGTAATCCCAAAACACGAAAAAAATGGGTGGAAAAAGTAAAGAAAAGGGGCGGGAACCAGGCTAGGCTGAGCCGTGTTTTTGTCGTCCAAGCACTGCTTGGATTACGAACCCCATCCAAAACACTGCTAAAATGTGTGTTATACTCTTGGATATTGTTTGCAATTTTTATTATCTCGCTCCTACCAAGCTTGTTGTGTTTTTGAAGCAAAAACCCCCAATCCTTTTTTTTAAATTTCGAAAAAAAAGGGAATTCGTATCCAAGACTGTGCTTGGACGACTAAAAAAACCGGCTCAGACTGACAGCCTAAAAACGCGGGTTTTCCCGGGGCCTTTGCTTTACTTTGCCCCTATTTTAACTGTTTTGGGATTAATCATACGACTGTATTTTTAAGATTTCCGCTCCTCCCCAAAAGGGTGTCTCCAGTAGGAAGGGGAAAAAATTGAAGAGCCTGAGCCCGCAGGAAAAGGGTCAAAAGGAAAAAAACCGACTTTTGCGACTGAGGTATGCGAGTGTAAGCAAAAAATGCTTATAACACAAATGCCGAGATACTTATTTTTTCCCGATTTTCTGTTTACTGTTCACAAAAGAGGTTGTGGGGGCATGATTCCCAAGTAAAACCAAAGTGCATTTTAGGGGGCGGTAGCAAGTGGTTAGCGTCAGAGTGGCGTTCTCAAACCCAAGTTCGATCCCGAGTGAGACTCATAAATCCACTTAAAATCTTTCTGCCCGCCCGAGGGCCTAAGAACATCCCATCCCCTGTCCGTGTCCTTTAACTCACCTTCGACTGCGAGTCCCTGGGGGGGACACAGGGGGGGGCATGGCCTCAAATTTTAAGGGTCACTATAAAATCCTGCCTGCGCCACCAGGGGCGAGGGCCAACCATCACGCCCTCGAGTGAGCCCCCGGGGCCCACCATCCCCCCCCCTGGAGCTCACCCCTACCCCCGGTATGGGGCATAATAAAAAACAACAACAACAACAAAAAACCTGTCTTTGCCTTGCCGATTTTATATAAAAATTCCGAGTTATAAGGGTTTTATGTATCACCAAAATTTCCACGAATAAAAAGTTAGAAATTTTCATGGAAAACCCTATATTCGGGAAAAAAAACAGTTTAGTTTAATCTTTTTAAATTGAGGTCGCTAAGTATCAATTTTTTCACTCCATTTGGATGGGGTCGGGGGTCTGTATTCCTTAAAAATAATCATTGTTTTTTGGGGGGGTTACAAAAAAAAATGCTAAAATACGGGTTTGCGAAGGCAAAGAAGAATGTTGACTGTTCCAAAAAATTTGGAAAAAAATTAGTCTGGACTCAGTCATGTTTCATTTAAAAGCAGTCTGTTAGCGCAGTTAACATAATTGTACATTTTGTTATTGGGGGAAACAATGGGAACTAGAAGGACCAGCTGCTCGCAAAAACTGTGGGGCAAGTAAAAAGTGGCTCTACCAGCATTAAACCCCCTTATAAAGAACCACCATGAAAAGGAATTTGGGGGGAATGAAGTGGCACAACTTGTGGGATGAATGGTAAGGTTCTATGTGCTGGGTCAATCAATGCATTTCCATACACTGGAAACTATCTGAAAGTTGCACCCACAAATGCTAAAGATTATTTTATAAAGGAAGATAATCTCCCTTTAAATTTAACTGAAGCAAAAATGTTTTTCACCAAAATTTCCCCAATTTTTTAAACCCAGGTAGGTAGTTAAATTACCTAAGTTTTATTTGTTGCATTAAAAGTCTCGGAAAATATGCTGAAGTATTTTTCCAAAAATCCCTTTTGTATTGCTTATGAAAAAACCCAAACCCAAAATACTTTTCCAAGATTTCTTTTATCATTTTTAGTTACGATTTTATATTTATGTCACAAAAGAACTCTTCTTTTGCAGAATGAGAGGGCTTGGGTTAAAGCCCCTGAAATCCTTTTTAGCAAAAAAACTACTAAATTTACGTGTTAATTTATTTTTGTAACCTGTAAAAGGACAAACCTTTCTAAAAAGTGCGCTGCTTTTAAAAAGCAGATTTGACCAAAAGTATAAAAAAAATTGGTGAGTTCATTTCCTCTGTTCATTTTTCACAGTTTAGGAGTGCAAGGGGGAATGGACAATCCTCCGTGACCGCTACGGCGATTTTGCAAAACCCCCAAAATGCCCCCCTAGCAGGGTAGGGAAATTTGGGGTTTCACCCACACCGAAAAGGTAACCTCTACCCCCTGATGCACTCCATGCTGCAAACACATACAGCATCGCAGGCAAAATTTCAATGTTCCTGGCTTAATATGAAGCATGATTGTCTTACCCCAATTATACCCCAAAATCCTCACCTACTCTGGGATCTCGCCCAAAAAATTTAAAATTTATGTCGAGTTGGCATCTAGTGAACATGGTGAAAAATGTAGGGGGAGTCATCATTACAAAGGATGGGCATTTGGGTTTACTTAATCATTAATGAATAAGGTAGAGAGAGTGGGTGTGGGGCGAACCCTGAGGAAACACCCCTATTGATAGGCTTGGAGAAAACAAAGACCGTCTGCTACAGTTATAACATTACAGTTTTTTTTTACTTTCTAATTATCAGCAGTGGGACAGCCTTGCCCCCACCCCAGCAGGAAGACGACCCTGGGGAGCTGCGTGGAGGGCAATTTTAGGCCTCTGTTGAAATGTCGTTCAGGGTAGTCTTCAAAGATTTTAGTAAACTATGATAACCGTAATCTATAATATATAATTGATAATTTAAAATTATAATAATATATTTACATTTTTACTTTTTTTAATAATTTAATGTTGGAATGATTACATGACTTGAATTAAATATCTAATGTTTCTTGCTTAGGGAAATCTATAGGTTTGTTGTTTTTGTCATACGCAGGGCCAGGTACAGAAACCAGGGGGCCCCGGTTTCGTAACGATTTTGGGCCCCTAAAAATCCAAGGCGAGCGATGCGAGCAAAATTACCCGGGGGTTTGTGAAATTTTTTTATTTTGCCCTTAGCAACTGAAGGCATATTTTATCAAGATAAGACATTCTGAAACTGAATAAATCCAGATTGTTTTTATTTGTCTATAGAATTATCAATTTCATTATTACACACATCATGCCCGGGCCCCCCTGTGAGGCTACGAGGATGATGATACCCTGGTGATACCAGTATGATACCAGCTCCCCCCCCCTCCCAGGCCCTGGTCATGTAGCTGATGTTCTCATGTCATGAGAAATAGACATAGGACTGGATGCTTGTACATGGAGGTCCCGAAGATACGAGCAGTTAGGTTCCACCTGGCATACTCGTAAAGTGAAATCTCGTATAACGAAACACATAACTAATGGTAAAATATAGGCTTGGTTTCCAGGACCCCATCAATTTAAAAAAAGAAAAGAAAAAAAGACATTTTTTCAAGCTAAAATAAACTATAGCAAACACAACAAACACACAGCGTCTATATTACCCACACTGTACTACCTATTCTGTAGAAAAAGCATTCTGAAAGAGAAAATGGCACACAAAACACATAACTGCACATTAATTAAACATAAACATGCATAACAAGCAAAAAAGACGTACTGTAGGTGACGCCCCCTGATACAAGAGAAGGTGGTGTAGCGGTCCCAAGGGTTGGGGCCGCACACCTGCTAATTACCCCTAAAGGTCAGGCCGCGCCATATGCTTAATTACCCTTCAGGTCACGCCTTGCTAGGGGTGACCTGACTGCGGTTCCAAGGTTGGGGCCGCACATCTGCTAATTACTCCTAAATGTCAGGCAGCGCCATATGCTTAATTACCCTTCAGGTCACGGCTTGCTAGGGGTGACCTCACTGGGGTCAACCAAATCCCCCTTTGTCCAGCCCGGAGTGGTAGGGCGCGCATTTTGAACTTGAGATAATTTTACTCACCCCAGTTTGAGTGTCGTATCATTGGATTTTCGATCTCGTATATTGAAAATAGACTCTAATTTACACATCTCGTATCATCGGATTCTCGTATACCGAATGCTCGTAAAACGGGACCTCCCTGTATTTAGTTGTTGTTTTAGCTTTTTTTCCTACAGGAGCAGCCGGTTCAGAGGCCTGGCCTATGAAAAATAGGCCACCTGTAATATCAGGATCAAGATCATGTGTAGACATTACATGGGCCTAAGTAGTGGACTTATGCTTTAAGGGAAACCCCTGTATAAACTAAATGCTTTAGCATTTTCAACTCTATTAAATGTAACTAACATGTGGTAAATTGTATTTGCAGAATCGTGACAGATGTGGATACACCACCAGCCATCTGTCAGTGTTGAGGCAGAGGCGACAGAAGGTGGTGGAGCCTCAAGCCGTCCCATTCTCACCAAGAAGAGACAGACAGATAGGGATACACTGCAAAACCTTCATCACTTGAGGGGAGAAGAGGCCAGTGATGCTTGAAGGACTTTGCCAAACTAGCAGTGATTCTGACGACGACAGTAAGTTTGCCAAATACATTGAGGCAACAATAAGGAGGGATCTGCCTGACAGCAGATCAACGTGGAGTAATGGGCGATTTAGTATTAAGTTTGAATGATGCTATAGATAAAACAAATATGAAATAGTATAATCTAAAATAGATATTATAATAAGATAACATTCACATGAGCTGTGTTCATGGGGAACCTTATTTTCAATAAGAAAAGAATAACTAGTGTTGATACTACCAGCATATTTATTTATTAAACATTTTGACAGCCGAGTGTCATCTTCAGTGACCCAAAACAGATAACAAAGTTACAAAATAAAAGTATGAATAAGTAAAAAAAATTGTAACATTAAAATTAATATGATAGTCTACATTAATATGATAAACACACAGCTGCCGAAACATTTAATAGATAAAGATGCCAATGAAAGACATGAATTGTGTGAGTGTTGTGGTTGACTGTAGATGATGTGTGTGCATGAGGGTTTAATCCTCGTTACACGGAGAGAGAGAGAAAAGATTAACTCAGTGGACGAACTCTCACTTCACTTACATATTCACACTTCCCAAGGTTCGGGAAAGCACTAGATGGAGCCACTAGGAGGTAGAATGCAGGACAATAGGAAAACTCACTTTACCTTTAGACAGTAAATAAAACAAAACTACAGTACCCTCCCGAGTTTCGCGCTTGCTTTCTTCCTAAGGCATAGCGCTAAACTCGAGGATCGCTAAACTCTGGTATTGAAAACATTGAAAAAATGCTTATTTATTCCGGTGCGACTTGTAGTACCGTATTTTACGGTTTATAAGACTCACTTTTACCCCCAAAAAAAACCTTCTTCCAAGAATCTAATCCTCCGAAGAAATCTTCCAAGACGAATGTTGTAGTACTTCATCAGTACTCAGTACCTCAGTACTTGCCTGTTAAAAGTATTTCAAATAACATAAGACATTCAAATCAACTAATCTGTCCTCAGGGTGTGATGTTTACGTTCCGCATCCGCGTTTTTTTTGGTATAGGTTCATTGGTTATGCTTAGCTCAATTTTCAAAATGTTTTATTTTTATTTCACCCGCATAATAACAAACTTCAATATAAAATCAGATATTCAACTTTCCAGACCTTTGACCAGTCCAAATCTTAGAAAAAAGTGTCAGCTTTCAAATAAAAAAACACTGATGCAAATCGGAAAAAAATTGCCAGAGCAGTAAGAGTTTGAATGACATCATTATCTTAGGCAAAAACGAAACTTCAGAAACGACCATCAAAGTTTTATTATGTTTTTTATTTATTTTCTGTTTTATTATGTTTTATTATTATTTCAAAGTTTTTTGTTTTTTTTTCCTCGGAGACAAAATGATATTGCAAAACCAAGAAAAAAAGGGAAAAAATAGTATAAATGAGCTGCCCACGTGCTATTACGTCATATGTAAACAAACCATTGCCAGCCTACCTATAGTACTTAAAATATTTATTAAAAATATAAAAAAATGTCATATGACAGCAATCTTTTGGACGGTAATGCCAACACATGAGGCTAATTTTTTTTGCGCCTCTAAAGCGAGTGACGTCCTTAAGCCTTTCACACAATACCCTCCCCCAAATCTTCATCCCATGTTCTAACAGCTTCAAACCTCTGTACCCCCCACATGACAGTGCATCTCCTTTTTCTTTAAACAATGGTAAGCTAAAACTATCCTTCCATTCTTCTGGACTTTTCTCCTCCCTCATAATATTATTATTATTATTATTTTTTTTTTTTTTCCCCCGTTCCCAGGCCCGCTGTCATCGTAGGGGGGGCTTCGGCCCGGGGATTGGGGCCTGACGCCCAGGGGACGACCTCCTGGCTACTCCCTTGGCTTCGGACCTCTGTCCTCGGTCTGACAAATTTTGCCTGGCCTTTCCTGTCTTCCTCCTTCCCTCTTATGTCTCCTCTTGTACCTCCTATCCCCCTTTCCTCCTAAGGTGTGAGAGCCGTCCTGATGGGTTATGAGGCTGGCTTCGGTTCAGTCATGAACGGCCTCAGGGTGCCACAGGCACGGTAAACCCTTGTACCTTTGGCTCTTTCCCTTCATGGGGGTCTTGAGGGGATGACCGGTTTATTTCCCCCCCTTTACTCCAGGCTCACCATGGCCAATGATGATAATTTAACTTTTATAGGGGCTTCAGGGCCGGCCCTCTACCAATGGCCCTACTGATCTCCCTGGTTTACCGACCCCTGCTCCTCTTTTGACTACAGCCCAGAATACTGATTTGCCCGTACCCCAAACTCGACCCTCAGAGTCACTTAGTGCTCCTGAGCCCCCTAGCCAGATCAAGAATCCATCCTCAGCACCAGGCGACACTCCATCCCACAAACCCACTACCTCTTCCATACCTTCTCCATCCTTGCCTCCCTGCTCTACCCCTCCAGATCCTTCCTCTACCCTTCCTCCTCCCCAACCTTCTTTGTCCTCTTCCTCATCATGTGTAGCTACTCTTGCACCCTACAACCCTTCTCCCACCGGGAGACCTACAGTCTGCACAGTCGCCTCTTCCTCACGCCCACGCACATCAACTTCTCACCCTCGCCCCTCCTTCGACACTCTTTTTGGTCCTGCCAAATGGGATCATTTCTTCATCGTCACCAGTGACACCCCTCACTCTGCTTGCACCCTCAGTTTCCAGAAATGCCTCCAACGACAAGTCGCTCCTGACAGCCTTTATGTTGGCGGAGTACACTCACCAGTTTATAACCTTAAAGCGCCTTAATCCTCGCCAATGCCAGACATGCTGGCATTTTGGCCACCCTGCCAAGCACTGCCGATCCTCTGCCCGCTGCCCTCTTTGTGCTCAACCTGGCCATGCTCGTTCCTCATGTCCTGCTATGTCGCCCACATGTGGTCACTGTGGTGGTTCCCACAACGTCTTCTACAGAGGTTGTCCTGTCTACCGCTTTTAGTCAGAAGTGGCATCCTCAGATTTGAGAAGGGCTTAACTCTTGAGGAAGCCCGCCAAGAAGCTCGCCACCTAGGCTTTCGCCTACTCCCCGTCTCCCAGCTTATTTACAATCCCATTTTTCCGGATCCCCCTACTACAACTCTCTCTACCCTCTCTTTTCCCTGTTCCTCCTCCTCCCCACTCCTCCGTGCCTTCCTTTGCTCCTCCTGCTGACCCCCTTTCTCTCCATAAGTAACCCCTTTGCCGTCCTCAATCCTGATACTCGACCTCTACCCCTTTCCTCGATCCCCACACCCTTTCTCAACTCTTGTCCAGACGACCTAAACGTCCTCCCCCTTCCTCCCCCCCTGGACCTCCCACTACCTCTCTCTCTCCTCCTCAGCTCCTCACACCCCACTTGTCTACATCTCCTACTAAGAAACCCTGTGCCTCCCATGTCTCCCGTCCTGACTCTCCAGTTGAGACCATAACCTATGATCATAGGTGGGCGCGATAAGAAAAAATTTATCACCACAACCGATAAATCGATAACGATAACCTTATCGGCGATAACCGATAATCATAACTGGCGATAAATTTATCGCCCGATAAGGCGATAACCGATAAATAGATAAATCCAAAATTCCGATACTATAGCGAACGATATTGATATTTTAAATAAAAATCTTAAATGCTATCAGTAACTGTTAGAAAACCCTTCATTTACCTTTTGCCCACTAATATCTTCTAATTCAATGTTTACCTGTCTCTTCACAAAAAAGTACTGTTTTTAAGTAAAATCACTACATTTGAAAGTTTAACTACTAAAAATGTCTTTTGCACAGCCACAGTCTAGACCAGGTTCTGCAGCATGTTCCCCTTCATAAACATGAGCATGTTGAAGTTTTTTATCAGACAGGAGCTCCTCTTTGGCCCTGTTGATGTCCTTGCCAAGGGAGAACAAGCGCTCCAACCGCGGCGCTGGAACGGCATCGCCGTGTTTGTACCTCAAGAAGAGGTCAATGAGCACCTCACTGTTGAAGGCTGGGTATGCCAGACTGTCTGTCCATTTGGCCTGCAGCCACACCTTCACAATGTGAGCAGCCTTGAACTTGGTTGAACCAAAGAACCAAACGAACTGGAACCAAAAAATAAAATTATCGATTATCGCTAGTTTGGAACCAAAAGTATCGGCGATACCGATGAATCGATAACGCGGGAGGGAAATATCGGATAACCGATAACCCGATATCATTATCGCACATTAATTTATCGCGATAACGCCCACCTATGCCTATGATCGAAGAGTACAACGCTCAGTCTCAACACATGACCCGTCTGCCCTCTTCACCAACCCGCCTCATCATCCCCACCTTCTGTCTCAACCCACACAGTCTCAGCTGAGATACATCCTATTCCCTCCCATCTTCCGCCTACCCCTCTTCCTCCTGCCTCTCAACATTCCCCCTGTTCCCCCCTTCTCCATCTTTCTCCCCACTTCACCCTTCTTCCCTTCCCTCTGATCACCCTATGTCCTCTCCCCCATCTTCTACTTCCTCTTGCCCGCCCCTACTGTTACGTCTGTTCTTACCTTACCCCTCCCTCCTGGCTGTACGGCTAGGTGTCCCAAGATCATAGAGGGAAAAAATGAAACATGTTTTTTTTCACTTGCTCGTGTTTTACTTCTGTTCACACATGCATAAGAAGAGTTCCTGTGAAATTAGATGAATTCGGAGAATATTTAGGGGTCGCGACAAACTGAACAATTTTCTAATAACCTTCAAAAACAAAGAAAAAACTCAAACATCCCACAATTTTAGAAAGAAACTTATAAGGAACCAAAACTGACAGTTTTCATTGTTTCCATTCAGAAAGCCTTCTTTTGAAGGTCCTCCTTCTTTTCCCGTCCCACAAGTTTCCGATGGTGGTGGACCTAACTGGAGGAGATACTTCTCCTGTGCAGGCCGACTTCGTGGACCCCAGGTAGCGCTAGACTAGGGCGATGCCCGCGCTCCGCGCATCGTTGACCACTCGGAGGCCAAGTGCCCGTTTCCGAGCGTCCTTGAATCGGTCGTCGTCCTCCCACAATGCTGGGTCCTTTGCCAGGTCCTTTGCCAGAAAGGCCTCGTCCGCGTCGAGTTTCTGAAAGAAGGACCGTGTCTTCGAAGTGACGAAGGACGAGAAGGAGGAAGACAGTCATCTTTTTTCCCTCCAATCGCTTGAGTTCCTTCTTCGAGGCAGGCTTGTCCAATGCCTTGACCATCTGCTTCTTCTCCTCCACATCAATCCTTGAGTCGAAGAAGGCCAGTCCCGCGTTTTCCTCGGAAACGTACCACAGATGGCGTCGCAGGGCTTGTTTCTGCTGCCTTGGCAACGGTTTTGGTCAGGGTATGTCTTGAGGATCTCGAGGAAGAGCACGTCGTTCAACGGAGCTTTCACAGAGATCGGTGCCTCATGCCATTGCTTGCAGTACACCAGAGCAACGAAGAGTGCCACTCGTTCCACTCTGGCCTTCTCTCGACCAGTCAGCGACAGCTGGGATTTCAGCATCTGAAGCTTGAGGCAGTAGATGGCCTTGGCCATCCACCGGGCTTGATGGAGAGCTCCAGGACGGCGGAATGGTTTGGCTGGACCTTCACCACCGAGGAACAGGTAGGAGAGACGGAGAAGTTCTTCATAGTCCTCACTGGGATGGTTCTTCGACATCAGAGCCTCCTTCAGGAAGGCCAATGCGTCGTCCTTCAGCTTGCTGGCAGTGTCATTGGTGGCGAAGAACTCTACGAGGTTCTCCGATGTTTCCACCGTCTCTCTCTGCGAGGAATCCACGAAGGACCATCGATCACGGAGTCATTTGAAGATTCCAATGTCAGGACCAGAGGAAGAGCCGAGGCTGGCTTCGAAGACATCCTTGAGGATCACCTCGTGGACATGATGGCGGCAGGCCAACCAAAGCAAAAGTACCTTGCACCATGCCAGTGTTCGAAGCCGTGGTGTCGAAACAGAAGGCGATGATCTTGTCCCTGACGCCCGCTTCGTCCACCTCCTTCGAGACCACTGCAGCCACGTTTCTGCCAGTCGAATCCGAGCTTGCCGGGACCCCAAGAAGGAACTCGGCATCATCTTCCCCTGTGAGGAGGACGGCGATGCGGTCCCTCCGTATCGCCAGAGAGGGACGGGAGGAGTTTTCCGTCCCAATGCAGGACCAACCTCTCAGGTATCTCCTGGTTCCGCAGTTTCCACGATCTTCTCGGCGGCTTGCTCTCTCTCCCACAATTCGTGCTCGATGGACCGTGCTCTTCGAGACCGCCATACTCCCAATGTCCATTTTCAAGAACTTGAGCGGTAGCTGCGAACGTTGACGTTGCTTGCCGCACTGACAACTTCTCTCGATCCCAAGTGAAATGAGATTAAGACCCTTCACGGGAGATGGTGATGGCGACTGTTTTGAGTTTTTTCTTCTGGCTTCGGGATCCACGAGCCGGTGATGACGTCGTCGACACAGGACTGCTGCTGCTACTGCTTTGGCTTGGGATTTCCGCCCTTTCAGTCAGCCTGGCAATGTCGCTGTCTTCACGTTCCCGGAGCCGCTTGAGTCGAGTTTCCGCGCTCGACCTGCTTCTCCACCTTCTTCGCTGTCATGAGTCAATTCCAGCCATGGATGATTCCCCTCTGTCTTCTCTCTGACTCCGTCAGAGAGTCATTCCCTCTGTCCTCGTCCTTCACGTCTGCCTGTTGGAGAGAGGAGGAGTGTGCGAGGTCGAAGATTTCTTGGAGGTCTCCTTTGAAAATCTCCTCATCCATACGATGTTTCGGCCTGTCTTTGTTCTTGTTCTTCTTGAGGTCATTGTATCGCCTTTACCAGCTTTGACAGCTTCGTGCCGGCGTGTATTACTGTAGTTGTCGGAATCCCCGGCGCGCACCAGAAGGGGAGAACCTCCTCCACCACCGCCTTCCTGCTCCCGCTCGCCGTCTTCCCCATCTCCCGTGGAGGTGGTGGTGGTAGTAGCGGAGGAGGACCTGCTCCTTCGATGGTACCGGGCTCCAGTGATTTCATCGATTGGAGCCTTGTCGATCAGCCAAAGATTACTAGCGGCTCTTGTTGCCATGTTGATAACCTGAGGGAGAAAAAAGTGGAAATTTTAGAAAATCCTGAAATTCGAGTCACGTCACCTAAATGTTCACTTTGTCGGGACCCCTAAATATTACTCAATTCTCCCAAAATTTCAACACGATACTGTTTTACTATGAGAGAACTGGAATAACACATGAGCGTGCAACATTTCAAAACTTTAGCATTTTGGGACACCCTACTGTACGCTCGACTCTCTTTTGTCTCAACACCCCCCCCCCATTCCCTGACCCCTCACCCCGCCCTGACCCTACTAACTGTCCTTCACCTACTACGGCCGATCCCCCACCCGATACCCTGGATCCTACTGACCCCTCTACTCCTGACCCCCCGCCTGATACCCCAGATCCTCCTGACCCCTCTACTACCGCTGCCATTCCAACCCTCATCACCCGTTGACCTCTACACAATGTCTGTTCTCCAATGGAACATTCGCGGCATCCGCTCCCCAGACAAGACCTTCGTCTGATTTCCTGCTATGAACCTCAAGTTATCTGCCTCCAAGAAACTTTCCTTACTCAACCCCCTGTTCCAATTCCCAATTACCATTTTATTTCCTCTCCCCATTCTATTTCTTCCTCCTCAATCCTTGTCCACCAGAAAATGGCTCATCTCCCCGAATGTCAACACTGCTCTCCCATGTACCCTCTAAAGGGTATATATCTAACGTTGGATTACTATTGTTTCCATCTATTTCTCTCCTTCTCACCCTATTAACTTTGATACCTTACACGCCCTTCTCTCCCGCCTACAACCCCATTTGCGGTAGTAGGTGACTTCAACTGCCGCCACTCCCTTTGGGTGACTCCACCATAAACACCCGTGGCCGCTCCCTTGAACGCTTCCTAGCCACCACCGACCTCATTATTCTCATTCTAATCGCCCCACTCACTTTGATGTGAGGACTCAGTCATTTTCCTGTCTTGACCTCTCTCTTTGCTCTCCTTCCCTCCGCTTAGACCTGCATTGGTCGGTCCTCGACCAATACCCTTATAGCGACCACTTTCCTGTCCTCCTTTCTCTACCTCATACGTCCCTCTTCCTAACCCTCCACGATGGTGTTTCCGCAGAGCCAACTGGCGCACTTTTGCCTCCCTTTCTGCCCTTTCCGCTTCATCCTTCCATCTTTTCTTCCACCTCTGATATGCTCACCTACTTTTCCGTCTCTATTCTAAGTGCTGCCCTTACAGCTATCCCCCGAACCTCTCGTCCTTTTACCTCTAAATGCGTTCCCTGGTGGACTTTGGATTGTTCAAAGGCCCACCGATTAAAGCGTGCTGCTTGGAGCTGCAAACGCGGTACCCCCGACCCAACTCCCAGCTTTTATTTCATTTAAAACAAGCCTCTGCCTGCCTTAAGCGGACCATTAAACTCTCTGTAACTATAGTTGGCGCACCTACGTCTCCTCCCTCACCACAGATACCCCCATTTCATCAGTTTGGCGCCGAATCCATAAATTGTCAGTAAAACACCCGCCCCCTGTTGCCCCAGTCCTGCACGTTCATAACCAAATTATTGCAGAGCCATTCCAAGTACAGTAAAAGCCTTATAACTTGGCACGATAGGGGCTCTGGCCCTTGCCGAGTTATTCAATGTGCCGAGTTATGCAATGTCCTCCTCTGATACGGGAGGGGGAAAAAAAAAAAAAAAAAAAAAAATACAGTACTGTAGAAGCATAAAAACAACACTTACCAGTGCACGGGTAGCAGCAGGCATGTAATCCAAGGAGAGGGGAGCCTTGTTGTGACATGTAGAAGATGTTAGGGGGGACTCGGTCGCATTTTAACACTGGTATCACTTTAATCACTTTATAATCACAACGCTGTACTGTATTGTATACAGTACTGTACCTGTACAACTTAATTTTACATCACTTGAGCACTTAATTACTGCAACACTATGCCCTGTCCATTAACAGGTCCATTAACATTGTCTTCGACTGCGAGTGCATGGGAGGACACAGGGGTTGGCACGAGCCTCTAATCACAGGTGTCACTATAAGAATCCTGCCTGCGCCACCACGGGCGAGGGCCAACCATCACAGCCCTCGAGTGAGCCTCCAGGGCCTACCATCCCACCCCTGGAGCTCACTGCCTACACACGCTATAGGCATAGGTGGGGGGGGGGGGGGTGACCTTGTCTTTGCCATGCCGAGTTATACAGTGCCGAGTTATAAGGGTTTTACTGTAGCAGAGGAATTAGGCTCCTTTTTTAGTCTTGTTAGTAGTGGATCCCACCTCTCTCTTCAGTTCACTAGACTCAAAGCTACCAGGGAACGCATTTCTGTCACCTTCTCTCTATCCTCTTCTGAACACTACAATGCTCCTTTCTCTTGTTCCGAACTAGCCTCTGCTCTTCATTCTTGCCGCAACACATGTGAAGGCCCTGACGGCATTCACTACCAAATGCTCAAACACCTCCCTCCTGTTTCTCTCATTTTTTTACTAGCCCTCTTTAACCGGGTTTGGTCCCTTGGGGACTTCCCCCCCCCCCCCCATGGCGTGAAGCCCTTGTCCTCCCGTTCCTCAAAACCAATAAGTCCGGTACCCTCCCCCAAGATTACCGCCCCATTGCCCTTACTAGTTGCCCATGCAAGTTACCGGAACGCATGATCAATCTCCGTCTTATGTGGTTCCTGGAATCCAAAAGTCTTCTCTCCCCTTCTCAATTTGGTTACCGACATGCCCGAAGCACAGCTGACCCCTTAGCCCTCCTGGAAACATACATTACCACAGCCTTTGCCCGTCACGAATCAGTCCTTGCTGGTTTTTTTTTAATTTAGAGAAAGCTTATGATACCACCTGGCGACATCATATCCTCCACCAGTTAACCACTTTCGGCTGGAATTTTCGAAACTGGAAACATGGGGGTCTTTCTCAAGTCCTTTCTATGTGATCGCTCCTTCAGAGTCAAAGTATCTTCCTCCACTTCCTCGTCCTTCCCGCAATATGAAGGTGTCCCCCAAGGAAGTGTCCTCAGCACTTCCTTGTTCCTCATTGCAGTAAATGGACTCGTCTCCACCTTACCACCTGGCGTGCGGTCTTCCCTTTACGTGGATGACCTAGCCATCTACGCTTCCGGCCCTTCCCTGGCACCCCTCTGCTATTTCCGCTGCTTCTTCCTGGACTACTGATCATGGCTTTCGTTTCTCTCCCACAAAATCCTTCTCCATCCTTTTCTCTCGCTCTCGTGTACCACTCCCACCTCCACTTTCGCTATTTGACATACCTCTCAAGTATTGCTCCTCTGGTAAATTCCTTGGCCTCACTTTCGACTCCCGGCTTACCTGGAAGGCACATATCCTATCTCTAAAGGTAAATGCCCTTCGTTGCCTCCGCCTCCTACAAACTATCTCCCATGTGTCTTGGGGTACTGACCGCAAGACCCTCCTCCATCTCCACACCATCCTGGTCCTCTCCACTCTTGACTATGGCTGTCATATTTATTCCTCTGCCTCTGCCTCCCTCCTCAGCCTCCTGGACCCTGTTCACCACCTAGGCCTCCGTCTGGCTCTAGGTGCCTTTCGCTCCTCCCCTGTTGAGAGCCTCTATGCTGAGTCGGGCCTCCCGTCCCTCTCGCCGTCGAGCCCTCCTCTCACTTCGGTGCTATGCTCGCCTTCATCAATTTCCTACTTCTAAGATTGCAGTCCCCCAATCTCTCCTCACAGTGATCTCCCCTCGTTTGCCGCCGCCCTTCCCTGTTCACATGCGCACCCTTCTCTCCCACTCCTCCTTTCCTACTCTTAATCTTCTCCCTTTCTATGTTCATTCCTTCCCTCCGTGGCTTATACCTTCCCCCCATATCTGTTCTTCTGTCCCCACTACCTCTCCCAAGTCTACCATTCCTCCTATTGTCCTACGCTCTCACTTTCTTGAACACCTTTCCACTCATTCCTCTAGCACCCACGTCTACACTGACGGTTC
The DNA here is from genome assembly GCA_016584305.1 of Chionoecetes opilio. Lineage (NCBI taxonomy): Eukaryota > Metazoa > Arthropoda > Malacostraca > Decapoda > Majidae > Chionoecetes > Chionoecetes opilio. The sequence goes on along the minus strand of JACEEZ010005278.1, from coordinate 188,060 downwards.
TAAATCCCACTCTGGTTCTGGCTTTGCTGTCCTCTTCCCCTCTCTTCACTATCAATTCCAACTACCTACAGAATCCACTGTTCTTACAACGGAATTGTACGCCATCCTCTTCGCCTTAAAACGCATACTTTTCTACCCATCCTGTTCCTTCACTATCTTCACTGATTCCCGCAATTCCCTTTCTCTTATACAATATCTTCGCTCACTTCACCCTCTTGTTCGGGAGATCCAGGACTGGTTATTCCGACTATCCGTACGCCACAAAACAATTTGCTTCTGCTGGGTACCGAGTCACATGGGTATCTCGGGCAACGAACGCGTTGATTCTTTGGCGCGCTCGGCCACTGTGTCCCATTGCCCCCGTTTCTCAAACTTGCCTGCCTCCGACTACTACCCTTCCTTTAAATCTTTCCTTTTCGACCGCTGGCAATCCTCCTGGACCACTTTCTCTGCCAATAAACTTCGCCTGATCAAACCCTCTATATCTCCATGGTCAAATCCTTACCACTCTAATAGACGTTGGGAGACTGCTCTCGCACGTTTACGCATAGGCCATACCTATAGGCTCACACACTCCTATCTCATGTCACGCTTCCCCCCAACCCTCTGCACACCCTGTCAAGCTCCTCTCACTGTCCAACATGTCCTAATATCCTGCCCCCATCTTACTCCTGCCCGTTCCAGTTCCTTCCCTCATTTGTCCTCCCTTTCCCGACCTCCCTGTCTTGCGGACATTCTCCCGGAATCCCCCTCCTTCTCCCTGGAAAATTTAACCTCCTTCTTCAAACAAATCCACATCCTACATCTGATCTAACCATCCTGCTGTAACAATCCGTTTTTTCCCCTTCCCTCACCGTTTCGCTATTTTTCTTTAACCCCTCCCCTTTTTATGCTTTGCCATAGTGCCATATGACCTCTGATGTCTGGCACATTCACCTTTTATGGCATTAAATCAATCAATCATAATATTTTCAAAAACTCCAGTTAGTTTTCTGATACCTGTCCTTCCTGCTAGTTCCAGCATATCACTGCTTACACCCGATGGACCTGGTGCCTTTCCATCTTTCATCCCTTTCAATACTCTTACTACCTCTTCTATTATATTTTCCAGTGGACCTTCCACCATTTGAACCTCCTCTAGCTCATTGTTATTTTCTACATTCAGCAGTCTCTGATTTTTTTTTTTTTTTTTTACATATGTGCCTATAGTGCCTGTAGGCAGTGGTGACCCAGGGCTTGGATGGTATGCTCTGGAGGTTCACTTGAGGGCTCTGATGCTTGATCCTCGCCCGTGGTGGCGCAGGCAGGATTTTTATAGTGACACCTGTGATTAGAGGCTCATGCCGCCCCCCTGTGTCCTCCGATGCACTCGCAATCGAAGGTAGAGTTTATGGGCAGGGCATGCGGGTGTTCTTAGGCCACTCGACGGTGCAGAAAGGTTTTGGTTTTCTTCGGGGATCGAACTCTAGTCACCGAGAACGCCAGTCAGAGACGCTAACCACTCCGCTACCGCCTCCCCACAGATTGAATCTATCGATCCATCTTTTCTATTAGTATATATTTTTATTAAAAAAAATATATATATCTTTTAATCTGACTCACTCCTTTTCTTTTATTTATGATAGGTGAAGGTGGTGGTCCAGAGGGTGATGATTGTATCATCAAAGAAGAAGAAGAAATAGATGACAGTGTCCATGATGCAGGGTCACCAGCAGGTGCGAAGCCGAGTAAGAAGATCACAGAACCAAAAACCAAACTTCAAAACACGAGGAGAAAAGGCAGAGGAATTCAGAAGGCAAAGGTTAAGCAGAGAACAGGAATTTCTAGAATATTCCAGCCAGATCAACTTCGAGCTCTGAAAAGAGTTAACATGAGTGAGGATCATGAGGATCTGTGGTTACCACCCACTGTGAAGAAAGCCTTACAGCTTCGATTTGCATGTCGTCCAACAGGTTACAAACAGCTTTTAGATCATCAGTTTCCGCTTCCTTCAGAAAGGACTTTGCAAAGGAAAATGCAAAAGGTTCCATTTCAGCCTGGGGTTCTTGGGGATATTTTTGACAAGCTTGAGATAAAAGTGAAAGAGATGAATGACACGGACAGACTTTGTTCCCTCACCCTTGACGAGCTGTCACTCACGCCATGTGTGGAATATGATGCAGATAATGGTAATCTTCTAGGGAATGTGACTCTACCACAGCACACTGGAATGGCTGACCATGCCCTTGTAATCACGTTAGGGGGCATAATAACACGCTGGAAGCAAACAGTCGCATACCATTACACAAACAATATGACTGATGGCACTGTATTAAAGGAGATCATTCTAGATATAATTGAACATGCCAATGACATTGGGCTTCATGTTGAAGCAGTGACCAGTGACATGGGTAGTGCCAGTCTTGCAATGTGGAGGAGTTTTGGCATATCATGTAGCAGGCACTGTCCCACTGTACACAAAATACCCCAACCACAAGTCCCTGGGAAGTGGCTTTACTTTTTGGCATATGTTCCGCATGTCCTCAATAACATTAAGGCAGCAATTGTTAATGAAAACATGTTGAAGCTTTCTGATAGCACTGTGGAACAGCACATGCTGAAATCCAATGTGGTCAGTGTTGAGCCACTGAAGGATCTTGCTAAGTTTCAGGAAGACCTGCAGTCAAAACTTGCACCCAAACTAACAATGGCAACATTAATGCCAGGCCATTTTGATGAGAAAAAAGCGTCTAATGCTACACAGGTTTTTAGTCGTGATGTTAGTTCTGGTCTAAAGCATTTGGTCAACAAAGAGGGAAGGAAGGAGGAGTATCTGACAACAGCATGGCTGATTCAAATACTTAGCCATTGGTGTAAACTTATGACCAATTGGCATCCTGTATTGGCACTCTGCAGGTATGACCCTGAAAAATATGAGGAAACTGTATATTTCTTACAAAAAGTGATTCGTATTTTTGAAAGTTTGAAGATTGGAATCGGGGGAGATTGGGAACCCATACAAACAGCAGTCATTATTTCAACCTACTCTGTTTTGGATATTGCTGAGGCACTTCTAGATGATGATTACAAATTTCTTCTCACATCAACACTGACGCAAGACTGCCTTGAAAATCTATTTTCGTTTGTATGCCTGAGGGAACCTGCACCTTCTCCCCTTGAATTTAAGTATGCATTGAATATGATATGTGTAGCTCAGTTCCTGACCCTTCCCTCCTCTGATAGTTATGAGAAGGATGAAAGGGAATTCCTTGCTGACTTTTTAGATCAGGAAAACATATTTTTACGTGAGCCAGAAGTTTGCAAACTCAACTTCTCTGGTGATGAGCATGTCGAATCGATGGCAGAGCATGATAGTTTGCATGACTTGATAGGCTATTGTATTCACAGCATTAAGAACACTGAAAAGACCTGCGACCAGTGCTTGAAGGAGGTTATAGCTGCACCCAGTCGGTCAGCCCACCACATAGCAGAAGAATATAGAAAAGGACTTGTTGCAGTGTCAGAAAAAGCATATGTCATGTTCCTCCGAGTAGAGCATATGTTTAGGAAAGCACAAAATTATTTAATGGAAAAGACTAATGTTAAAAGGGTGCTAATGGATGAAGCAGAAATTTATGCAAAGGACTTTGAACTTCCCACTTGCCATAATATCAAGAACAAACTGATTACGAAGTTCATTGAGTCTCGCCTGCATTTGTATTGCAGAAAAAAGAGTGATGAATATGAAAAGGAGACAGGAAAGGAAGAGGAAAGTTGATCTTGTTAGCAAAAGTATAACAATGAGAAAGCTATCAAAAAACATGTAATAGCTATAATATGACATTTATAAAGGCATACTACTGTAAAAAGTAAAAATACATGATAAGCATCGCCTGTATACCTACTTTTAGCTGTACTTGATACTTATTAGTTATGAATTATCTTTTCATAAAGTAATGTGATTTTGTAATTGGACAATAATTGAGATACTCGCTCTTACCTTGTATTTGAAGTGAACCTAAGTGTATTTTTACAGCATTGACTCAAGCTCTTTTGTCCCGTCTTTAAAGATCGTTAAAATTTAATGTGATCTTTTTGGTTGTATCCTCTGTAATTTGTAATAAAGATCTTTATTATTGACTAATCTTCCATATTCATCTTCAATCCAAGTTCTTTTTCAAGGGAGCATACATAGAATGGCTATGATTATGTTCTTTAGTATTTATTTCCACTTCCGGTATGTCCATTTTGACCTGCTTTATTTGTAATTCTTTACTTGTTAGTATCATTACTCCTCTCCCTTGCTTGATGTTCATGTTTTTCCTCCACATCATCAAGGGATTGCACTGGCAATCCCTATGTAGAGATTGGGATGATTAAAGTGTTTTGCCGTTATATAAAGTACGGCAGCAAGCACCTAAACCAAATCACTCGAGTAGCTTTCATATATATATATATTTACAAAGGTGTTAATTAAATGTCTGTTACCCTGCTTACATATTTTTGCATCATGTTATTAAGATCGATTCAGGAGTATAAATTTTTTATTAACAATATTTGCTAATTTCTCTTAGTATGTTTCCAATTTATTTAGAACATAAGAAAATAAGGAAGCTACAAGAGGCCGCGAGGCCTACACGTGGTAGTTCCTGTCACCTAACACTACCTACATCCACCTTTCATCCCCATCCATGAACCTATCCAGCCCCTCTTTAAAGCTCCCTAATGACTCAGCACTAACTACCTGTCTACTGAGACCATTCCATTCATTCACCACCCTATTTGTGAACCAGTATTTCCCTATTTCCTTTCTAAATTACGCTTTTCCAGCTTGAATCCGTTACTTCTTGTTCACCGGTTAAAAAAAGGTTAAAAGCCGTAAGAACTTTTCCTACCTCCTTTATTAAATCCCTTTATCCACTTAAAAACTTCTATCAGATCGCCCCTTACTCTGCATCTCAAGTGAGTGTAATGTTAATAACTTCAATCTCCTCTCATAACTAAAGTTACGCATCCCTTGTATAATTTTGATCATCCTTCTCTGCACTGTTTCTAACAAGGCTATATCCATCCTGTAATATGGAGACCAAAACTGAATCGCATAGTCTAGGTAATCTAGCAATCCAAAGGGGCAGCACCACCCTGAAATAGGGGGGCACCGTCCTAAAATGGGGGGGACACTTGCCCCCCGCAGTTTCGCCATTGTTATTAAGTCGCAAGAAGGTGGAAAAACAGACTTCAGAGGAGAGTGTGAAACTTTTTTCTTTTTTAATGAATTGTGTGGGGCTCAGTGGCTTATGTTGTTTAGTTGCTAATAGTGAGGTAACCAAGTCGTGGCACAGGCTGAGCGACTGCGCGGGTCCTTTGATTCCTCAGCAATGAGTCAGCAGTCATCATTCCAGGCTCCAGCATACTGCAGCAGGCTTTTCACACTTAGCATGTATCCTGGTTGTAAGCAGGGACTGGCTCCTCTTCTCTCACCACATTCAAGCAATGTCATCGCTATGTAAGCGGCACAGACCACCATATTGTGCTACATGTCATGAACACTTCATGGAAAAAACAGGAACATAATATCGTCACCGTGACGCAGCTCTGGCAATCCTTTGCTGCTGATGCTTCCGTGACACGTACTCATCAGTATGTTCGGTAGCCAGTGTGCGTGCACCGGACATATCAACGCTGCCTACCTGTACTATATCAGTTAGCTAGTATTATACAGAGAGAGAGGGAGACCTGGCAATCCTTACTGGCGAATAGTGGCGATGCTTCGCTGACATCAGCGTTCATGCCCCCTTCCTACATTGGCGACAGGGGCGTATTTAAGATATTGAAACATTGGGGGCTTAGCCTTGCCTATAGAGATCTAGATTTTTACTGGATACTTTTCAATTTATTTATGATAATGAATAGGTGTGATACACTGCTCTACCAAAAAGTTCCGGTATTTTACTTAGGATAACTTTTGCAACATGAAGTGAAAATAAAATCAAGACAATCTGAGTTATTCGTTATATATGACTTCGTTATTATATTTATTTTCACCAGCAGAAGCAAAACCTTAAGGAAACGAGCACTTTGGTGTGATGAAGCAGTCATATAGATTGTACATTGCCAATGCTTTGTTCGATACTGAAATCGGACCATCCTGGTCTTCTGCTTCTGCTTCTGCTTATATTGTGTAACAAATTAAATTAAGACTTCCTTTGAACTGTGTTAACTGTCTTGTCCATCTGATATTCTCTTCTTCACATCTCCAGAAGGTCTTTTGGTGTCTCATCTGTCTGTTGCACTCCTCTTAGGCCCTGTTCTCTCAGCCTCTCTCTTGCCATGCTTATAAAAAGGACGCCATCAGCATACGCAAAGTAACAGCGAACCAAATTTTTTATTTTTATTTTTTTATTTTTTTATTAATATTATTACTACAGTAATTTTGTGTAGCCCCCAGTTATAGCATATCTTATTTTTGTGTATAAAAAAAGACTGAGATCCGGGGCTATTTATAAAACAGTCAGGGCCATAAATAGCCCCCAATGCCCAGGCCTAACTAGTAACTACGCTTATGATTGGCGACTTTCAAAAGGAGACTCCGCTGCGACTCCGTTGCCACTTCCCGAACGGCGACTCTGCTGCCAATCTGTTGCGACTCATGCCCGGGCACACGCGCTTCGACTCATCTACCACCTCTGCGCAACACCGTTTCCACACTACAGTAAAACCCTTATAACTCGGCATTGTATAACTCGGAATTTGATATAACTCGGCATGGCAAAGACTAATGTTTTTTTTTTTTTTTTTTTTTTTCACACACACACACACACACACACACACACACACACACACCTATGCCCATAGCACATGTAGGCAGTGAGCTCCAGGGGTGGAATGATAGGCCCTGGAGGCTCACTCGAGGGCTGTGATGGTTGGCCCTCGCCCGTGGTGGCGCAGGCAGGATTGTTATAGTGACGCCTGTGATTAGAGGCTCATGCCGCCCCGTGTCCTCCCATGCACTCACAGTCGAAGGTAGAGTTAATGGACAGGGCATGTGGGTGTTCTTAGGCCACTCGACGGTGCAAAAAGATTTCAAGTGGATTTATGGGTCTCACTCGGGATCGAACTCGGGTCTTCGAGAACGCCACTCGGTGACGCTAACCACTCTGCTACCGCCTCACCTAAACTGCATCTCATGGTTTTCACTCAGCATATCATGCCCTCACAACCTCTTCTGTGAACATGTAAACAGAAAGTTGGCAAAAAATAATTTATCTCGGCATATTGATGTTATAACTGCATCTCTTCGCTTACACTGCATATCGTCAGTCGCATAAAGTCGTATTTTTGTCCTTTTGATCTTTTCCTGCAAGCTCAGGCTCTTCAATTTCATTCCCTTCCTGCTGGAGACACCCTTGCGTGATGGAGCTGACATCTTGAAATACAGTACTGTATGATGTAATCCCAAAACACGTAAAATAGGTGGCAAAGTAAAGCAAAGGTCGGGAACCAGCGTGTAGGCTGTCAGCTGCTGAGCCGTATTTATGTCGTCAAAGCACCGTCTTGGATACGAATTCCGTTTTTTGTCGAAATTGAAAAAGGATTGGTTTCTGCTTCAAAAACACAACAAGCTTGGTAGGAGTCGAAATAATAATCAATGCAAAACATTGCAAACAATATCACAGAGTAGTATAACACACATTTCAGCAAGTGTTATTGGATTGGGATTCGTAATCCAAGACGGTGCTTGGACAACAAAAACACGGCTCAGCCTACGCACTGGTTCCCGACCTTTGCTTTAATTTGCCACCTATTTTACGTGTTTTGGGATTACATCATACAGTACTGTATATCAAGATGTCAGCTCCATCACGCAAGAGTGTCTCCAGCAAGAAGGGAATGAAATTGAAGAGCCTGAGCCTGCAGGAAAAGGTGAAAGTGCTGGCAAGGATGGATGCAGGTGCGTCCATGTGTGCTATTTGTGCTGAGTTTGATATCAAATCCAGCTTCTTCTTCTTCTTCTTCTTCTTCTTCTTCTTCTTCTTCTTCTTCTTCTTCTTCTTCTTCTTCTTCTTCTTCTTCTTCTTCTTCTTCTTCTTCTTCTTCTTCTTCTTCTTCTTCTTCTTCTTCTTCTTCTTCTTCTTCTTCTTCTTCTTCTTCTTCTTCTTCTTCTTCTTCTTCTTTTTTTTCTTTTTCTTTTTTTTAACCCATATCAGAGGAGGACATTGAATAACTCGGCAAGGGCCAGAGCCCCTATCGTGCCGAGTTATAAGGGTTTTACTGTACCACTTCTGTGATGAAGACTCCGCTGCGTCTATGGAGACTTCGTTGCGACCGCACTGCCACTACAGAGACCTCGCTGCCACTCTGCTGTGCCTGCAGAGACTTTTTCTCTCTCTCTCTCTCTCTCTCTCTCTCTCTCTCTCTCTCTCTCTCTCTCTCTCAAAAGTACGCAATCTTTTTTTTATTGATTTATGGATTCACCTTACTTTGTTTAACTTTTAGGCTATATAATAAATATATGAACTACATATTATGTCCTCCTTTTTGGGGGACATCTATTTGAAAGCTTAGACCTATGTATATTTACATTATTTATACATATATGACTAGGTGCCTTGCACTGACGTCACGATCTAGCGTCTTCAATCAAGCCAAATGCCGCCCGTCGGAGCGAGCTGGAGGACCAACAAACTCCACTTGCCGCCAGTGTTTGCCAGCTTATGGTAATTTTACCCTACCAAATATATGTTTATCAGTATAAAAGGTATACTGTTATCTTCGAAAATGTTTGTTCTATAATATTATCAAATAAAAAACCGTAAAATACACTAAATAACTGCCATTATGAGACTCAAGAAATATGCATTCACTTAATATTCACTTAAACTCTTCGTCATTTAATACTTTGCGAGAAAACTTTTTACATGGAAAATATGAATAGAAGCGGAATTTCATTAGCTTTCCATTGATATATTTCGTTTTCTGCGCTAACTAAATAAATAACCATCAATCGGGAAAAATTGCCAGATTTCATGATGTTATTTATTTAGTTAATTCTCATTTATGCATGCTGCTAATTCATTTATCAGAAAACGAAATGTATCAATGGAAAGCTAATGAAATTCCGCTTCTATTCATATTCGCCATGTAAAAAGTTTTCTCGCAAAGTATTAAATGACGAAGAGTTTTATAAAATATTAAGCTCATGCATATTTCTTGAGTCTCGTAATGGCAGTTATTTAGTGTGTTTTACGGTTTTTTTATTTGATAATATTATAGAACAAACATTTCCGAAGATAACAGTATACTACCTTTTATAAACATATATTTATATAAACATATATTTAGTAGGGGAAAATTACCATAAGGTGGCAAACACGGGCGGCAAGTGAAGTTTGTTGGTCCTCCAGCTCGCATTTCCCGCTTTTTTCGCCTGCACAGCGAAGGCTGTGACGTCACAGGCAAGGCACCTATAGGCGTGGCTACCGAGAGAGAAGGCCTGATGCATCGCCCGTGACGTCACACCATCTAGTGCTCACCGCTCCGCTCCCCGTACAAGTTTACCTACCTAATATAATGTTTATCAGTATAAAAGATATACTGTTACCTTCGGAAATGTTTGTTCTATAATATTATCAAATCAAAAACCGTAAAACACACAAAAGAAATGCCATTATGAGACTTTCAAGAAATATGCATTAACTTAAACTCTTCGCCATTTAATATTTTGCTCGCAAACATTTTACATGGAGAATATCAATAGAAGCGGAATTTAATTAGCTTTCCATTGATATATTTCGTTTAGTGATAAATGAATTAGCAGCATGCATAAATTAGCGTTAACTAAATATAAAAAATCATGAAATCGGGTAATTTCCTACCTAATATATGTTTATCAGTATAAAAGATATACTATTATCTTCCGAAATGTTTGTTCTATAATATTATCAAATAAAAAACCGTAAAACACACTAAAGAAATGCCATTATGAGACTTTCAAGAAATATGCATGAACTTAAACTCTTCGCCATTTAATATTTTGCGCGAAAACTTTTTACATGGAAAATATCAATAGAAGCGGAATTTAATTAGCTTTACATTGATATATTTTCTTTTCTGATAAATGAATTAGAACTATGCATAAATTAGCGTTAACTAAATATATAACTTCATCAATCGGGGAAAATTACCAGATTTCATGATGTTATTTATTTAGTTAACGCTAATTTATGCATGGTTCTAATTCATTTATCAGAAAAGGAAATATATCAATGGAAAGCTAATGGACCCGTTTACTCACACCTAAAACACGGAATATTATAAAGCTTTGGGTGCAATATAGGCTACATATCACTGTACTCATATTCTTTTTGCTGAGAAATGCACCATAAATGAAATATATGGCCTTTTTGGGGCCAAAATATCACAACACGGCGGAACGCGCTGTGATTGGTTGTGACGTAGTAACTGCAGACTCAGATCTCGCCTGATCAGCTGATCGGCTTGTTTTGGCTCAGCAAACCGCAAATTATAGTTTTATTTTACTAACCTAACTAACCTTACTAACTTGCATTACCCCTACTACCGCAAGATGACCAGTAATCCTCCTTCAAGTGATGTAGTAGGTATTCACTGTGTTTGTGAATATGTAAGTTGTAGTTTATAAGGAAAAAGTGGATAGACAGAGATAAGTGGCCCGTGACACCTGACAAGTGATGACTTCTGGGATCGGCATTCCTTATAGGGAGCTTAAATGAACCTGCAATGACATGTACAGCTAGACAGATAGACGAACTCATAGAGGAACAGGTAGAAATGTATGGCTTTCTTTCCCCACATAAGCAAAACATACACCCTTCGTCACTCTACTCACCACTACAACCTTTACTAACCATACATTTCTACCTGTTCCTCTATGAGTTCGTCTATCTGTCTAGCTGTACATGTCATTGCAGGTTCATTTAAGCTCCCTATAAGGAATGCCGATCCCAGAAGTCATCACTTGTCTGGTGTCACGGGCCACTTTGCTCTGTCTATCCACTTTTTCCTTATAAACTACAACTTACATATTCACAAACACAGTGAATACCTACTACATCACTTGAAGGAGGATTACTGGTCATCTTGCGGTAGTAGGGGTAATGCAAGTTGGTGTATTAGTAGGTAGTACATAATAGTAGCGGCCGCTTCACAGCTGTTTTGCTCTGTTGTCTAAGCTAGTGACGTCACAACATGGCGCCAGTCGTTTTAGAGCGTATACATTTTCCTGTACTTAAATTGGCTGTATCATCAAAAATACTGTTCACATAGAAAAATCAACATCACTGCCCAACTATATGAGGCTTGAAGATGTCAAATCAATCCTTACCTCAAGTAGAGTAAACGGGTCCATTAAATTCCGTTTCTATTGATATTCTCCATGTAAAAAGTTTTTTCGCAAAATATTAAATGGTGAAGAGTTTAAGTTCATGCATGCGAGAAAGTCTCATAATGGCATTTCTTTAGTGTGTTTTACGGTTTTTATTTGATATTATAGAACAAACATTTCGGAAGATAACAGTATATATTTTATACTGATAAACATATATTAGATAGGAAATTACCCGATTTCATGATTTTTTATATTTAGTTAACGCTAATTTATGCATGCTGCTAATTCATTTATCACTAAACGAAATATATCAATGGAAAGCTAATTAAATTCTGCTTCTATTGATATTCTCCATGTAAAATGTTTGCGAGCAAAATATTAAATGGCGAAGAGTTTAAATTAATGCATATTTCTTGAAAGTCTCATAATGGCATTTCTTTTGTGTGTTTTACGGTTTTTTATTTGATAATATTATAGAACAAACATTTCCGAAGATAACAGTATATCTTTTATACTGATAAACATTATATTAGGTAGGTAAACTTGTACGGGGAGCGGAGCGGTGAGCACTAGATGGTATGACGTCACGGGTGATGCATCAGGCCTTCTCTCGGTGGCCACGCTTGCACTGACGTCACGATCTAGCGGATTCAAGACAAATGCCGCCCGTCGGCGCTCTGATATTTTGCTGGAGGACCAACAGCTGCCGGCGAGGCTGAAGACTTCAACAAATATATAGTCATTTTCCCCTACCAAATATATGTTTATCAGTATAAAAGATATACTGTTATCTTTGGAAATGTTTGTTCTATAATATTATCGAATAAAAAACCGTAAAACACACAAAAAAATGCCATTATGAGACTGAAGAAATATGCATGAACATCATGAAATCAGGTTATTTTACCGATTGATGAGGTTATTTATTTAGTTAACGCTAATTTATGCATGGTTCTAATTCATTTATCAGAAAACTAAATATATCAATGGAAAGCTCATGAAATTCCGCTTCTATTGAAATTCTCCATGTAAAAAGTTGACTCGCAAAATATTAAATGGCGAAGAGTTTAAGTGAATATTAAGTTCATGCATCTTTCTTAATGCATCATTAATGCATTAAGATGCATAAGATGCAGATTAACATGCATCTGATGCATGTTCATGCATCAATCTCATAATGGCATTTTTTTTGTGTGTTTTACGGTTTTTGATTTGATAATATTATAGAACAAATATTTCCAAAGATAACAGTATATCTTTTATACTGATAAACATATATTTTGTAGGGGAAAATTACCATAAGCTGGCAAACAAGGGCGGCAAGTGGAGTTAATTGGTCCTCCACGGTCGCATCTCCCGCGTCTGTTGCAGCCACAACGAGGCCTGTGACGTCACGTGCAAGGCACCTATAGAAATAACAAATAATATATATATATATATATATATATATAAATATATATATGATAGGAGAGAGAGAGAGAGAGAGAGAGGAGAGAGAGAGAGAGAGAGGAGAGAGAGAGAGAGAGAGAGAGAGAGAGAGAGAGAGAGAGAAGTAATGGAACTGCCAGCGACCACTGGCATTTCGAGTTTCAGCTCTCTCTATTTCGAGAGAACTGGAACCCAAAATGCCAGGGGTCGCTGGCATTTCTCGAGTTTCAGATCCAAAGACCCTACACGCAAGATAGGAAAGCAGGTGTTTCGGAGTGTGCTGTCGTGTTTGGACAGCCGCTAGGTAGCAGCACCGGCGCTCGTTGTTTTATTGTATATATATATTAGTTGTTATTTCTCACAATTAAATGGCTTTGTGGTGTAGTGGGTAGCGCGCCCAGCTGCGGCTCCGCGGGCCCGGGTTCAATTCCCACCTGGTGATACTAAATTTCAGTATATATTATTATCATGTCTGATTGTGTATGTGTGTGAGTGTGTGTGCTAAAAATGCATAGAGTATTGATCTTGATGTCAGAGGGAGTAATAATTTGATTTAAATAAGCCCTCAATCAACAGTTACATTGGACGCCACAGATGGCGCTCGTGTTAGACATCACAAATTATGCTTAAGCTAGGGCCTCAGCTTTCCTATCTTGCTTGTAGGGTCTTTGTTCAGATCATTGGAATTTAGAGAGAACTGAAACCCGAAATGCCAGTGGTCGCTGGGTGTTTTAACTCACCAAGTTGATAATCAGTTGGTCTACTGGAAAACAAAATATGGGCTAATTCCACTGCACTTAAAACACAAAAGTATACTATTAAGAACGATTTTCTTCTATATGTATATTGTATAGAAGCCTGATTCTGTAAAACATGTATATAACCAAATAACCATGTAGGTTATAGTTGAGGAGGCGATGGATATGTTACTCTATGATATTATATAGTCAATAACGAATGTTTAGAAGTTATCTATACCTAGCCAGTCATATTTTCCTGTTATTACTGTGTATCAATTAGATAGAAAGCCTGGAAGTGCAATGAGTCGACGCGTGAAGTCGCAATGTTTTGATTCAATCTCCCCGCCACAATATCTCCGCCCACTACTCCCCGCCGCAGCATGTCGCCTCCACAATTCCAATGATCTGAAACTCGAGAAATGCCAGTGGTCGTTGGCAGTTTTAACTCAAAGGTTGGTCTACTGTGTTTTGGCTCCGCGACTAATATTTTTCATAAATTAATTTCGCGATAAACATTGATGCACCGCATCTGAATACCAAAAAATATAGTTCTTCTGTTGCTCTACTAATTATATGGATGACATGCATTACGATGGAACGTTCTATAATAGCAATTTAATGCAAATTACTCGCCTCGAGTAGCAAAGCTTAATATATTTTTTACATGTATATTGTGGCATGTAAAATTTGGGCGATGTTCACACTGTTTTCTAAGACAGTACTGCTGCGTCTGGCAAACGCTTGTCAAAATACAATAAGCAATGCCTTGGAAAAACGAAGAATAAAGAATGCCGAAATCGGCTTGTTGCTGCGACAATGTAGGTTATAATTGTGGAGGCGACACGCCGCGGCGGGGAGTGGTGGGGGGGGAGATTGTGGCGGGGAGATTGAATAAAAACATTACGACTTCACGCGTCGACTCATTGCACTTCCAGGCTTTCTATCTGATTGATACACAATAATAACAGGAAAATATGACTGCCTAGGTATAGATAACGTCTAAACATTCGTTATTGACTATATAATATCATAGAGTAGCATTTACCTCGCCTCCTCAACTATAACCTACTTGGTTATTTGGTTATATACAATATTTTACAGAATCAGGCATACATATAGCAGAAAATCGTTCTTAAAATTATACTTTTGTGTTTTAAGTGCAGTGGAATAAGCCCATATTTTGTTTTCCAGTAGACCAACTTATTATCAAAAGAGTGAGTTAAAACTGCCAGCGACCCCTGGCATTTTGGGTTCCAGTTCTCTCGACAACCTACTTTGTCGCAGCAACAGAACGATTTCAGCATTATATATTCTTCTTTTTTCCAAGGCATTGCTTATTGTATTTTGACAAGCGTTTGCCAGACGCAGCAGTACTGTCTTAGAAAACAGTGTGAACATCTCCCCCAATAAAACATGCTAGGTACAATATAAGGTCTCTTCCATTTGCGACATTTCAAGAACCAGTTCACGGAACCCAAGAATTCGAGAGAACTGGAACCCAAAATGCCAGGGGTCGCTGGCAGTTTTAACTCACTTTTTTGATAATAAGTTGGTCTACTAGAAAACAAAATATGGGCTTATTCCACTGCACTTAAAACACAAAAGTATAATATTAAGAACGATTTTCTTCTATATGTATATTGTATAGAAGCCTGATTCTGTAAAACATTGTATATAACCAAATAACCAAGTAGGTTATAGTTGAGGAGGCGAGGTAAATGCTACTCTATGATATTATATAGTCAATAACGAATGTTTAGAAGTTATCTATACCTAGGCAGTCATATTTTCCTGTTATTATTGTGTATCAATCAGATAGAAAGCCTGGAAGTGCAATGAGTCGACGCGTGAAGTCGTAATGTTTTGATTCAATCTCCCCGCCACAATCTCCCCGCCCACCACTCCCCGCCGCGGCACGTCGCCTCCACAATTATAACCTACATTGTCGCAGCAACAAGCCGATTTCGGCATTCTTTATTCTTCGTTTTTCCAAGGCATTGCTTATTGTATTTTGACAAGCGTTTGCCAGACGCAGCAGTACTGTCTTA
>JACEEZ010005278.1:157500-170000 GCA_016584305.1 Chionoecetes opilio | reverse complement strand
CGTCACCGAGCCATGGCGCATCGTCTGCTTGTCGTGAGGGGCGTTTTGGAAGCTCGGGGAATTTGCAGATTTTGATTGCAGATTATTTAAAAACGGCTGACTGGATGCAAAAAGTGACGACATATTGTTGATATACTCGTTAATGGCTATAATTTGATTGCATTAAATCAGGAATGATGAAATGGTCTGGACGATTACTTTAACAGAAAACGCAAGCTGCAAGAAGCCGGCTTCTTACGGCTTCCTCACCAAAATTCACCTGGACAGGCATCCTTTGCAAGGATGTGCCAATCCATTCACTTCAGTCACCTGACCCGAGCAAAAGGTGTGAAGGGCATGTAGCAGAGGCTGTTACCATGACGAATTTTAGCATCACTACAGAATATGATGTGTGTGTGCCAAAGGCTTAGGGAGTTCTCGGCTTTGTGTGTGGCTTTGATATATATACACTATACGTATGGTCCTGGCGGTATGGAGAGAGAAGAAATAACTTATGGGTGCGGAACATTTAGAAGTGAATATGAAAATATTGTTTAATAATAGTCATAAAGATTTTTCCGTCAGTACTACTATGCTATCTTATCGCACTCAGGTGACTGAAATGATAAGCTACGTAGGCTACATACGCCACTGTAACGTAACCTCCGTAAAGTATAGTACCAGGCAGTGAGAGACCTATGCCTTTCAATAGTGCAATAGGCTAGCAATAGTGACTCGCCCTCTCCGTATTCCCAAGCTACTTAACTCTAAACCATTGCATGTCACTAAAATACCGCTGAAGCTTAAAAGGTTTTAAGAGGTGCATGTAAGAGGGCTGCAAGCTGAAGGGGTGTGGGGCGGTGCCTTATCAGTTGCCTTGAAGAAGCAGGTGCAAGACTGCATATCTCTAATCTCTCAGCACTTTGACTCTTCACGGGCTGGGTGGGTCTCGGGCGGTATTTTAAAGGAGGTTACGTGAAAAATAAGTATGGCTACGAGTACAGTTATGGGTGGTGTCAGCTGGTGGCTGCGGCCGCTTCACCCGCCGCTAGGGGGACTCACCACCACAGGAGCTCCAGGAGTCGCAACGCACGTAATCAATAAACTTTAAAATAGATAAAAACTACCGTATTTTCTGTAGCTGTTGAGAGAGAATATCTCATGTATATGGTGAAGCTTCAGAAAGAGATGTTAATCAAGAGATATGAGCAAGTCATGTGTTAATTTCAGTATTTTATTAACTCTCATAGCTAGCAGCCCTCACACCCGCTAGCTTATCAACAACAGTGGAGATACAACGGTGGTGGCGGACACCGCTCTGCCTCACCTGAGGTTGAAATATGCAATATCGTGTGTAGCATTAACATTTAGGTATATAAACGGTGTGTATATAGTGTCCTCGTCTAGTCTTGCATGTAAACTAACTCGTTGCATGGGCTGGTGAAGCGTGTGGTGATAATTCATGACTCAGGAAGTGTTATATCTCTCAGCAACGGATGTTTTGTGATAAAAGGCCCACGGTTGTGTCATGGCCGCGACTCAAGGCTATATCAGTGGACAGGAAATCCCACTAGATGAACTGCCTTCTTGGAAAAGAGAACTGATCCTTCGTAAAAGAGCCAATGCCAGAATCCACGGGGCAATGGGTCTGCCTGTTCCCACACCGATGGCGGGTCGGGGACGAGGCTCGCTGAGTGGCCCGTCATCGTCTACATCATCCTCACTGAGTGGCCACCAGGAGGCCACATGCTCGCTGAGTGGCGCAGAACCCCCTCACCCCCGCGCCAACAACACGACAGTCAGTAATCGTACAGTGGGTGTGTGGGGAAGTGTGCGCTCCGAAGATGCGTGGAATGACCGAAAGAATGTTGTAGCAAGTGATCCTACCATCGCCCCGAGCACTACCGCCATGCATCACAAGGGCCTGCACGACGAGGGCCCGCGGGTCACCTCGCCTGCCTACTCCTCTGTCAGTGACTCTTTCGCCACAGAGGATGAGGAGTTGCGGTACGGCCCCGGTATAGTGTCTAAACTCAAGAACCGGTACATGAGCCTTGCCATGAGGGAGAGTCGCTCTCGACCTTCCCTTCGCAGGTTCAGCTCCTTGGAGGACCTGCTGGACAGTGAGCCACGGGGCCCGGTATCATCCAAGCCCCGTGCAGTGCAAGACTCTGCCCCAGCTCACCGGCGGGAGGTGATGCGTCGGGCGCGCTCTGTGGACTCCCTCAGCAGCAGGTTGGCCGAGGATCCGAGGCGGGTTCGAACGCCCGCCATGGCCAAGAGTAAGTCTGCTTCAAGTCGCCTTCAGTCTAGTCTGAATCCTCTCGGAAAGGAAGACGTTATCATCATCGAGACAAGTGGGAATCCTGTCGCTCGGGAACCCCAGGCAGTCAACGGCGCGGCGCCCCGCGTCATGGAGCCGTCCCGACCCCGCCAGCCGCCCTCCTCCACTGTGAGCGAGGAGGAGGACCTGCCGCCCCCAGACACTGTGCGTCACGTCAAAAAAATATTCGAGCCTGCGGGTAGTAGGCCTCCTCGGGGCACAGCGGCTCGGATCGCAGCCCACAAGGCTGCCCAGTCCTCCAAGTCTAACGGCGTGGCCTCGGCCTCCAAGCCCGCCCTTAAAGCCAAGCCTGCCGTGGTGCCCCCCCGCAAGGTGACGCCTCCCTCTGGCCCGACCAACCCCGTCACTAGAGAGGATGCGAAAATATCTCTGAAGAAGGTCACACAGGTGGTGCGGCCAAACCCCAGATCCACGCTAAGTGTGAGGGCTACTGCCTTGAACGGCGAGGGCTCGGCTGGTGGTCGTAGTGGGCAGGAAGCCGCCGCCGCAGAGAGGGTGCGAGCCGGCCTGACCCCCGTCACCTCCTCAGTCACTGCTCCTGTGGTGAATGGTGACCCCGCGCCCAGGCAAGCACGGGGCGAAAGTTGCAGTGTAGGAGAGGTAGAGGAAGGGGTGAGAAGGATATCCAGCACCGCTGTCTCAAATATCAGGAGTGAGAGTCATTCTCAGGAATTTAACTTTGCTGCCCGTTCTGCCCTAAAACCAGCCTCACCGACTCCCTCCCCACTGCCCGCCTCCCCGATAGCTTCCCACAGGGTGCCCTCACACTCCCTCTTAAGTAGCAAAGTTGAGAGGGTTGATGAGAGTGATCGTGTCCATCTAGAAAACCTGAAGAACGTGGAAAAGTCTCGGTCGCCACCTGTGGATGTTCACACCACCCCTGTCCTCCCTCCTAAAGTAGACACACTTCCACAGCCCTCACTGAACGCTGTCAAGAAGGGCAAAGTGGAGCCTGGCGCCCCAGACACCAGAGGGGAGGGGAAGGTTTCCCCCAAACAAGGTTTCACCAGAAAAGTGGAACCAAGATCTGAGGTGCGGTCGAGAGGGGAGACGGAGCCCACGAAGCCCAGTCCGCCCCCCTCCGAGGAGCTGGTGAGGGGGGTGGTGGGCAGAGGCGATCTTGTTGAGGCTTTCAACAAAACGCCAGCTGGAGGAAGCCCGGGAAGCGTCCTCTCTCCAACCAAGCCGTCAGCCAAGCGGGACCGTTGGCACCAGCAGGAGAATACTACGCTAGTGTTTAACTTTACCTCCAGCAAAAAGGACACGCCCGACTACATCGAGAATGACGGCGTTGATCTATCCAAGAGGCGACCAGAGGTAAGTGAAAGGAGGAACACGGGGGTTGGAAACAGCTGTGCTCACGCCGTGGCCAACCGTGGCTTCGGCTGTTACTTTCACGCTATGGCGGCTCTCGGGCCTCTTACATGGCACTACCACCATTACCACTATCATCAACCTGACTCAACTGCCATTCACCTTCGCATTACTCCCTTGCCACCCATTCTCTGTCACACTTGTAAGTTGCCTCACTGGCCACTCGCAAACCCTGCCACTATCACAGCTTCCTCCACTCACCACCACCACACTGGTCTTGCTTCACCACGCACCGTAGCCACTTGAATTAACACACTGCTCTTCCTCACCACTCCTTCCTTCGAACACTTCGCCTTGCCTCCTGACGTACTTGTATATACTTGTTTTTTTTATATAAAGTCGAACCACTATCCCTGACACAGCTTGCGATTACAAGTCACGCGGCTTCACAATTGTTTTTAAGCCCGTGCAGCAGTTCCCTTGGCGTCCTAATGCTGCTAACAATGAAGTATGCTTCCGCCCCCACTTAATTTTCTAAGCGTATATACTTAGTCTGTTTTATTAAAATTTTAATATAGTAAAAATGCCCAGTGGTCGCGTGCTGTTATGTAGTGAGGATGCTGTGTTTGGTAGTGATGATTATACGAGTAATTTGTACACATGTTAAACAGTTGCATATTGAGTGCACCAATCAGCTGCCCCGTAGAAAAGGGGGGGGGGAGGCAGGGGGCGTGGCCTTAGTGCATTTTGACCGTATTAAATAAAATAGACTATAGTAGCACATTTGATTCCTAGCCTAAACTCGTCTCTGGAACTCGTACCTCTTAAAAGTTATGCCGTGGTAGCCCCAAACCTCAGCCATAACTTTTCCGTAATGTGTAGCATCTTGCCTTTGACACAGCATATAAACTACACTTTACTCGACCCTAACTTCTGTCCCTGTCCCTTACTGACGCCCTAATGACTAATGCGCCTAACTATGGTAATTTACATTTAGCAACCTAGATTGAACTTATGGCCCTAATATTTTTTCTCCTTTCAAACTCGTGGTCTTAATCAGGGTCCTTAATCGAATTTCTAATGCTTACCTTTAATAGCTAAAATAATGCTACATTGTCCCAACTCGTGGTTCAAAGGCATCGTAACTCTAATCTCTTCTGGCTTGACTCGTGGCTCTACTCGTGTTTCTAATGCATTGTAATGATCGTTTGTATGTCTTAAAATCGGTGTATAGTTCGTGGTCGAAGGCTTAACTCGCGTCCAACAGTGACTAGTATGAAACGATTGCCCGTCACCCACTCTTCTAACTCGTAGCAATGATCATGGCCCTAATTCTTAAAAGCCCTGACATATGCCCCTTTGTTGATTTTCCTGACACACACACACACACACACACACACACACACACACACAGGCCAACACTAAGGATGAATGATAAGAATGTTGATATGGAGACGGGGCCATACAAGTGCAGCTCAGGCCCTGTAAAATACAACTAGATGAATACAACTATAATGAATAGATGTAGATGAATTATAGATGAATATCATGTATATATGAATCTATGATGAATAGATGTATATTATAGATGAATACACACAAGGGTCGGTGTTAGGCCGGCGTTGTGTCAAGGTACTGTACTAAGTCTTGGCGTGACGGCGTAATCACGTGACATCCTGTGATAACGAGACGTCGTTGATGTGTCGAGCGAGCTGCTATCCACACCACCCCTACCACTACTATATACTATAATATAATATATACTATACACACTATACTACCAATATACATACTATACTATACTACTTGTACTACATTAAAGTTACTAAATAATAATAACATACGGATGTTGGAGCCTATCATAGAGGTGTTAGAAGAGCCATCGTAGTGGTGTTTAAAGCTATTGTAGGGGTGTTAGGAGCTACCCTAGGAGTGTTGGAGCTATCTAACATCACTACTACTACCATTATTTATCTACTATTACTTTCACTACAACTACTACTACTCCTGCACTTTTGTTATGGGTAGAGTCAGGTGTGTGTGGTGGTGTTTGTGTTTACCTTCCTGTAGACTTCTCTGTAATATTCGTTTATCGTAACCTGTCATATGTATTTTTGTATTTGTTTATATATTTACTACTTTGTTATGGACAATCACAACCCGGTCTGAAACAGGATGCGTTGAGGTGAAGCTTTTTCTTCTATGTTCAAATTCAAGACGAGACTGTGTGTGTGTGTGTATTTATTTAGTTGTAGGATACAGGGTCTGAACTATACTCGTGTGGTCCTGTGTCCGTAACTATATTTATCAAGTGTGTGTGTTGTGTGTTATCGCATCATAATCCTCCCTTGTTAATGATATAATCGATAATGCTATTGAAGTTGTCTAGAGTCACATCCAAACACGTGGTTTAGCTGTGTCTTCGAGGGTAGGATGGAGGTGCCCCGTGAAAGTCTGGATGGGTGTGTCACTAGCGGGGCGGGGCTGGGCAGGGCTATCATCACGGGCGCTACTAGGAAAAAACAGCCGGATTTACACTAATAGGATGATAATAAGTAGTATATAGTATAGTATAAGTATAGTATAATAGTATAATAACGGATAATAGTATAAACTCCACTCATGTATTAGGTCATTGTTCATTACTGATTAAAACTGTACGATCACACACATTGAATAGGAATTTTGGAAGTTATAGTGCTGCTAGATCAGACGTATATGTTTTGTTGTCATGCATTCCTTGCCCCGTGAAGGGTGGCAGACGAGCCGAGGGTGCAGCGAGGTGAGGAGCCGCGTGACTCACCCCTCACCTGGCGGGCTCGTGTCCATATTGCGGCCAGCCTCTCCCACACCTGCCGCCCGCGCGCCTCACAGACCCCCCTCCCCTCCCCCCTAAAGAAATAGTTACCTTATTGCTTTCTCGCCGTGTTTTTTTGTTGGGAGAATTTTTGTGTGTTATAATAAAAAGGCGATTTTGTTGTAACTTAAATTTTTATTATTATTATTTGAGTAGTTTTTGGGTTTGTTTTTGGTTATAGATGTTAAAAGCATGTGTCAGGGTGTGTTAGGTGTTGTAGAAGGTGTGTGGTTAACGTTAGTAAGGCATCCCTGAATTTATCCATTATAATAAGATGAATAGATGTCTTCATTACAAAGCATTCCACGTATTATGACTGTATGTTATGGGTGGTTCTGTCATGCACGCGGTATGTATGCTATAGCTTCCTGCTGTGTGTCTTCAGGGAGGTGTGTTGTGGTGTGTGAGGGGGGGGGGGGGCGACCGTGTGTGGCCGCCAACACCTGTGTCCCGTGTGAAGGACCGGACGCGGCACGTGTGAGGCTCCAGATGGGACAAACCCCAAGATAAGTGTTGGATGTCCTGGCCCCTTAACCACACACACACACACTCACACTCACACTCACACTCACACACACAGTCACACACACAGTCACACACACACACACACACACACACACACACACACACACACACACACACACACACACACACACACACTGTCACACACCCTTGCTTCATCTTACCAGGAGAAATGTACCCAGTGAAATCCAAGGACTTATTATGAACGGTGATGCTGGTGTGTGTGTGTGTGTGTGTTACTTACGAACATGTATGCCGCCCTGGTCTACCCTTGTTATACACGTTAGTCAGTCGGTCAATAATCAAGAGCTAACCATTTCTGAGCCACAAGAGAGAGTGAGACAAACAGACTGACAGACACTTAAACTGCATTACCTTGAAAGTAACCTTTCAAAACCACGGTAACATTTATACGCAAGTGAAACCTCAAAAATAAAAAAATAAATGAAATTGCCAACCTTCCCTCTAGTCTTGTACAGTTTTATGATACACAGCTAGTTGTTAGTTGTCATAATCTGGGTACATTTTTGTGTGGCGAAATGAGTGTGGAATAGAAGCAGTGAGGAGGATGACTTCAATGTATCGAGTAACGAGAAGTACTCTTGAGAAGGCGAGAGAGTGGGCGGAGAGAGAGAGAGAGAGAGAGAGAGAATGTCATGGTGATGTCAGGAGAGAGTAAGAATGTCATGATGGAGACAGGAGAGAGAGAAAGAGAGGGTGTAGGCGAGGGTGTTACTTCCTGTCGTCTCTGTCTCTCTTTGCTGTTCTATATAAGTGTCACAAGAATCACGGCTTTCCCTTCCTTCCTTCCTTCCGTCTTCCCCTCCATCCTCTTTCCTTTCTTCCCTCGCCTCCCCCCCCCCCTCTCTCTCTCTCTCTCTCTCCTCTCTCTCTCCTCTCTCTCTCCTCAATATCTCTCTCTTCTCTCTCTCTCTCTCTCTCCTCCTCCTCCCTCGCCAAACTTGGCCGCTTACAACTACTCTCCTGCCATACCCACGACCAAATTAAGGGGCGTACACGAATATTCCGAAAACATCAAAATATTCCAAAATAAATCATGCCTAGTTGAACACTTGGGCAAGCGTGTGACAAAGTATTATAAAGAAAGAAGAAAAATTGAAAGAGTTATGGCTGATTTTCTAACCCCCCCTCCCCCCCGAAAAATATCCGTACAATTTTTTTCATGATATTCACTGGCATAGACAAACTGGCACCTCTCAAGTCCCTCTTTGTGAGATAAAGAGGGTCTGAGGGTCGTCTCAAGGCCTCAGTAGTGAGGGAGTAGAGGGAGAAGACCTATCTACTGAAAAATTTGCCTTTTTCCAGTTTTACTTTAATAACTTCGCCACTATTGTACCGAATTTAATTAACAATATATCATTGGAAAGAGGAATAAAGATATAATTTACTCATCTTTGATTTTTTTTTTATTTGGGTAAAAATTTGCAAATAATAGCAAATACATTTACGAGATAAAAAAAAAACTTAAGAAATGCTAAACACCTTCGGGCGCGTAATATCCTTTTTTATACATATATATAAAAAAGGGGGACCAGGTGCCAAAAGCTCTAAATTGGTTGTTTTTAGTCTAAATGCAAATTATAGATGCCTGGAATGCTGTTTAGTTAAGTGAATGTAGATCAGTATGACAAATAAACTTTAACTGCTCATAACTTTTTTCCCTCATTAGTAGTGAATATTTTCTATAAACTCTAAAACGGTTTGACTTATTCCCAATCTGATTGAAGCATTTGACAGAAGCATGCAATAGGCAGTTTTGGGAGTATGTTCATCGCTCCAAAATGCACGCGACATTAATAACGAAAAAATCTTTGGTAAAATTCAGTACGACATGAAAAAAAATGGTTTAAATCCAATTTCACTGCGACAGCTAAAATCATACTTACAAATGTAGAGGAGTGATTGTGTTATCGAGTGGTATAAAGCAAATTGACATATGATCATTTATGAGGAAGGAGATAGAAATTAAAGTTTGCAAAAAACGCCCAAATTTAATAAAAAAATATTCATGTAAACAAAGTAAGAATCCTGTCGTCTTCAAACTTGGCCAGGAATACTGCATAATACTGTAGTTTATCGTGTAAAAATCTCAGGGGGATCGGAGCAATATTTCAAGTTTCACTGAACGCCCCCCTTAAAAGGCTCATGTATCAAGGAGACTTTGGTCGCAGGCTTAAGTGAATTATATTAAAGCAACACACACACACACACACACACACACACACACACACACACACACACACACAAAATCGGTCTTTCTATCAGTCATTCTGTCGGTCTGTTGGGTGGTCCTTGAATCTCAGAGAGAGAGAGAGAGAGTGTGCTTGCCGTGGTTGGGTCTCACAGTCGGGTCCTCAGCCCCACATAAGGCGAGCTTGAGACGGGGCGGCGACTGTGCTTGCGTCATGGTGAAGGCGGAGTGTGTGAGGCCCGAGGAGGCGACCCCAAGCGAGGCCCAGCTGGGGTTTACACTTTACAAGGCAAGATATACCCCGAGTGGTCATCCTAGGCCGAGAACCTGAACTACGGGTGGTCGGAGGGTGAAGAAGCAAAGGGCTATATAGGAAGACAAAAGGGCGTGATGAACGGGTGGTGGGAGGGTTAACCCCTTAAGGCCAGAACGTAATTTCCATTGTAATTTGGGTACCATTAGACGATTTTGTAGTGCACATAAGCAATATTTAATAGATATGACCTGTTTAGTATCCTTGTCCACTAACTAATATGGTATATTCAGTTACTTTTCGTAATTATATGACTTGACAACATACTTTTATATAGCAAAGGAAAGATCTGGGCGTGAAGGGGTTAAGAAGCAAAGGGTTATAGGAAGACAAAAGGGCGTGATGATAGGAGTATTTTTTCCTTACCACGCCCCTCATCACTATATCTTCGTCATTAAGTTGTCAGCGAGGTACTTCCCAAGGTCCTTTATAGAGACACATTTTTTGATAAGGGACGTTGGTACTTCCTCTCTAACAACCCCGTGCTCCTTTCTTTATCTCTATCGCCACCTACAGTCCCTACAGCCGTCTTGTTCCCCTATCAGTTAATTGATAGCCAGAGTGGAGTGCCTTGTTCTATGGGTTCCTTTACAAGCCTTATAAGTATCATGGGTGTAGACTTGACTTCATCTCTCCCATATATTGTCTCGTCTCTCCCGTCTGCATATTCCCGTTCTCTATGCGAGTATATGGTTTCCGAGAGAAGACGCTTGGCTGTAGCTCCGAAACTAACCATAGGATTGTCTCGAAAATACCCTCATTGTGATTCCCACGCAAAGTTAAGAAATGTGAACAGGAAAATCTAACCTACCCTGGCCGTAACTTAACGTAACTTAACCCGACGTGTTCAAGAGTAAACGCCACATACTCTTCCAGAAAACGGGAATATGCTGTCCTGCCCTTCCCAGCTTTCTTTCTTCTTTCTTTGTAACTTGCCAATTCCAGCATTCCTTGTACACCCGCGCGTGCGCACACACACACACACACACACACACACACACACACACACACACACAAACACACACAAACACACCCCCACACCCACATAGTCACACACTCACTCACACACACACACACACACACACACACACACACACACACACACACACACACACACACACACACACACACACACACACACACAATACCATCACCACCACCACTATATACCAATCTACAGCCTATCATAGTAGCTTTAACGTAACTGCCTCAGCAACAAGGTGATGGTGTGGTGTGTGTGTGTGTGTGTGTGTGTGTTCAGATGGGATAGAATGATCGACAGATAGATAGACAGCCAAGTGTAACCTATCAACCACCAAGTTTTGCATAAGCTCCTTCAACTCAATACACTGGTAAATCAAGGGCCAGAGAACAATGCAATGTATATACGGTACAATACGGGTGGCGGATCATATGGCGCGACGGCTTTAATTAATGGGGTAGCATACGAGTAGCAAATCCACATTCTTTCGCGTTCAAGGGAAGGCCTTTTTTTATGTTGATTCTCATATTAACTGTTAAACGTCATCTCTGCGCTACCTACCTTCCTACCTACCACCTTCTTACCTACCTTCCTTCCTTCCTTCCTTCCTTCCTTCCTTCCTACCTACCTACCTACCTACCTACCTCCCTTTCCTTCCTTCCTTCCTTCCTTCCTTCCTTCCTTCCTTCCTTCCTTCCTTCCTTCCTACCTACCTACCTACCTACCTACCTTCCTTCCTTCCTTCCTTCCTTCCTACCTACCTACCTCCCTACCTTCCTCCCTCCCTCCCTCCCTCCCTCCCTCCCACCCACCCACCCACCCACCTACCTACCCACCCACCCCCCTCCCTCCCTCCCTCCCTCCCTGCGTATTGGTGAACCTTGTCGAGTATAGCTAAAGGTTGGCTGAACTGTATTCTCTTCCAGCAATAATTCTAGTTCGCCTCTAGGAAGACATTCAAGTTTTAATTGTACGTAGTAGTTGTTGTATGAAAGGACGTGTATTTTATTTACATCGTAGTTGTTTTGAAGGTGAGTAAGGTTTTGTTTATAAGAAGGTGAGGAAAGGAAAAAAAAGTATAGTTGTATATCCTGAATACTTAAACAAATATAATATAAGTTTACTAAAGGATATAATTTAAGGTTATTACAAGTTTATAGTCGTACAGTACAAGAGGTGAGTAAGGTTTTGTTTATACGAATGAGGAGAGGAAAAAAAAAAGTATAGTTATATATCCTGAATACTTAAACAAATATAATAATATAGATTTACTAAACGATATGATTAAAGGTTTTCACAAGTTTATTGTCGTACAGTACATTAGTTCACTATTTATTGACATCTTTCCCAAATCGCCTTTCATGGTGGCTCAGATGGTAGCGATTTAGGTTCTCATGTAGTAGTGTTCCTGGGTTCGAACCCCACTCACTTGCTTGAGTTCATTCTGGCGTGGTGGCAAACTGGCAATATTTATCGTCAATAACCTTGCTGTTGATACGTAGGTTCCAGATAGGTTCCAGATAGATAGGTCTACATATATAGGTTCCAGATAGATGGGTCTACATAGATAGGTTCCAGATAGCTAGGTCTACATAGATAGGTTCCAGATAGCTAGGTCTACATAAATAGGTTCCAGATAGCTAGGTCTACATAGGTAGGTATCTTATATTAATAAATTAATTTCGAACTATCTTTCCAAGTTACATAGACGAGAGGTGCCGTAGTTAGAGGTGAGGTTAACGACCCACCTATATAGTTAAATGGATGGTCCTTCAGAGGTCGTTCAGTAGTTAGCACTGTTCGTCACGATTGAGAGAGAGAGAGAGGAAATATGTTTGTTATGCTACTGTTACACACACACACACACACGCACACGTACACACTTGTTGATAATGGTATCGAAGCGTGTTACCTCGGCTCTCAAGTTACCTCGTGGACATGTTTTCCCACACCCGATCTCTCTCTCTCTCTCTCTCT
>JACEEZ010005278.1:145000-152500 GCA_016584305.1 Chionoecetes opilio | reverse complement strand
GGAAGTGAAGGGGCCCCATCTTCGCCATCTTAACGTGCGGCGAGTCTAGTTAGTGTTAGCCCGCGTGTGTTGCGCTGCGTGGCTCGTGTTGGTTTTAAATGGTTGACATGGATGATAAGTGGTCGATAGATCCTGGTTGTGGTGGTAGACGAGTGGGTTTTTTGGGCGGTATAGGATGGAGAGGGAAGGGAGGAAGGAGTTTGCTTGTGGATTGGGAAAAGAGAGAGGGAGTTTGTTTATGGAGTGGGAAGGTAGAAAGGGAGTTTTTGATGGAGTGGGAAGGGAGAAAGAGAGTTAATTGACGGAATGGGAAAGGAGAAAGGGAGTTTTTGTTGGAGTGGGAAGGAAGGAGTTTTTGGAGTGGCAAGGGAGAAAGGAAGTTTGCTTATGGAGTGGGAAAGGAGAAATTAGTTCTTGATGGAATGGGAAGGGTGACAGGGAGTTATTTGACGAAGTAGGAAGTGAGAAGGAGTTTTTAGAGTGGCAAGGGAGAAAGAAAGTTTGCTTATGGAGTGGGGGGAATAAAGGGAGTTAATTTGATGGAGTGGGAAGGGAGGAAGGGAGTTATTTGACGGAGTGGGAGGGAGAAAGGAGATCGCTTACGTAGTGGGAGGGAGAAAGAGAGTGATCAGACTGAGTGGAAAAGGAGAAAGGAGTGCTTATGAAGTGGGAAGGGAGAAAGGGAGTTTTTCACGTAGTGGGAAGGGAGAAAGGGAGAGATTTGACGGAGTGAGAAGGAAGAAAGGGAGTTATTTGACGGAGTGGGAAGGAAGAAAGGGAGTTATTTGACGGAGTGGGAAGGGAGAAAGGGAGTTTTTGGTGGAATAGGAAGGGAGATATTGACGGAGTGGGAAGGGAGAAAGGGAGTTTTTGGTGGAATTGGAAGGGAGATATTGACGGAGTGGGAAGGGAGATATTGACGGAGTGGGAAGGGAGAAAGGGAGTTTTTGGTGGAATAGGAAGGGAGATATTGACGGAGTGGGAAGGGAGTAAGGGAGTTTTTGATGGAGTGGGAAGGAAGAGAGGGAGCTATTTGTAGAGTGAGAGGGAGAATATAATTTATATATCTTTTCTTTATTAGTTTTGTCTATTTATATGTTTTTTTATATTTATTCTTTTGAGTGAGAGAAAGAGGGGTTTTGGGTGTTGGTGTGCAGGGTAGCATGACCGAGGGAAGGGGTTGAGGGGGGGATTGGGCTGATTGGGCGGTGTTGCAGAATTGAAGGGCCGAGGAAAGGCCGTGCAAGCAGCTTAACTTCGAGCTGGCGGGGCTGGAGTGTGGTCTGAGGTTTTATAGATGGTGAGGTTAGAGTTTTTTTTTTTATTATAGTTGTGAGGTTATGTTGACGGCTAGAGGATGGTTTGAGGTTATAAATGGTGAGGTTAAGAGTTTTTTTATTATAGTAATGAGGTTATGGTGGTAGATCTGGAGGGTGGTTTGAGGTTTTATAAATGGTGAGGTTAGAGGTATTTTATTATAGTTATGAGGTTATGGTGGTAGATCTGGAGGATGGTTTGAGATTTTATAGATGTGACTCGTGAGGTTAGAGTTTTTTTTTATTATAGTAATGAGGTTATGGTGGTAGATCTGGAGGATGGTTTGAGGTTTTATAAATGGTGAGGGTTTAAAGTTTTTTTATAAGAGTTATGAAGGTGGAAGTGTGGTGTATTTTTATTCCCTTTTTTCTTCACATCATAAGGTGCAGAAAGGCAAGGCACCATGGGTAGGAAAAAAAAGTAATAAAAATCCCACTTAACCCCTTCACGCCCAGATCTTTCCTTTGCTATATAAAATCGTCTGTTGTTAGCCATAAAATTACGAAAAATAACGTAAAATATACCAAATTAGCTAGTGGACAAGGATACTAAGCAGGTCATATCTATAAAATATGCTTATATTATTTAAAATCGTCTAATGGTAGTCAAATTACAATGAAAATTACGGTCTGGGTCTCAAGGGGTTAACTGCCAGTCCCTATAAAAAAAAAAAGTAAGAGATTGTGGAAAGAGAGGTGGGCCATTTAGTTCAGTAGGTGTATTGACTTCCTCTCTTGAAAAAAATGAAGTCGTTAAATTAAGGTGGAAAACTGTAAACAGGAGAGTGTTGGAGGTGTTTTGACTTCCTCTCTCGAAAAAATATATTAATCGTTAAGGTGGAAAAATATAAACAGTAGAGTGTTAAAGGTGTTTTGACTTCCTCCCTCTCTTGAAAACATTTAAATTGTAGGAAGATGGAAAAATATATACAGGAGTGTTGGAGGTGTTTTGACTTCCTCTCTCGAAAAAAATGAAGTCGTTAAGGTGGAAAACTATAAAAAACTGAGTGTTGGAGGTGCTTTTAATTCGTCTCTTGAAAAAAAAATGAAGTTAGGTGGAAAAATATAAAAAACATTAGAGAGTTTTGGAGGTGTATTTACTTCCTTCCTCTCTTGAAAACATTTAAATTGTAGGAAGGTGGAAAACTATAAAGAGGAGAGTGTTGGAGGTGTTTTGACATTCTCTCTTGAAAAAAATGAAGTCGTTAAATTAAGGTGGAAAACTATAAACAGGGGAGTGTTGTAGGTGTTTTGATTTCCTCTCTCGAAAAAAAAAAAGTCGTAAAAGTGGAAAAATATAAACCCTCTCTTGAAAAAAAATAAAGTTGTTAAGGTGAAAAACTATAAACAGGAGAGAGTGTTGTT
Organism: Chionoecetes opilio; assembly: GCA_016584305.1. Lineage (NCBI taxonomy): Eukaryota > Metazoa > Arthropoda > Malacostraca > Decapoda > Majidae > Chionoecetes > Chionoecetes opilio. Next base: position 149,819 of record JACEEZ010005278.1, on the reverse strand, counting down.
TGTGTGAGGTGTGGCTGTGTTAGGGATGTGGTTATGGTGATGTGGTAGGCGGTAATGGTGTGGAGAATACATTAGTGGAGTCTTGGGTAATGTGCGTGGATGTGAGGTGACCAGGAAGCTATGTATGTCCAAGCAGCCGTGTTTGGTCAATGAGGAAATGAAGTCAGAGTGGATATTAAGATGCGGAAACACAGACCTTTTTTACCTTGAGAGATCAACAAAGGCACATTAACGACAGACTCTTATACCTGAATAGCCTTTCTTCTTTTACTTACTCATCGCTTCCTCTTCACCTAACTCCCTTTAACCCCCCCTTACATCCTTTCCTAACTCATGGTCCTCTATGTTCTATGTCCTAACTATGTCTTTCTAACTCATCATTATCCTCTTCCAAAAAACCCTCAACTATTTATCTTACCTATATAATCTTTCTCTCCACCTAACTCCCCCTTGCTATATCCTTTCCTAATTCATGGCCTTCTATGTTCTATGTCCTAACTATGTCTTTCTAACTCATCATTACCCTCTCCCCCTAAAAAAAACTAAAACTAAAACCTCTTACCGTAGATAACACTATAGTCGCCACCTGCCCTAGCGTCGCCAGGCGCCATATATTACGAATTATAGCATCACTACTGATTTGTATGTGCCACTGAAGATGATACACAGTAGTTTATATCATGACTGTATACTCTACCCTGTTTCAGCGTTGTTTTATGCTTTGTATCTGCAAGTATATACGGTTTCAAATTTCCCTACTCGTTTTTTTTTCGGGCGACGACGACGGCCGGAGGACACTCAGAACAAAAACACTAGATGGCGACCATAGTGTAACCCGGTATCAACGTCGCCACTCGGTTTTATTTTTTTAATTTGTTCATTTATAGCCATAATATGACACAGATGAAGACACAAAATGACACAGACTCTCCAGATGGCCCCTTCTAACTTTCCTGAAATCACGGATGTAGAAATGTAAGTATTAACGCCACCACACGTCTGTACATCGAAAAAAACGCTGTTCTGACGATTTTAGTGTTATCTACGGTATCTATACTCTTTCTCTTATACAATCCTCCTAAGTCATCATTACCCTCTCCCAAAACCTCCTTTAATATGTATCTTACCTATATAATCTTTCTCTATATACTACATTTAACTAATCGTTTCCTCTCTAAAACCCCCCTTGCTATATCCTTTCCTATACAATCCTAACTCATCATTACCCTCTCCCAAAACCTCTTTTACTATGTCTACCTATATAATGTTTTTTCGCTCACACGTCTTTCTTCTTTCTGTTTAACGTCAGATTTTTCCATTATATCTTAACCCCTTCACACCCAGATCTTTCCTTTTGCCAAATAAAATCGTCTGTTGTTAGCCATAAAATTACGAAAACTAATTTAATATACCAAATAAGCTATTTTTTATAGTGGACAAGGGTACCAAACAAGTCATATCTATAAAATATTGCTTATATTAATTAAAATTGTCTAATGGTAGTCAACTTACAGTGAACATCACGTTCTGGTTCTCAAGGGGTTAATTAAAAGGCTAGCCGGCCGATGATACACTTCCAACTACCTCTATCCATTGCCTCAACTTCTTCAATGCTCAATGCTGCCAGATCCTCTTCTTCTCTTACACATACTCATCATCATCATTTACTATCTCTCCTTTCCTATATCTTATCTCGCCACGCATCGTCTCCCAAGTGATGGCCGTCTGTCCGTCAGTAGGTAAACAAGCCTGTCTCCGTCGCGTCCTCGCCTCGCCACCTTGCAACCCTCGTCACAGCGTTCAGGTAATTCAGTGTTTAACGTGACAGGTGTGATATGCGTACGGTCATTAGCTTGATAACTTACCTGTGTGTCTCTGTTTCTCTCCCTTCCATGTGTGTGTGTGTGTGTGTGTGTGTGTGTGTATGAGGGGGAGATGGTACCATTGGATGACCTCCGTGGTGACGTGTCTATAGATAATGGCAGTGATAGTGATGCCGTGGGAATACTGGGGGGATGGAAGGCTACTGGTGGTGGTGGTGTTTCTGTCTGCGTGGACGGTGCAGCGTGAGAACTGGGCTTGTGTATGGTGAATGTAATGCTGACGAAAGAGAAAGAAGATAAGAAGGGATATGACGGAATAAGTAGTAGTAGTAGTAGTAGTGGAGGAGGAGAGGGAGGTATAGGAAGATGTATTAGTATCAGTGGGAGAAGGAGGAGGAAGAAAAAACAAGTCTGTCTGAATATCATTTCCATAATTGATTGATTAACTCACTGACTCACTTCTCCTTAAGCAATCTTCCCCTCCTCCCTCTCCTCTCCTCTCCTCTCCTCTCCTCTCCTCTCCTCTCCTCTCCTCTCCTCTCCTCTCCTCTCCTCTCTCCTCTCTTCTCTCCTCTCCTCTCTCCTCTCCTCTCCTCTCCTCTCCTCTCCTCTCCTCTCTCCCCTCTCCTCTCCTCTCCTCTCCTCTCCTCTCCTCTCCTCTCCTCTCCTCTCCTCTCCTCTCCTCTCCTCTCCTCTCCTCTCCTCTCCTTCTTGCCCCTCACTCCCTCGCCCTCAGCAGGAGTGTGGGCGGCGGCTGTCTTGGGCGTTGCAAATAACAAGGACGTTGCCCATCCTTCGCCCTGATAATCCGATAACAAAACAACGTGGTCTTTTGTCTGTTCCGACTCTGCTCCCCTACCCAAGCATTCAGCTAGTTTGTTTTTACCTTCGTCTCCACCTCTCTTATTATTTTCCTTATGTTTCCGTGTCCCGTTTGCCCTTCACGCCTCACCCTCCGTGCCCGCCTCTTGCCCCGTGCCCTGCCCTGGTGCTCACGCCTCGCCCCTATGGTCGCCGCAACTCGAGGGACGGAGGTGCTTTTAGGCTGCTCCGTTCCGCTATATCAAATCTTTCATCGTAACATAGGCTACTAAAAACTGCCCCATTCAGTAGTAGTATGGGTCTCTCTCTCTCTCTCTCTCTCTCTCTCTCTCTCTCTCTCTCTCTCTCTCTCTCTCTCTCTCTCCTGCCCGTCAGGGTGGCAAGGTTGGTAGAGACGTGAGTTCGCAATGTGCAGCGTCCCTGTGCATTCGGTCAGCGGTTCGAGTCCGCCTAGTTCGTGCTGACGTGGCGGCGCTTTGTATAGTCAGTCGGCCGATTCTTTAAACGTGGACTTCGGCTAACCTAAGACTAACCGTGGCTTTAGACAGGCATTTCCGTTTTCTAAACATTTTCCGGGGGGGATTAGTCTTAAGTTGGTCTAAAACTAACGAGAATAGTATTGGAAATGTTAGACACCCAGGACCCTGTCCAACACTTGAGTCTAATGATATTTACGATACTATGCAAATGCCCATGCTAAGACAAATTAGCGGTATTGTCAATATTCTGTTTGGCAAAATATGAGTGTATACATGTGTCTACTGCAGATTATGAAGCATCTGAAATATTTTTTTAAAGACCGCGTTTGGCGCCCTACGAAATCTGGGTTTGTTTATCTCTCCTCGCCCGCCGAGTCCAGACTATCAGCAATATAATAGTCACTCACTTATACGACTATACAGCAGCACTTGCATTTAATTAATGGAAACAGAGGAGACATTTATTCTCTTTTTGGTCATAATAGTCTAGTCTACGCTAACAGCGGTTCCTTACATCCCTCTACGGGGAGGCCACGGCAGAAGTCTCCCATTTCCACACATCTATCCACCTCGGCAGGGATGCTCGAAAATCCCTCGTAAGGGACAACTTACGAGTGTATTATGGCTACAATAACCTTACGAGGGTGGGCTGAGGGAGATGCCCGTACCGAGCCGTCACCGGCCTCTTTCGGAAATCGTCACGCAGACGCTTATTTAACCTAAATAACTCTACAAAACTTAACACAAACCTATCATAAACCTTACCTAACCTAAACCAGACCTAAACATAACTTAACCTAAACCTAAAAACTATGTTTGCCGGTGTTGAGCTAAGATCGGCTGATTTCCGAAATAGGGGCCGATTTTAGCTCACTATCGCCAGAATGTTACGATAATACATAGCTGCCATATTAGCCTTTCAGCGTAATATTCTCCCGCTGATTACTACAGAGACGTACCCAGGGTATACCTTGATGCGCTGATCATAGGTTCGAGTCTTGCGTGCCCGAAATTAGTATCTATAGACCACTGCTGGCCCTCGCCGTACGTATGCCGTATCCGTGGCCCTGGCGGTACTCTGTTGTAGTGGACGAGAACTGCGCGTTCGCTCTTTAGGTCAGACAAGACACACGGGGGGGCTAACACCTCACTGTGACACACGTGACACTTGTGTGCAAGGATAGTATAACTTTATAATATCCTTGCTTGTGTGTATACGTGCGTGTGTACTAGTAGCCTACGTCAGACATTTGATACCACCACCACCACCGCATCATTATAGCGGCCAAACTTGTATGATGAACTATACGTTTTGATTCAAGAAGTCGATCGATATATATATTTAATATATAGGTTTGCCCTGATATGAATTTCAACTATCAACTAGTGATTAAGGCATCATTAGTTGTGCAACTAAATAATAACTATAACATGACCATAACAATCTTTACTCCCAATAATGGGAAGAGCTATGAAGATCAAGGAAAATGTGGGTAAAAAAGTGAATAAATGAAGAATATAGGTTCATATATGGTATGGTGTGTTTTGTTGTTCTCGGTAGCAGGGCGCGGAGACAATTGACTCTTCCGCTCTCCGTCCCCCAATATATGATCTCCCTGGTTCAGGGCTGCCAACCCAAGCGCAGTCGTGGATCAACATAAGACTATGTTAGCTCTCCAAGATGGTGTCTAAAGA
>JACEEZ010005278.1:127500-137500 GCA_016584305.1 Chionoecetes opilio | reverse complement strand
TGAGCGAACTTAGGTATGGTCGAGTGGCTATATATTACTCACATACCATACCACCCATCAACCTTGGGAGATTGATTGATCTGAGGAAAGGTTTTGGGTCGATTTTTTTTTGAGGTTTTTGTTTTTGAGTTTCTTTAGTAATTATTAACGTTGAATACAAGGAATGGGGTCAGTCAGTATACATGCAATTAAGGTTTTCAAATAATGGGGGTTGTTTGAAATTGTTTAGTTGATATTTAACGTAAAGGAAAACTGATTTAATATTAAAGATATATTTTTGCTGCTAAGTTACCTTCAACGGCGAGTGTATCGGAGGACATCACACCGGGGGGGGGGGGGGGGGGGGGGGGCAGTAATCTAAGCACTAATCATCACTGGCGTCACTATAAAAATCCCACCTTCGCCACCACATAATCTGTTTATTACCTGTATTTTCTGTGTAGTATTAATGATGAATGTTTAATAGTATCAATGGAAGCAGCGTAACATTCCGAAGGGCGTGACGGCTTGGTGGTGGTTCCTTCTGATCCACGCGTCGCTTTATAATTTCACAACATGACGAGGAAAAAGTAGCGACCTTCCTAAATTTCATGACCTCCATTCCTCCCCTCGACTCTCTCACGAAATGTCGCGGTTTTGGATCTCCATCATTACGCCCTTGCAGCGCTTGGAGGCGGCGAGGGAGTGGCGACGTCCATGACTGACTGACTGCCTTGAGCCTTGACCCCATAATTATTTGCGTCAAGAAAGACAGTCACACTCTTACCGTCACCCCCAGCAATGTTTCGTCGCCCCGTCACGCCTCCATAACGCCTTATTACGTTACGTTACTCTGCTATACTTGCATCGTCAGCAACAGTCACACCACCAGTCTCGTCACCACACATGCCCATCACCTTACCCCGCCCTTACCTCTCTCCCTCCTGAGTATACCCAAGATCTATCTAATATACTATAGGAGTAGCCGTGTGTCTGTGTTTTGGGTAGCCGAAACTAAATTCAATTTTGATGAGAGTAGGCTCAACAAATCGCAAATAAATCGTAGGTGGTAAACGGCTTGGTCCCATGTAGATTGAATAATTTTGAAGGGGGGTTTAGGGCTAAAAACACTTTTCAGAGATTAGATTACAGGAGTGAACTCTCCGGTAACGTCTTGCCGCATTTCACTAATTCCGTAGACTCATGGACTTACCGTTTGTGTGTGTGTGTGTGTGTGCGTGTGTGTACTTGCAGGACAGGCGTGGGGCTGGGGTGAGGTAGGCGTGGGGCTGGGGTGAGGCAGGCGTGGGGCTGGGGTGAGGCAAGCGTGGGGCTGGGGTGAGACAAGCGTGGGGCTGGGGTGAGGCAGGCTACGGTGGTGGTAGGTGGTCTACCCCGAGGCACTTTGACCAGTGACCAACGACAGCAACAACACGATTGGAGTTTGCACTCACATTGTTGTTTAAAATATACTACTACTACAAACAACAATACATGGGTCCGAATGGCCCACAAGCACTTGTTAATAGACTATAATTAAAAGTCTATTGATCTTGAGTAAACATATATATACCTTTTACGCCTCCATTTCCTTACGTTACTCTGCTACTCACATCGCCAGCATCAGTCACACCACCAGCCTCGTCACCACATACCCATCACCTTACCCCGCCCTTAACTATTTCCCTCCTTAGTACCTCCGCCGCACCTTTCTTCCCCAACAATACCGTGAGTCAGGCATTGTTTTCCTCCCCGAGCTGAGCCGAAGCACCGTCTAGCATGGACGCCTTTCCGCAACAAACCTGCAGAAGTGGGTCATGACGCTCGTGTGTGTGTGTGTGTGTGGCGCCTCTTTAGATCAGCGTTCATCAGTATCTTGCCTTGGTCTCTTTATCATGTACTTGTGTGGAGGCCGTAGGGACTTGGATGACTTAATAAGCATGGAAGGGGTAGTGATAATGTGCGTGCGTGTGTGTGTGTGTGTGTAGGCAAGGGCAGGCGTGGCAGGAGGTTGTGTGGTGGTGTGCCCTAAACATATTGAATAATTGCTGCGTTGAGAGAGAGAGAGAGAGAGAGAGAGAGAGAGAGAGAGAGAGAGAGAGAGAGAGAGAGAGAGAGACTGACTGAGTGACGTAATACCATATGTTCTAAGTACACTCCCACGGACGTCACATAACCAAGAGAATGAACTGCGGGATGGTGGACAGTGGACACACATTTTTTTTTCTCTCTCTTTCCCTTTCTCTTTCTCTTTCTCTTTCTCTCTCTCACACACACACACTCACACTATCGTATCCACAAACAAGCAAAATATCCACATCAATAACCTTTTAAAGTATAGACGGTGAGAGAGGTGGGGGAGGTTAGTTTATTTGTTTCTTTACGTATTGCATCATATAGAAAGGGGAGATGGAGGGGTGTGTCAGGAGAGAGAGAGAGAGAGAGAGAGAGAGAGAGAGAGAGAGAGAGAGAGAGAGAGAGAGAGAGAGAGAGAGAGAGAGAGAGAGAAAGAGAGAGAGGCGAAGTGTTACCAGTATTAGATTACACAATAGGACAGTCAGGGCAGAGGTGGAGGGACGGAGGGGGAGGGATGGCAGTGTTGGGTGTTGTTATTGTTGTCAGTATCGGGTCGCTTGTCCTTGTTCTGTACCCAGCCTTATAGTAAGATGGAGAGTGGTAGCAGTTTATAAATCCCCTCCTCCTTTTTCTCTTCCCCTTCCCTTTCCTCCTCCTCCTCCTCTCCTCCTCCTCCTCCTCCTCCTCCTCCTCCTCCTCCTCCTCCTCCTCCACCTCCTCTTCCCTTTCCTCCACCTTCTCTTCCCTTTCCTCCACCACCTCCTCCTCCTCTCTTCTATCCTCAAGTTTAGAAAATAAACGAATCTTGGCCTTCAAACTTGCATTGTTGTTATTGCGTTACGAGGCAGTGTGGTCTTATCAATAGGGAGCGGAGAGAGGTATAGCGGGGAGGGGGGAGGGGAGGTAGTACAAGTGTTGGTAATGTGACGGTCACGCCCTTGCGTACTTGGTGACGGCGTGCTGTTGACTGGTGACGTGACGTGATATGAAGTAGGTTTTGGTACGGTATGTTTTTTAGTGTTTTCTTTATTTTCTTTGCTGTGCGTCATACTTGAGTGGTGGTGGTGGTGACTTGACTAGAAATTCGTGTAGCAAAGACGAAAGATAAAATATATACGTATAGCTCGATGTTTTTTTTATAATTCTTTTTTTCTTTCTAATCTTTCATTGTTTCTTTTTTTCGTACGGATGAGAAAATCACGCTGGAAGAAAGTTAGTTCAAGATTTTTTTTCCCCTCTGCTTCTTCGTCTTCCTCTTATTATTATTATTATTATTATTATTATTATTATTATTATTATTATTATTATTATTATTGTTATTATTATTATTCTGCCACTACTACTACATATACTACTACATATACTACTACTACTAGGTTCTCTGATGGCAGGTTTTGTATGTTGGAGCAATTCTATGGTTTCCTTTTCTGGTAAGCGTTCAGTTTGCTTTCTTGTAGCGTTTTATCTCCCTTTGTGTTTGTTTTGTTGTTTTATTACTGGGATGGCGAAGAACTGTTTTCGTGTGTTATAAAAGTATTGAGATTTCTTGGCTTCTTAGTAACATCCAGTTATATTTCTGTTGAAGTGATTTGTTGAAGTTTTATCGATGTGTGTGTGTATGTGTGTGCTGTGTGTGCGTAGTGAGCGAACGATATTGGTACAGGTGTGTTTGGAAGAGGCAGTGTGGGGGAGGTAAGTGTATGTGTATGTTAACAGGTGTGTGAAATGGAAGGTTGTTTGGTGCAGGTGTGTGTGGGGGGGGGGTAGGCAGGTTTTTTAGGGGAGCGGGCGTGGTGGGTCATATTTGTGGCGAAATCAGGGCAAGTCAGGTCATTTTTTGTAATGCTCTGCAGGGTATGAACATGGAGGAGGAGGAGGTGTACAAATAATAAAAAGAGCACGAAGAGTGGGAAGAATATGAAAAAGAAAGTTGTGATGGGAAGAGATATATGAAGGATAAATAAGAATAAGATAAAGATTGAGATTGGAGAAATCAAAGAGAGAATAAAACAGGAAAAAAACAGAGCAGGAAGGGCAAAAAACACAGCAAAAGAAAACTAATATGATTAAAAAGAGAACAGCTAGATTTCTAAGGATGGAAGAGGAGGATGAAAAGTTGGAATACGAAGAGGAGGAGGAGGAGGAGGAGGAGGAACCGTAGCTGTATAGGCATTGTTCCTTGGGGTAATGATGCCTCAGACGGTGAAGGAATGTTGGTGTGACAATAGAACAGTTTAAAGAGGTAATGAGTGGAACTGTGATGATTAAGTAAGAAGGGAAGGAAAGAAGGAGGTAGGTGGAGGAAGATTTGCTTGGATTTTACCGTGTGGCACTGCGCTGGTGGTGGAGGAGGAGGAGGAGAACAAGAAGAACAAGAATAAGAGGTGGAGGAGGAAAAGAGATAAGGAGGAAAAGTTGAGAGAAAGTTGATGCTCTGAAACTAAACAAACTTCATTTTTACCTCCGCCAACGAAGTTGGAGGGAGGTTATGTTTTCACCCCGATCTGTTTGTTTGTTTGTTTGTTTGTTTGTTTGTTAGTGTACAGGATTTCTCGAAAAGTTACGAATATATTTGGACCAAACTTGGTATACCAAGTCTATTTGGTATAAGAAAGAACTGATTTAATTTTGGATGAAATCGAATCAAAACTGTTGCCATGGCAACCAATTGATGAAATATTGGGCGGAGGTATGCGCTCTACTGAGTGCCCCCCCTAGTTGTGTTTGTTTTGTGTGTGTGTGTGTGTGTGTGTGTGTGTGTGTGTGTGTGTGTGTGTGACGTGTGTGACGTGTGTGTTTTATAATTCACCTTAAGGTCGCTGATAACATAGATAAGCAGAAGGACTTTGACACTAGCAGGTGGAAGGAAGGTATACTGTTTTCTTCCTTACCCTTCCTTCCTTCCCTCCCTCCTTCCTTTTTTTTCCTCGCACTCTCACTCTCTCCCTCTTCTTCCACTCTTTCTCTCCTTCCGCAGGGCAAAGCAAACATCATAATGGAGTGAATTACCGACTACTCTCTCTCTCTCTCTCTCTCTCTCTCTCTCTCTCTCTCTCTCTCTCTCTCTCTCTCTCTCTCTCTCTCTCTCTCTCTCTCTCTCTCTCTCTCTCTCTCTCTCTCTGACTCCATCATTACTATATCATCACCACCACCTTGAAAAGACAAAATGACGTGAAAAATATGATAATTGCTTCTCCTTGAATTGAAAGAAGGACATGAGGGTTGAGTGTCCGAAGGGCGTCGCCGAGGAGGAGGAGGAGGAGGAGGGAAGAAGAGTCATTAATGTTGAAGAGATGAGCGGTAAAGTGTAAAGGAGGAGGAGGAAGAGAAGGAGAACTCGAGCAATCAAGAAAAATAACAAATAAAGTAAAAAAAGAAAGAAAGGAATAATACAAAAAAGAGAATTGAAAAGGAAAGGAGGAATAAGAAAATGAGATTAACAATAAGAAAACATATTATATACAAAGCAGAAAAAAAATAATGAGGGAAACCAGAAAATAACAAGAAAAAAGAAAAAAAAGAGGAAATGTGATCTTTGAACTTAGCTATTACTTCTACTACTACTACTACTACTACTACTACTACTACTACTACTACTACTACTACTACTACTACTACTACTACTACTACTAACCACAACCACCACTACTACTACTACTACTACTACTACTACTACTACTACTACTACTACTACTACTACTATTACTACTATTACTACTAACCACTACCACTAACCACAACCACCACCACTACTACTACTACTACACTACTACTACTACTACTACTACTACTACTACTACTACTACTACTACTACTACTACTACTACTATCACACTTCTCAAGGTCACACTCTTAGAAAACAGAAAAGCAGGCAAGCAGGTCACAATCTCCCCTTCCCCCACCCCCCACTCATTAATTCTAGTAACCCAGTGACCTAATGTGACCCGTAACCCGGAGCGTGGGAAGGGTGCAGCGTGGGACCCGTTGTGCTTCCGCCTCGCGTGTGTGTGTGGCTGGGAAAACAATCTCTCAGGTGTAATGACATGTGGTGAGGAGGAAGAGGAAAAAGAATGCAAAGAAAATGTTCAAGTGATAACACACACGCATTGTTTCGCACGCACACGCTGTTTTGGGGAGGCGGTAGCAGAGTGGTTAGCGTCTCCGACTGGCGTTCTCGGTGACCCGAGTTCGATCCCCGAAGAAAACCAAAACCTTTCTGCACCGTCGAGTGGCCTAAGAACACCCACATGCCCTGCCCATCAACTCTACCTTCGATTGCGAGTGCACTCTACCTTCGATTGCGAGTGCATCGGAGGACACAGGGGGGCGGCATGAGCCTCTAATCACAGGCGTCACTATAACAATCCTGCCTGCGCCACCACGGGCGAGGACCAACCATCACAGCAGCCCTCAAGGGAACCTCCAGAGCCTACCATTCTAGCCCTGGGTCACCACTGCCTATACAGGCGCTACAAGCACAGATAAAAAAAAAAAAAAAAAAAAAAAAAAAAAAAAAAAAAAAAAAAAAAAGATCCTATAAGCTGTTGGAATGTGCTGCACTGTATAACTTGAAGAATATGAGGAACAAATAGTAAAGCAGTTAAGTAGAAATAGTAGTAATAGTAGAGGAGAGCGAGGTATATAAGGAAGAAATATTATAAGTAGAAGTAGAAGGAGACAGGTGTATAGAGAGGAGAGAAGGGAGGGGAAAATGAAGAAAGGATGAGAGAAAGAAGAGGTGTGCGAAAATTGAGGAAAGAAATCACGTTTCCTAACATCAGTTCAGCAGTAAGCAGGTAAATCTTGAGCAGGGACGCTGGTATGAGGGCAGAGGAGAGCGAGAGCGAGGGAGGGAGGGCAGCAGTAGCAATACGAGAAGGAAGTTGTAACTCTTAAGGTATAGATCCCTGAGTGAAGACACAAGACTGATCCACGGGTCTTACTGATAGCGATGCAGATATTCGCAGTGAGAGGCGTGCAGCAACCCTCACAGATCCTGCTTCCTGCTGGCCCTGGGAGCATCGGCCCGAGTGTGGCAGCAGGAAGTGGGTCGGCAGGAGGCAGGAGGCTTGTTGTAGCGGCCGTGACCTTCAGGAGGATAGGAGGCGGTGGGCGAATGTCTGGCTGGCTGGCTGGGTGGGTACAGTAATTATACCTACCTACGCGTCTGGGTATTGGCTATAGCTGATCAGATTATGGCTTTTGAAGTACCTAAGTGGCTTTCTAATAATGGCTGGTAGTGTGGGTTCAATAAAAAGTAACCGGAAAGAAAGTATCAAGAAAAAGATCACAACAGGTTCAAGGTCCCAGCCAGCGGGTTTAGGTTGTTCTGTTACTTTACTTTCTACTCATTGTTTTCTAGTTACTTTCTTTCCTACATTCGTAAAGTACATACATACATACTTGCCTTGCTTAATCGTAAAGTGAATGTAGCCGAGATAGTAACTGCTGGCTGTATGGCTGGATCGGTATATATAGGAGTAAATTAATGGTTATTGCATGGAGGTAAGATAAGATAAAATTTTCATCCTATCTAGACACTTTACAAGTACCAACTACAAGGTTATTGACTATACAAAGCGCCGCCACGTCAGCACGAACTAGGCGGACTCGAACCGCTGACCGAATGCGCAGGGACGCTACACATTGCAAGCTCACGTCTCTACCAACCTTGCCACCCTGACGGGCTGCATGGAGGTATATAAGCCCTTAATACCTCCATGGTCAGTTGGGTTAGTGGTGAGGATGAGGATGGAGGAGACTAGATGGTGGTATGGAAGGTGGGTAGAGGGTGAACATAGGGAAGAGATTCATAGTGGTGATGAAGTACAGGAGTGTAGTGGAGGCTGGTAGGGGTGGTTGAAGAAGGGGCTGGAGGTGGAGGAAAGTGGTTGTAGAGGTGGTGGAGTAGACAGGAGGCGGAGGAGAGGGACAAGGCAGGGTAGGGTAGGGTAGGGAGCACCTGGTATGTGTCGGTCACTGTCCAAACACCCCAACGACTTCTCCCTCACTCCCTACTCTCTCTTCACTCCTTTCACCCCGCCCGCCACTCGCCTCTCCTGCACTCACGCCCACTCACCTCGGTCACACACCTCACCTAGTTCACCCACACGCCCACCGCAGCTCATGGCCTCTCACTCACTCTGTCCACCACCAACACGGAACACGTACTTCACCTCCATTCTTGCCTCGCCATCAACTCTTCTGCACACTTATTCAGACTTTTTTCCCTCTGAGTGTGCTCGTTTTCTTTTGACTGAGTTTGCACACGTATGCTTGCTCTCTCTCTCTCTCTCTCTCTCTCTCTCTCTCTCTCTCTCTCTCTCTCTCTCTCTCTCTCTCTCGCACGCACGCACGCACGCGCGCACGCGCACGCACGCGCGCACGCGCACGCACACACACACACACACACACACACACACACACACACACACACACAGAGGTGTTAGCAACAGTCGTGTCATGATGCCCGAGTTTTCACGTACTTAATCCTCGGCCTCGGCTGCGTCACCCCTCAGTCGTGGCGGGACGGGACGGGATGGGGCGGGTCGGCAGGTAACTGTACCCCGGCAGCTGTGTCCTGCAGCAGATGGTGTGTTGCTCAGCCTCGCCGCCCAGGGGGAAACTCGCCTGTATGCCGGCAGAATGTAGAGGCGTGTTTCCATGTACCGCGCCGTCGTTTGTTGACAGTGTGCTAGAAAAAATGTGAAGAAAGCTGCATTCTGTTGTTATGGAAGATCATTTTGAACACCGATTAAGGGCGGCAATGACTGTTATTGGGGCCCAGCCTTAGCTCTTCCCCGGGACGCATATTCGCCAAGTCTGGAAAAGATCGCCTGGTCTACTCTTGTTGAACACGTCAGGTCAGGTTACATAGGTAATGTTTCATAGGGTGGGTTACGTATCAAAAATCGAATCACGGGAACTTTGTGTGGGAATCACAATGAGGGTATTTTCGAGAAAATCCTTTGGTTAATTTCCGAGCTACAGCCAGACGTCTTCACCCGGAGTAGGCGTTCCTTTCCAGATTAGGTGAGTATGCCCCCGGGACGATCGGAACGCTTCATAATCCTATACATCCCTCCACACCTGTCGTCAGTGAGCTGAGCTGTAGGGAAGGGAAAGTGTCAGGGATGTGAACGAGGGATTTAGGGGATCACCCCACGCCCAGGGAGATGCAGCCGCCGTGTCCACGTTGCCCATCACCTGCGGGGCACAGGGCGCGCGCGCCGCGTGGATATGGGCCCGGTGGACAGACGCCTACTCGCCTCGTGTTTGTCCCGTGGAGGAGGAAGGCGCCGTCCACAGCCTCCCCAAGGACCCGTGTTGTCTTGCCGCGGCCTTGCCCACACATGCGTCAGCGGCGACCCCTTTGCCGGACCCAGGATAAGGCTTCCCATGAGTATGTCTTCCTTATCGCTGAACCTGTAACAGGACAACAGCGGAGGTTTGATGGCAGAGATGGTTAACTTACGAGCTCGGCAGCTGACGTGGTGATGAGACCCCGATGATGCCGGCAGGAGGGAGGGTGATGGACGGCTTCCTTGACAACGCAGGAGAAACCACGGTGAAGCTCTCTAATACACACACACACACACACACACACACACACACACACACACACACACACACACACACACACACACACACACACACACACACACACACACACACACACACACACACACACACACACACACACACACACACACACACACACACACACACACACACACACACACACACACACACCACACACACACAGCAGAGTCTGGTCTATATGAGCTGATAAATACAAGTCAGCTAAGAGTGGATTGGATGGTGGTGGTGAGGTGAGTGACGGAGGAGACGGGAAGGAGAGGTAGAGGTGGAGGTGGCTGTGCAATGAAAGCGCGGGTCTGATGAAGTGGGTGGTCGAGAGGCGAGAGGAGGAGAAAAACCTGAA
>JACEEZ010005278.1:115000-125000 GCA_016584305.1 Chionoecetes opilio | reverse complement strand
ACACACAACACACACACACACACACACACACAACACACACACACACCACAACACACCCACACACACACACACACACACACCCCGTCTTGACTCCTTGAGTCAACTGAGGAACGCTTTTGAGATCACCATAGCAACCGCGGGCGTCTTGCTTTCCTTGCCTCCCTACCCACCCTCGAGTCCTGTCACCCCTGGGATATAGAGACCCACCCACAGGCGCCTGACCCCCTTTAGGCACACCACCAGGTAGAGACGGCGGCTTGAGGTGGATAAGACCTTCACCTTATCTTGTGGAGGCTAAACTATTGGAGTCTTTGAGCGGTAGTGTCAGTTCTTCGTTATATCGGGTGTGGCGGGGCTGAGGATGAGTCATGAGTGCTGGCTGGCGGGCGGGTTGCTGGGAGGGAAGCATGGTGCGGGGGTGTGCGGACAGAGGGAGTGTTGTGCCTGAGTTATTCATGAGCACCAGCATCACCATCACAGGCATCACTACAAACATAAGGGAATACATAGGGAACACAGCAACAGGCCCGTATAGTTCTTGTGATCAACTATACTATCTAAAAACGTGAGGATAGAAACGTGGGATAGCAAAAAGGCAGAGGAGAAGAAGAGGAGGAGGAGGAGGTATCATGGGATAAATGCAAGGGGTAGAAAGAGGATTAAGGGCTTGTGAGGAAGGAGTAGGAGGAGGAATGACCGATCGGATTATAGTTGTTGTGGCGGGTAGTAATAGTAGTAATAGTAGTAGTAGTAGTTGTTGTTGTTGTTGTTCGCAGTAATGGTGATTGCAGCAAATTTCTTCCCCTTCGCTATCCCTCTAATTATCACATTATCACTACCTCCTCCCTTCGTCCCTCAAACTTTTCTCTTCTTCCTTCTCCTATCCCCTCCGCATGATCCTCCTCCTCTTCCCCCCCCTCCCCCACATCCACACCACGTCCTTCCCCCACCACCGACCACAACCCCTCACCTCCCCAACCTGTCGGCTATCCTTCAGTATATCATTGTCCAAGCTCGCTTCGCTCGCTTGGACACCTATTTCAGCCGTATTCATTCTTTGTTACTAAATAGATTGGTGAATCCGTCATATAGGCTTGTAAAATGTTTACTCCACGAATGGGGGCAAGGTCTAGAGTGCATATTGGCTTGTAAAATGTTTCCTCCACGAATGGGGACAAGGAGGCTACAGGCGCAAAGAAAGAAATTTGGCACAGAAGGTTATATTTCGTCTCTTAACTTAAAGCGCATTTTCGTGACGTTCACCGCCCTGGTTCAGTCCAGTCCGGACCGGGTCAGGGTGGACTGATGGTCGCAAAAATACATCGAGACTGGCCCCGTCCCATTCGTCGTTCCTATTGGCTGGGGGATCGAGTGGGCGGTACTGAATTGAACTGTGGAGGCGGCAGGCGTCCATCTTTTCAATATCCTTTTTGTCGTCCGCCTTTTAACCTGTGCTGAAGACTTTACAACTACCACGCCTGTGATACTATAGTCTTATGGTCGGCCATCATGGTGTTTCATGTCTTATCAGCAGTACGAGAAGCTCCTGGTCGCCTTCCCCGCTGACTGTAGTGCGCATGCGCCAGTTCTCCCCACACTGGTCCAAGGTGGTCCTGGTATGTGGGTCGGACCGGACTGGACTGGGCTAGCCCGTTCTAGACTGCCTCGCAAAAACAGTGACCGCCCGGGACTAGCCCAGTCCAGACCGGGCCAGAGCGGTCGCGAAAATACGCTATTATTTATGCAGGAACTATTCACTATCTGAGAAACAAATAAGAGTTAATATATGTCTAATGTATTTTTTATTATATGTATATATATATATATATATATATATATATATATATATATATATATATATATATATAATATATATATATATATATATAGACCACTGTATACCTGGACTGTTCACGCGACAATGTTTTGAATTGCGGGGCTGCATAGGGGCCCGCGGGGCGCCCAACAAAGAGATATAGTGGTCTATGGACTATCATATAGACTGGTTTATCAGTATATATGGTATACTGTAATCTTCGTAAATGTTTGTTCTATAATATTATCAAATAAAAAACAGTAAAACACGCTAAAGAAATGCCATTACGAGACTGAAGAAATATGCATGAACTTAATATTCACTTAACTCTTCACCATTTAAAACTTTGCGAGTCAACTTTTATCATGAATGGTATCAATAGAAGCGCAATTTTATTAGCTTTCCATTGATGTATTTCGTTATCTGATAAATGAATTAGAACCATGCATAAATTAGCGTTAAATAAATAAATAAAATCATCAATCGGGTAATTTTCCCGATTGATGATGTTACTTATTTACTTATATATTTCGTTTTCTGATAAATGAATTAGTACCATGTATAAATTAGCGTTGCCTAAATAAATAACCTCATCAATCGGGAAAATTACCCGATTGATGATTTTATTTATTTAGTTAACGCTAATTTATGCATGGTTCTAATTCATTTATCAGATAACGAAATATAGCAATGGAAAGCTAATAAAATTGCGCTTCTATTGATACCCTTCATGATAAAAGTTGACTCGCAAAGTTTTAAATGGCGAAGAGTTGAAGTGAATATTAAGTTCATGCATATTTCTTCATAGTCTCGTAATGGCATTTCTTTAGCGTGTTTTACTGTTTTTTATTTGATAATATTATAGAAGAAACATTTACGAAGATTACAGTATGTCATATATACTGATAAACCAGTCTATATGATCCGTATATATAATATATATATATATATATATATATATATATATATATATATATATATATATATATAATATATATATATATATATATATATATATATGAATCCGAGCGGCCCTCCGACTTCGGGCCCTTGCGCGACGGGCCGATATTCCGTGCGCAGTCCAGGTATATAGTGGTCTATGATATAGTTGATGCCTCGTGTCGGACATGGATGGGCAGATGGCTCGTTGGGCTGAGTACTTTGGGCAGTTGTTCACGGTGGACCCTCCAACTGAGCAGCTTCACACCACTGGGTTACAGGCAGTGGATGCCGATCCTCCCATTGACGAAAGCGCACCCTCTCTTGACGAAGTCAGAGAGGCTGTAGCAAAGTTGAGGGGTGGAAAGGCAGCTGGTGTTTGTAATATCAGTGCGGAGCTCCTCAAAGCTGGGGGTGAGGCCATGATCCACGGGTTGCATGCTGTCCTGACTGCCGTGTGGCAATCAGGTACCATTCCTCCTGACTGGAAAAGGGGGATGGTCGTCTCTATCTGGAAAGGGAAAGGGGACCGTCAGGACTGCAACAATTACCGTGGTATTACACTGCTCAGCGTACCAGGCAAGGTGCTTGCCCATCTATTGCTGACACGGATTCGCAGCCATCTGGTGAAGCATCAGAGACCTCAGCAGTCTGGGTTCACGCCTGGTAAGTCAACAACGGACCGTATCCTAGCGCTTCGTGTCCTGGTGGAACGCCGACGTGAGTTTCGACAGGGGATGCTTGCAGCCTATGTTGATCTCAAGAAGGCGTTTGACTCAGTGCATCGTGAGTCACTCTGGGATCTTCTGCGACTTCGAGGGATTCCTGCAAGGACTATTGGTTTGATAACTGGTCTGTATTCTGGGACTGAGAGTGCTGTGAAGTGTGGGGCAGGTGTATCCAGCTTCTTTCCTGTGAATACAGGAGTGAGGCAAGGGTGCGTCCTTGCCCCATCACTTTTCAACGCTTGTATGGACTGGGTATTGGACAAGGTTGTAGATCAAAGTGATTGTGGAGCATCCGTTGGCAACACCAAGATCACTGATCTTGTTTTTGCCGATGATGCAGTAATCTTTGCTGAGTCGCTGGAGGTCCTGGTGATGGCTCTCGAGGCGCTGCACGAGGAGGCAAAGCCTTTGGGACTTGAGGTCTCCTGGCTCAAGACCAAGGTCCAGGTGTTTCTGTTTCATGCGTGTGGCGAGGACATTGAGATCTTGGAAAGTTTTACATACCTTGGTAGCGCAGTCCATAATGACGGCGGGTCACGTCAAGAAGTCTTACGGCGGATTGGCATAGCCCACGGTGTTATGGACTCGCTTAGCGGGAGTATTTGGCGTTGTCGGTACCTGTGCAGGAGGACAAAGATCCGGATCTTCAAATCGCTTGTGATCCCTGTCTTACTCTATGGTTGTGAGACATGGACACTAAATAGTGACTTGAAGAGACGAATCAATGCCTTTGGTAATAAGTGTCTTCGCAGAATCATGGGGTATCGCTGGGATGATTACGTGTCAAATCAGCGATTGCACCGTGAGACTGAATCGAGGCCTATTACCTGCATAGTCCGTCAGCGCCAACTTCGGCTATATGGGCATGTGGCACGCTACCCTGAAACCGATCCTTCCCATTGGGTTGTATCTGTAAGAGACAATCCGGCGTGGAGGAGGCCAAGGGGGCGCCCACAAGGCTCGTGGCTGGGGCAAGCTGATGTTTCTTGTCGAGAGCTGCTTGGTATGGGAAAGGAGCCTGCATGGGAACTCGCGCGTGGTGACCCCCGGGAGTGGCGTCGTAGGGTGGGCGAGGCGACGCGCCCCCCGGCGTATGCCCCCAATGATTGATGATTGATATATATATATATAATATACCTAGTAGAAAAAGTATTTTGGTAACTCATATATCTCTCTTTAACGGG
Organism: Chionoecetes opilio; assembly: GCA_016584305.1. Taxonomy (NCBI): domain Eukaryota; kingdom Metazoa; phylum Arthropoda; class Malacostraca; order Decapoda; family Majidae; genus Chionoecetes; species Chionoecetes opilio. The sequence continues at coordinate 120,333 of JACEEZ010005278.1, read as the reverse complement.
GAGAGAGAGAGAGGAGAGAGAGAGAGAGAGAGAGAGAGAGAGAGAGAGCGGCCGGCGCGGCGATTTATTTAGTTAACGCTAATGTTTGCATGGTACTACTGTATTTATCAGAAAACGAAATATATCAATGGAAAGCTAATCAAATTCTGCTTCTATAGATATCTTCCATCTTATAAGTTGTCCCACAAAGTTTTACATGACGACGTGTTTAAGTGAATTGTAAGTTCATGCATATTTCTTCAGAGTCTCATAATTACCTTTATTTAATGTGTTTTACTGTGTTTTATGTGATAATCTTATAGAACAAACATTTCCGAAGATAACTGTATATCCTTTATACATGTATAACATGATATACTGCGGGGTCATGCCTTGAGAACTTCCCCGGGTCTAGAGTGAACAGAGAGGCCCTGGCACTAAGATGGCGCCCAGTAGCGTTTAACATAGGGCCTATGAATGGCGGTACCCTCTTATTACAGAGACCCCACTGCAGGCCCGCCACTCCTTGCTTCGTCAGGAGTTTTGTTATAGTAGTAGTATTTGTTGTAATAATAGTAACAACGTTTGTGTCACATTACATCCTCCTCTCTGGGACTCTAACCTATTTCTCTGCACTATTACAAAACAAAAGAACAAGAAAAAAACGCATTCCCAGCCATTTACAATTTACGCCATAGTTTCTGTAATGTGAAAGAAAAAGATAAATAAAAGTCAGAAGTCGTGTAATGGTTTTGGTGAGAGATTTATAGGGTATTTAAAGATTTATGTTTTATATTTTAGTAGTATTTAGGTCTGAAATTAAACCTATACTACACAGTTGATTCAAATGTTTTTCTTTTTATTTAGTAGCTACTAAATATTTTACTATAGTTACCTTCTATTTTATCAATGGTTTATGATGTCATTTCTTGTAAGTTTTATCGATGTATGAGATGTCAACTTACTTCAGTGTGTGGTCAATGCACTAACTGAACTAAACGTAACTAGGAGGCGCCAAAGTGAACGAGGTTGAGCACTATCTTGTTCATATTGTACTGGGTGGCACTTGATTTCTCTTCCATCATTGGACTCTCGCGTTACATGTGAGGCGCCGTGGACGAGACGAGGGGTAATGCGAGGCCTACGAGAGGCCCTGTCTCTCGTAGACCTCGGTCATGCACGCTTCAGTCATACCTCTTCCACCTCTTCCCCTTCCTCCTCCTTGTCTTCTATATCTTCCTCGTGTAATTTCTTGTTTTGGTTATGTGTGTGTGTGTGTGTGTGTGTGTGTGTGTGTGTGTGTGTGTGTGTGTGTGTGTGTGTGTGTGTGTGTGTCAGTAGAAAAGACAGGAAAGGAAATGTTGCAATAGAGATGACGGTCTCTCTCTCTCTCTCTCTCTCTCTTCTTCTCTCTCTCTCTCTCTCTCTCTCTCTCTCTCTCTTCTCTCTCTCTCTTCTTTCCTCTCTCCTCTTCTCCTTATCTCTCTCTCTCTCTCTCTCTCTTTTTTAAACAGTTACATAAATGGGTGGAAACAGTAGCTACTATTTACTTTGGGGCAAGGGCATAATCTTTATACAAGCTAAAATATCTCCGTTATACAATATTCTCGCGTTATAATGGTGTTCGCGTGTAATCTGTGGTCGGTCTGCCTCGCTGCCTCATTATAACACATTTATGGCCCGAAACCCCGAACAAGAGTCCCTCATTATGCATAGAACAAACACAAAGGTCATCCCTCTCTCTCTCTCTCTTTTTCTCTCCTTCCTCTCTCTCTCCTCTCTCTCTCTCTCTCTTTTTTCTCTCTCCTCTCTCTCCTCTCTCTCTCTCTCTCTTATTTTTTATTTTTTTTATTTTTATTTAAACTGCTAGTACATTTTGGTGTTATTAGAGCTAAAGCTCTAGGTTTTATACTAGAGCTATCTATAGCTACATATAATATAAAAGTCATTTTATATTTAATAATAATTTTGGCCATCAACTAGCTGTTCACCCCCCGCTTAAAGTCTTGTAGCGAGGCGTGGTGGTGGAGGTCGGTTTGGTGAACTAACTGGTTCCACAGACGGCTGTAGCGGGGTAAGAAGGAACGTATTTGGTGCTCTGTCCTGGAGAAGGGCACAGTCACTTGCTCCTGTCTGTGTGGGGCGACACGGGTGGAGTGAAGGGGCGGCGGGGGCCTGGGGAGCTTGATGGGTGCCAGGTGGGGCGTGTGGAGATTTAGTGCCTTGTGCATGACACACAAACCTGCCACATCCCTGCGCTCCTGGAGGGGTTGGAAGGAGTCAGGCGCGTGGTGGGGACGTTTGTCGTTAACCAGTCGCTGGGCTCTTCTCTGGACGCGGTCTAGTGTGGCCAGGTAAGAGGGCGGGCAGGAAGACCATGCTAGGGGGGAGTATTCCACTAGGGGACGTACCTGAGCCTTGTACAGGACCTCAACCCCCTTGGCATCTAGAAGGTGGGAGATGCGCCGGACACAGCTGAGTCTCCAGGCCGAGTTTTTAGCAACTCTCCTGGCATGACTGGTGAAGGTCAGTCCCGCGTCAAACTCTACCCCAAGGATGGAGATTAATCTCTGAAGGGGGAGTGATCTGTCCTCAAGCCATATGTCCGGTGCAGGCAGGTTGGCGATGTCTTGCCTGCGGGAGATAAGCAGAGCCTGGGTTTTGTCAGGGGCCAGGCTGACCTGCCATCGACTACTCCAGGTGACGATGTTGTCCAATGCCAGGTTGATGCGGCACACCGTGTCCTGCCAGTCACGTCTGTCGCAGGGGAAGACAAGGGTGCAGTCATCAGCGTAGGCCTGAGCCTCAGGAATGAGCTGGAGAATGTCATTGAAATAGACATTCCACAGAAGAGGCCCGAGTACGCTGCCCTGCGGGACGCTGGCGTGGATGGGTTGCTGGCTGGAAGTGTGGCCGTTGATCACCACCCGTAAGGTCCTGTCTTGGAGGTAGTCCTGGATGAGCTGCAGTAGGGCGCCGCGCACTCCCAGGCTCCTCAGCTTTGGCAGCGAGACCTCGGTGCCACACCCTGTCAAAGGCTCCGGCGATGTCCAAAGCCACGACAAAGGTGTCCATTCCTCTATCCAACGAGTGGTTTCAGGAAGCATACTGAAGGAGGAGCAGGTCTGCAGCTGACCTTCCCTGCCTGAAACCAAATTTCTTGGAGTTGAGGAGATGGTGGGCGTCCAAGAAGGTGTTGATCTTGGCGGTGATGAGGGACTCCAGGATTTTCCCAACCGTGGTGAGAAGGGAAATTGGGCGGTAGTTCTTTGGGTCCAGTTTGCAGTTTTTTTTTGTGGATGGCCACCACTCTTGCCTCTTTCCATTGCGTGGGCCACTTGCACATTGCACTTGCACATCTCTCTCTCTCTCTCTCCTCTCCTCTCAACCTCTCTCTCTCATCTCTCTCTCTCTCTCTCTCTCTCTCTCTCTCTCTCTCTCTCTCTCTCTCTCTCTCTCTCTCTCTCTCTCTCTCTCTCTCTCTCTCTCTCTCTCTCTGTGGTGGTAGAAAATGTTACAGATTACAGAAATATGTAGAGGATTAAACCTCCACCAATCAACGCCTCGTATAGCCATGCCGTCACTCTTGTACCCTTGCTTAATCACTCCCAACGAAGAGGAGAAGAGAGAGAGAGAGAGAGAGAGAGAGAGAGAGGAAGAGAGAGAAGAATGAGAGAGAGAGAGGAGAGAGGAGAGGAGAGAAGAGCTGGGAAGAACTGAAGGACTGGAACATGGAGGTAGATAGGTAAGTAGGTAAGGATAGGGAGGGAAAAGGGGGAGAGGTAGGTAAGCGGAGTAAATGTGGCGTGACACGAGGCGATGAAAGGAATGGTGATGATAGTGAAGGGAGGAGCGAGGGTGACACGGAACAAAGAACGCGAGTTGGCTGAGGCGAGGAGATAGGAGGGACAGGGATAGCGAGAAGGAGGGAGGGTATATAAACGGGATAGGCTAATTAGGACCACGGACAAAGGATCAGGATTTCGAGGACAAGGATCAAAGGAGATAGGATGGATAGAGAGAGAGAGGGAGGGAGGGTATATAGACGCGTTAGGTTAGGCAGGATTTAAGGACAAGAGAACGGAGGGAGGGAGGCAAGGAAAGGTTGAGGTGGTGGTGGTGGTCAGTGGCTAGGACCGCCGGAGGCCTCTCTAGGACACGGTGTTTGCCTCGGAGGTCATCCACTTCGCCCCCGCGCGGACCATGAGCCGTGACCAGCCAGACAGCCAGCCAGCCCTCACGGGACGGCTAACAACAAACACCTGGGACACTGTTATACCCAAAAGCCTTTAGGAATATATTACTAATTCTAAAGGCTTTGGTTATACCTGTGGCGTGATGGGACAGGTCGGGTGCGACACTGACATTGAAAGTAAAGCTTTATTTAGTTCACAACGGAGGATGTAGACTATAAGTGTTACTTATATTCCATCAATAACACTAAAGTCGGCAGGACAATATTTCTTTTCGATTTACAGACGTTTGGTGGCGTTCAAACTTGCATTTCTTCATCCATGATTTCAGGAAAGTTAAAAGGTGATCTCTGGAGAGTTTGTGTCATTTTGTGTTTCCATAGCAGGGATTAATAATTGGCTAGGTATCGTGTGGGTGTTTTGTGTGTATGTGTGTGGGGGGGGGGGAGAGGATGCAGCATTTAGCAGTGGTCAGGACTCAGGAAGCAGCGAGGAGGATGAAGGTGCCGGAACGAAGTAGGATGTGTGGGAGTGAGAGTGAGTGGTCAGCATGAGTCTGGGTGAGTGTGAGGGAGGGATAGGAGACGTGTGGGCGTGGGTGGCTCTAGGAGGGCGTGGCATGAAGGGCGTAGGTGGTGACGGTATGTTATAGGAAGGGATCGAACCCAAGTGTCTAGGAAAAATAAACACGTAAGCCACCGCGCCAGTACCCCAACACTACATAGATATCAATTTTGCATGAGACTACAATCATACACACACGCCTCTCTCCTCCCCCCCCCTCCCTATAGACTCCTTCCCCCCCCTCCCTATAGACTCCTTCCCCCTCCCCCCCTCCCTCCAAGTCCTCATAAGACGTGTTGTGGCGTCTCGTGTTGTCGGGCGGAAATGCACTCGTGTTGATGCCTTTTATAGTCAACCTGGAACTCAACAACACCTGCTTTGATAGGTTACAGGTGTTGTTTCCTTACCTGAGAGTGACTTTGGTGATCCTCTGTGCCTCCTTTCCTTCCCTCTGTCCCTTTATAGTTTATACCCTACTGTCTCTGTCTCTCCATTCCTGTTTCTGTCTACCTCCAACCTTCTGTCCCTCTGTCTATAGTGACTATACCCTACTGTCTCCGTCTCTCCATTCCTCGTTCTGTCTATCTCCAGTCTTCT
>JACEEZ010005278.1:70000-105000 GCA_016584305.1 Chionoecetes opilio | reverse complement strand
GTGCCTCCGTGCGTCGCCTCACCTCCGCCACAGCCTTGGTGCCATGGTGCCCTAGGGAGATACCCGAGAGTAACGCCCTCCACAAGGCCCCGGCGGCTCGCTGGCCTCAAAGCAGGATACGTCTCTCGGGAGATAAGATAGCGGGCGTTGCTTCCTGTCAAGAACCAACACTGACAGCTTTCTTGTGCATGGTGTTTACTCTCTTTACATCTCATCAGTGCTTGCTAGTATTGTGAAACCTTTAATGCTCTTAATGTTCTGTTGTGTCAGAAATTTTGAACACCTCTTTCTCCTCCATTTTCCCTTTTCTTCTTTGGTACTTCATGCACTAATAGTAGCAGTTATATAATTACGGTGAATGCTTAGGAACCAGAACACTTAAGTCATCTCAGACATGAGGAAGTAAAATAAAAAGTCTTTCCCTCTGCTGGGATGTGAACGCTCTGGGCCATGCAGTAGTTGAGCGACTCGAACATTTATTTAACTGAAGATTCATAAAGGTGGTTCATGAAAGCGATATAAATATATGAGTAAGAAAAAGGTTGCTGATCAGACAGAACTTCTCCTTAGCTTTGATTTGAATAAGAGACAGGCCGTCATTTACAGCAACTAGATGGAACTCTAATTGTGTTTGATGAGACAAGAGCAAAATCTTTGGGATACTACTTACACTAACAACAGTGGGAATACTGTTGAATTTTTCTTCTTTAAAAAATGGATAGCTTTGTGACGTGTAGCTCTTACATATAAACACATAGATACTAAATCATGAGGTTTTTATTAGTGATAAATCAAGTAAGATTTCATGCCAACATTTATAAGTCAGTCCTCATCAGTCTCCTTTTAAGAAACGGACTCAGATTGGATATTATAGTCTCAGGATAAGATAAGAATGATTGCTTATCCTGTTTAGTCCAGTAGCATTAGAATGATTCGAGTCATGTCACCCAAGAAGCCCGTGTGTACCTATAAGACAGGGTAACAGAGTCTAGTAATGAGGTGTTTTCAGAGATAACCAAGTGTTTCATTAATTAAGATGAGGAATTACTTAATGTAGTTTTTACCAGATTAGCGTCAACACCACTTTGTCTTGGTAACATTTTCTCTGATAGATTATACAGAGAGAGAGGGGGGAGGGGGCAGCAGTCTCTTAAATCAGCGTATCCTATTTTCTTCCACACATAATACTCCTGAAGCTAAAGCTATTTGTGAGTGACCGTCGCGAGCTGCACTGAATATACCTAGCTCGGGTCAGGGTCGCAGCGGCCTTCCACCACCCTCTATCCTCCCTTATCGTAATCCCGTGAATCATGTATTAGTTAAAGTCGAGGTGGAGGCGCCATGCTACACCACCCTAACCCAAGTCAGAGTGGTAGACGTAAGCGCAGCATAACCCGGTCAGATGCTTAGGTTAAAACATTGTAACCCGTAGTATTGTTAGCAACTTAGGTAAATTCACACACTTGTTCTTTCAGGTATTGTGATCCAGTGTTTTGGAGGCTGAATGGGTAAAAAAATAGCAAGAAATAAAAAGAATAATGGATATTAAATAATCAAAGGATGTTTTTCCATGTGTATCGAAGTGAAACGCTTGAATTTATTGATGTTTCTCCTAAACACACATTATTACATTAACTGATATCAAATTTACATAGTGAGATGGAACAAACATTAGGGGAGATGGTTATACGATCACGTTATAAATAATGGAACAAGTTATACAATTATCACAAATACGGTATGAAGGATTAAAGATAAAGGTGGAATTATCGTAAAATGAAGCCATAGTTTTGTATGTCGCCTTCCAAAAGATGTATACAACCTTTTTTTTTTTTTTTTTTTCCCCAACCATTTTGCTCAAAGATAAACTGAGGGGACATATTATATATTCCCAGTATATTGATCAGTGTATTTCTTCGCTAGGGGGGGAATAGATCAATCACAATTCAACTCGTGACGAACTTTATTTTTTTTTTTTTTTTTTTTTTTTTTTAATATTTTTCAAAGGAATCACTTCCCGACGAGTGTTTTTTTTTTTATTTGTAAAGGTTTATTGTACAATTAAGCATACAAGACATACACACACAATACAAGCATGTACAGAAATGCATCTGCAGTAGCAAAGAAGTACAAAGCGGGCATCAGCCCGCCAGTGAGGAGGGTATCCCATCAGGCTACGGGAGGGTCGCGTGGCGGCGTGGTGACGGAGTCACCTGCGTCACTGGTCACCCTGCCGGGCGTGGCGGGGTGTCGGTACGTGATATGTCAGCGGGGAGGGGGCGTTGCTCGCAGCACCCCCAACATCACGTCTCACGGGGTGTGGCGGACCATGAGGGTGGTCCTGCCTTCACGCCCACTCAGCAGCGCCCCACCTGCAGGCTGGGCGGCGGGGGCCAGGCCGGGCCTCAGGGGGGCGGTGGCGGGGCAGGACAGAAGGTGGGCACCAGTGGGCGACGGGTGTGCTTCTCGCAGTGGTCGCACACTTGCCCCTCGAAGTCCTCCTGCAGCTCCTCTCTGGTGCAGTAGCCCAGACGCACACGCTGCAGTAGTGCGCCATCTGCCCTGGGTTGTTGCTGGGTGGCGTCCAGTGGGTGGTAGTCGGTGGCTGCAACGTACCAGGCCGCCTGCCTCTTCCTGGCCTCCAGCTCTCGGTGTGTCTGGTGAGCGCAGTGTGTTGCGGCCCGTCTCGCCTGCGCCTTGAGCTGCTGGAAGCTGGGAGGCACGTGCATGGTGACGCTGGGCTGGGGCCGCTGGCGGCTCGCTTGGCGGCCACGTCCGCCGCCTCGTTACCTCGGACCCCTACGTGGCTGGGGATCCAGTTGAGCCTGACACGCCTTCCCTGCGCGCCAAGGCTCTGTAGGCTGCCCAGGATGGTGGTGATGAGCCTCACGTTGAGTGTTCTGTCATCGCATCAGGTACTTCCTCTTTAACCCCCGAGCTGCTTCCCCAACCCGTTATCATTTCCTTCATTGCGTTCTTAATCCGCCGAGTCATGCATATTCAACTATCTGGTATTTTCCGCACCGCTCGTTTCCCACCAGTGTACTTTATTTTCCTTTGTGTGGCTTGTCACCGCCAGGGCCGCTCTACCAACGGCCTTCCTTCCCTCCCTCCCTCCCTCCCTCCCTCCCTCTTTCCCTCACACCCTCCTCCTTCTCCTCCTTCCCCCGCTCAGCCTCGCACGCATGAGGGCATTATGCATAAGTGTGACATTACATGATAGCAACAAGAGAAATAACATCACACAGTTAAGTTTATAAAGCATGACTGTCCCCTCGTTTCATACCACAATGATATAATACTATTAATACTAATGATAATGATAATAGTAGACATTTCGTTTCGTCTGGGAGACACATACCTAACTTGCATTATTATTATTTATTTTTTACATCTCTAAGGACTGGCCAAGGGCAAATAACAAAAAGTTACAAAAAGCCTGTTAGCTACCAGTCCCTATAATGAAGTCCGTAAGAGATTGTAGTAAGGGGAAAGGGCCAATTTAGTTCGGGAGGTGTCTGGACACTCTTATCGAAAAAAAATTGAAGTCGTAGGAAGATGAAAAAATTGAAACAGGAAGAGAGTTCCATAGTTTACCATAGTACATAAACCAAAATTACAACCAAATATATCTATATGCCTGAGTACTAATATGAGAGACACCCAACCCGCGGATAATCTTGCTGTAGGCTCAGAGCAAAGCGTGTACACTCAGCACTGCCTTTCGCTCAAGCTCCGTTACTTAGCAAGGCAGAGGGAGAGTGGTAATGGCCGCCTTGCCAAACCCACCACAACCACCACAACCACCACCACCACTATACTACCCACTACCACACCTGCACATCACCACCACACCACAACCACCACTACCATACTACCCAGTACCCACCACCACACCACCATATTATACCCACTACCACACCACCACCACCACCATACTACCCACTACCTACCACACCACACCACCACCACACCACACCACACCACACACCATACACCACCATACTACCACCATACTACCCACATACTACCCACCACCATACTACCCACTACCACACCACCACCCACCACACTACATAAGCCTCCAGCCATCGAACAAGACTCGCTATGGAAGTTAAAAAAGTGGATTAGTTAAGGGCACAGAGTAACGCCACACCTTGACTTTCTGTAACAGCTTTGGAATCCATTCCGTAACTTAAGAAACACATTATAGGAGCTCAAGTACTCGTTCATATGCAGTATCGTAATTTCGTAATAACTCAACCTCACTAAATACCGTAACACACACACACACACACACACACACTAAACAGGACTTGATGGGTGTTGGAAGCCCCGTTAGCGGCCCCGAAGTTTGCTTGTAGCGCTGGTGTGGTCTGGGGCGAGGTGGGCAGGTGGGGGCAAGGAAGGCCGCGGGCTGGTGTTGGGCTGAACAAGGCAAGTGTGGGAGCCCGTTATTCACCGCCACCACCACAACTTACTACCACTACTACTACCATTACTACTACTATTACTACTACTATTACTACTACTACTACTACTACTACTACTACTACTACTACTGCTTCTATTAATCTTACTACTACTACCACCAAAGATACTCTACAACGTTGAAGAGTGTCTTTGCTACTACTCAGGAACTACCTCGTGTAGGTCTCGTGGCCTCTTGTAGCTTCCTTATTTTCTTACTACTATTACTTCTACTATTGATCTTGCTACTATTACTCATACTACTACTACCACTCCTTCTACTACTACCTATTAATCTTACTACTACTACTATCATTACCATCACCACCAATTTTTTCATCCCTTTCCCCCACACCTCTCTGACCACCACGATCATCACCACCATCACCATCATTATTAGAAAAACAAATACTGGTACTTTATAACCAGTGACGTACCGGGGGGGGGCATGCGGCCATGGCCCCCCCTTTGGCAAAGAATAAATTATAATAAATTATATATTTATTATATATATATATATATATATATATATATATATATACTGTATATATATTATTCCCCCCCCCCACTCCCTCCCCCCCCCCCTTTTCAATTTTCTGGGTACGCCACTGTTTATAACCACTGTTGCCGCCACCACCACCACCTTCTCTGCCTCCTCCTTCACCTATTCTTCTATCGTACCCATCATCACTTTCATAACTACCACCGTATCACTCATTCCTGTACCTCCTCCTTCTCCTCCTCTTTCCTTTCCCTAACACAAGTAGTTATAGTGTAGAATAATGAATACAAACAGCCTCTTCAAGGGTCTTAAGATATGTCGATGTTTGTGATTCCTTTGTGATCTTTTGTAATCCCTCTCCTTTTCCTCCTCCTCCAGGCAAGTATTCTCATTTCTCTGCCTCACTTCGCCTGCAGTCGCTCAGGATTGTATTAGAATACCGTATGCACTCAAGGCAGGAACTCCGTTATAAGCCAACAGGCATCCTGTTATCTGCTAATCCTGTGCTCCACTGCTACCGCTACCTCCTCCTCCTCCTCCTCCTCGGGTACCGCAGCGCCATTAGTGTTAATGCACTTTTAAGAACGTTTTTTAATAGCAATTTCTTCTCACGATCATTTCCGCTGAATCTTTCCCTCCAGGTATTTCCTCTTCCTCCTCCTCCGTCTCGCCACCTCATCATCCCTGTAATCACCACCAACCCAAAGGTGACATTGGTAGTATACCGATGGGTATGCTGGGTATGTTGCCGGCGTTGTTCTCACTTCAAGGTCAGACAGGTACTGGTTCAAGGTCAGGCAGGTACAGGTCATGGCCGGGGTCATAATATGGTGTGTCGGTCACTGACTCACAAGACGGTTACCCAAAGACGCTCAGGTGTGATTTGAATCGACAATTTACCTCACCCTCCTTGTTTACTGATTCCTTCTCCCTCCCTCCCTCCCTCCCTCCTCCCATTTCTCCCTACCCTCCCTTCCACTCCACCGTCACCACCACAAACAGACAAAGGTTTTCAGAAAGATGTGGTGAACACGGGGTTGGGGAAGTTGGTGGTTGTGGGGGTAGTGGTTGTGGGGCCCTAGGCTGATGAGGGAGCGTTAAGGTGTATGTGTGTGTGTGGTTGAGAGAGAGATAGAGAGACGGTGGAATGTGGCGTGTGTAGGAGGAGCAGGAGGAGGAAGAGGAAGAGGATGAAATATGTGGCCGATAGAGCGTGTGGACCAGAAGGATGCAGTGTTTGAGAGAGAGAGAGAGAGAGAGAGAGAGAGAGAGAGAGAGAGAGAGAAAAGGAGAGAGGGGAGAGAGAGAGTAAATAAGTGTGCATGAGTTTACATTAAGTTTGGGTACTGGTAGTGGTGGTGGTAGTGGCGGCAGGGGGTGGGGGGACAGTAAGAACAGGGTAAGGCAGGGTTAGCAACTTAGCGCCACACGGGCCTCCCACGGGGTGTTGGGTTCCTACATACCGTCTTGCCAACCTCTCTTGCACCCTTAGGAAGACGTGGCGAAGGAGGAGGAGGAGAAGGAAGATCACCACCTATATCACCACCACCGCTATGATTACCACCCTCTCTCACGAACACTCTCGCTCTCTAGCTCTCCCACCACTTCTTCCCGTCTTTCCTCTCCCTCTCGCCTCTCTCTACTCCTCTCTAACTTTCTCCCGTCCATATCTATCGCTGGAATAGGCGGCTTATAAGACAGGTTGAGGCGAAATCGAAGGCAAAAGCACGAGTCAGTCAGTTAGTATAGTCAGTTCTTGTCGACCAGTATGTAGTGTCGTTGGTCGGCTACATCAGTTTAGTGACTGCAAGAACGTTATGCTCGATGCGGGGCCCCGGAGAGGAGGGGCAGGATGGATGGGAGGGAGGGGGGAGTGGGAGGAGGAGGAGGCGGCAGGAAGGAAGGAGTGGGAGGAGGAGCAGGCAGGCGGGAAGGAGGAAGGAGTTTAGAGATGGATTAGTTGCTTCAGTAAGTTTCCTACTAGAGTTCTTTCCAAGTTAGTTTTTTTGTTATTTTAGTTGTGTGTGTGTGTGTGTGTGTTGGTAGGTTGGTTGCTTTGCTCGCCTCTCGCTCACTCGCTTCATCCCACAAAACCAGCCTAATACTGTGCACAAAACAACAACACGATCACGATGATGCGTATTTCTGTATGCGAGTCCTGTTCTAACCGCCAGTCAGTTAAATAATAGGATGGAGCATAGACCACTGTATACCTGGACTGTTCACGCGACAATGTTTTGAATTAGAGAGAACTGCAACTCCGAAATGCCAGTGGTCGCTGGTAGTTTTAACTCACAATTTGGTGAAAAGTTGGTCAACTTGAAAGAAAAATATGGGCTTATTCCACTGCACTTAAAACACACAAGTATAATATTAAGAACGATTTTCTTCTATATGTATATTGTATAGAAGCCTGATTCTGTAAAACATTGTATATAACCAAATAACCAAGTAGGTTATAGTTGAGGAGGCGAGGTAAATGCTACTCTATGATATTATATAGTCAATAACGAATGTTTAGAAGTTATCTATACCTAGGCAGTCATATTTTCCTGTTATTATTGTGTATCAATCAGATAGAAAGCCTAGAAGTGCAATGAGTCGACGCGTGAAGTGGCAATGTTTTGATTCAATCTCCCCGCCACAATCTCCCCGCCCACCACTTCCCGCCGCGGCACGTCGCCTCCACAATTATAACCTACATTGTCGCAGCAACAAGCCGATTTCGGCATTCTTTATTCTTCGTTTTTCCAAGGCATTGCTTATTGTATTTTGACAAGCGTTTGCCAGACGCAGCAGTACTGTCTTAGAAAACAGTGTGAACATCGCCCAAATTTTACATGCCACAATATACATGTAAAAAATCTATTAAGCTTTGCTACTCGAGGCGAGTAATTTGCATTAAATTGCTATTATAGAACGTTCCATCGTAATGCATGTCATCCATATAATTAGTAGAACAACAGAAGAACTATATTTTTTGGTATTCAGATGCGGTGCATCAATATTTATCGCGAAATTAATTTATGAAAAATATTAGTCGCGGAGCCAAAACACAGTAGACCAACCTTTGAGTTAAAACTGCCAGCGACCACTGGCATTTCTCGAGTTGCAGTTCTCTCTAATTGCGGGGCTGCATAGGGCCTGCGGGGCGCCCGACAAAGAGATATAGTGGTCTATGGACTATCATATAGACTGGTTTATCAGTATATATGATATACTGTAATCTTCGTAAATGTTTGTTCTATAATATCAAATAAAAAACAGTAAAACACGCTAAAGAAATGCCATTACGCGACTATGAAGAAATATGCATGAACTTAATATTCACTTAACTCTTCGCCATTTAAAACTTTGCGATTCAACTTTTATCATGAAGGGTATCAATAGAAGCGCAATTTTATTAGCTTTCCATTGCTATATTTCGTTATCTGATAAATGAAGTAGAACCATGCATAAATTAGCGTTAACTAGATAAATAAAATCATCAATCGGGTAATTTTACCGATTGATGAGGTTACTTATTTAGTCAACGCTAATTTATACATGGTACTAATTCATTTATCAGAAAACGAAATATATAAGTAAATAAATAACCTCATCAATCGGGAAAATTACCCGATTAATGATTTTATTTATTTATTTTACGCTAATTTATGCATGGTTCTAATTCATTTATCAGATAACGAAATATAGCAATGGAAAGCTAATAAAATTGCGCTTCTATTGATACCCTTCATGATAAAAGTTGACTCGCAAAGTTTTAAATGGCGAAGAGTTGAAGTGCAGTTCATGCATATTTCTTCAGTCTCGTAATGGCATTTCTTTAGCGTGTTTTACTGTTTTTTATTTGATAATATTATAGAACAAACATTTACGAAGATTACAGTATAGCATATATACTGATAAACCAGTCTATATGATCCGTATATAATAACTATGTATATATATATATATATATATGAATCCGAGGGGCCCTCCGACTTCAGCTCCTTGTGCGACGGGCCGATATTCCGTGCGCAGTCCAGGTATACAATGGTCTATGGATGGAGTCATCGGCAGAACTCTCGAACACAAGTTTGATTAAGTTATTCAAACATTGCGTTCACTTATACGCCTGATTCTTGATTACTTCTTATAGTTTTAGGTAACTCATACTAAGTAGAGGTTATAGGTAAATCTGGAAGCTCAACGTAGAATAAAAAAGAATGAATCCTTTAATGCGAAATAGATCCTATGATGAAAGACGTAAAGAACTTAACTTGTTTATCTTATCCAAACAAAGGGTGAGAGGTGATTCAATAAGTGTGTGGCTTTTGTTTAATTTTTTTATTTAAATATTTTTTTTTTTTTTTAAGGATATGAAAACATTGAGGTGAACGAACATTGCTCAGTCGGCGGATCAAACTTCACCCGGGAATAACGGATTTAAGAATTGTCGGTGAACGATCTCAAATCAGATGAAGCCAACCAAACACTTAACCGCGCTTTGTGTAGAGTTGAACGTAATACAGTTAATGGCTCATAAGCAATCCTCAACCCACATATTCATTCCTCGCGTGTATATATATATATATTTTTGCATTGATTTTGCAACTGTACGTACGTAATTATTGTGCGTGGAATATATTTTTGTCCCTTTCTCAATCTTTAACTTTTCTAATATTTCCATGACACTTCAAATTTTGTCCTCGCTTCCTTGCTTGTGGATTATAAAAGAATAATCCACAAGTAAGATAAGGTTATTATGTAGGTAATCGTAGTTTTTTTGTACTTTAATGTAGGTTTTTATATATAGGTAATGTAGTTGTAATGTAATTTTTATAGGTAGTGTAGTTACTAAATCCCCGAAAACAGCCTCGTACGGATCAAAAAGTTTTGTGAATGTATGATTATTTCCTTTGAATTCACCCGTCAGGGTGGCTCGGTTGGTAAAGCTGTGGGCTCGCGTGCAGCGTCCCTGCATTCGGTCAGCGGTTCGAGCCCACCAGGTTCGTCCTGGCGTGGTGGCGCTTTGTATAGTCAATAACTTTGTCGTTGGTACTTGCAAAGTGTCTAGATAGGATCAAAGTATCTTATCTTATCCTTTGAATTCATCCTTCATCGTCACGTGGCTAACCGTGACGTCAAGAGGCACACTGGGTCTTCACGCTAACAGGGGAGGGGAGGGGGGAGGGAGGTCAGTGGTTGGCAAGGAGCTGACATCATCATCCTCCGCCACGCGTCAGCCCCTTCACCTGCTTCACTTCACCTCCTGACCACGCGCTGACCTTATTTACTTATATTTGTTGCGGGGTGGAAAGGGAGACTGTAAAAAAGAAACAGCGATCGACATAAAGAAAATATAAAAATGCAACGATAGGATTGCTCAACACCATTTACAAATTATGAAAATAATAAAAATATTGATGATAATAGAGCTGCCCGTTTCCTGGTAATTGCTTGAAGACGACTCCTCTTGTGGGTGCGTCAAGGGAAGGTTAGACATAAGTAGTCTTGATGATAGATGGGATTCACATATATACAGTAAGCCTGGAACCCACGAATTTGAACACTGCACACAAAGATTAATGCTCATTAGTTTCCCTCAAGCAACGTTGGCAAAGATTCATGAATTAGAATACTGCGCATTAATCCCTTCACGCCCAGATCTTTCCTCTGCTATATAAAATTGTCTGTTGTTAGCTATAAAATTACGAAAACTAACTTAATATACCAAATTAGCTAATGGACAACGGTACTATATTTTTTCATATCTATAAAATGTTGCTTATATTCATAAAAATCGTCTAATGGTACCCAAATTACAATTGAAATTACGTTCTGGGCCTCAAGGGGTTAATATTGACGATAATTAGTTTGAAGCTGAAATCAAAAGAAAAGGAAAAAATGACAAGGTTGCCAAAGATGCACGTATGCATAGTAGTAGAACATTGCACACTATAAGTGGCGTTTATTAGTTTCTCTTTAATAAAAATCGAAAGGAAGAATGACTGACAAGGTTAAGTTAGTGTCACGTCTCATTGACCAAAAGTTCACATTCTTGGACGATTGCACGACCGAGGGAAAGCCCTAGCCATACCGTGACCACACCACGACGACCCTCAGAGGCTAAGTGGCTCGTAGAGAGGAAGATTGTAGAGGAATTAGAGAGAACTGCAACTCGAGAAATGCCAGTGGTCGCTGGCAGTTTTAACTCAAAGGTTGGTCTACTGTGTTTTGGCTCCGCGACTAATATTTTTCATAAATTAATTTCGCGATAAATATTGATGCACCGCATCTGAATACCAAAAAATATAGTTCTTCTGTTGTTCTACTAATTATATGGATGACATGCATTACGATGGAACGTTCTATAATAGCAATTTAATGCAAATTACTCGCCTCGAGTAGCAAAGCTTAATAGATTTTTTACATGTATATTGTGGCATGTAAAATTTGGGCGATGTTCACACTGTTTTCTAAGACAGTACTGCTGCGTCTGGCAAACGCTTGTCAAAATACAATAAGCAATGCCTTGGAAAAACGAAGAATAAAGAATGCCGAAATCGGCTTGTTGCTGCGACAATGTAGGTTATAATTGTGGAGGCGACGTGCCGCGGCGGGGAGTGGTGGGCGGGGAGATTGTGGCGGGGAGATTGAATCAAAACATTGCCACTTCACGCGTCGACTCATTGCACTTCTAGGCTTTCTATCTGATTGATACACAATAATAACAGGAAAATATGACTGCCTAGGTATAGATAACTTCTAAACATTCGTTATTGACTATATAATATCATAGAGTAGCATTTACCTCGCCTCCTCAACTATAACCTACTTGGTTATTTGGTTATATACAATGTTTTACAGAATCAGGCTTCTATACAATATACATATAGAAGAAAATCGTTCTTAATATTATACTTGTGTGTTTTAAGTACAGTGGAATAAGCCCATATTTTTCTTTCAAGTTGACCAACTTTTCACCAAATTGTGAGTTAAAACTACCAGCGACCACTGGCATTTCGGAGTTGCAGTTCTCTCTAATTGTCACCGAACGTATGTAAACAATGAACCAAAGGATTTCAGGTAATAGGAGTCTACTGGAAATCGGAAAGAAACTGCCAAGAAAAATAAGGCAATGGAGAGAAAGTTAGGTTACGTTAGGTTAGGGTAATTGTTAGCTTACTTACTTTTAATACTTTGGTTCCTTTAGATGATTGTCACCGAACGTATGTAAACAATGGATAGGAGGACTTCATGTACTGGGAGCTTACTGGAAATCGAAGAAACTCAAGAAGAAAAAAAATGGATAGAAAGTTAGGTTACGATAGGTTAAGTTATTCTGTTATCTTACTTCTAATACTTTGTTTCCTTGTTACTCTTCTTTCCTGCAATCGAGTCTTCTCCTGCCTGCGGGGCGTTGACTGCAATACGTACAATAACGTTCACATTGATATAATAACGAGATTTATCCACTTATCCAATTAATGATATGTTATTACCGGAAACAAGAAATGAATAGATTAATAATGGTTTAATGAGTAAGATATATAATGATTTCAAGTGATTAATATTACTGCTTCTACTTGTGCTGCTTGTTGGGGTGGTATAGTGAAGGATGTGAAGAACTGAACTGTGAGAGGTGGTGGTGGTGGTGGACGAGGTGCAAAGAGGAGGAGGAAGAGACGAAGCAAGATAAGAAGCAAGATAAGAAGGAGGAGAAGGAGGAAAATGAGTAGTGAAAGCAGGAAAATAGTGAAGATGAGATAATATACCACCATCACCACCACCATATTGATATTATGTATATTCAACGCCGCTATACGGTAAATTCGTCTTGCTCTTCTCCTCTCTTTCATATATATTTTTTTCCTAGTATTCTATTTGCCAACACCGCGTCTTCCGAGGAACTATAGATTTTGTGCGAAGACAATTATAGATTGTTAACTTTTGATGCAGTAAGATATATAACCTTCTTTGTTGTGTATGATTCATAACGTCACTGATCGAATACAAAGGGAGGGTTTGGCACGCCTCTGTATAACGGGGTGAGCGAAGGGGAGGAAATATGCATGGAAAAAACTGGGAAAGGAAGTGTTGAATTCTTGTTCGTTCTCAGTGTTCAAAATGTGTTTTCTTGGTGTAGCATCTGTTATAAATGTGATTTATTGATTTGCTTTCATTTTAGTTAATTCGTTTGCACTTTTTTAGATTTGTTGAAGTATTATAGAAAAAGAAGTTAGAATGGTGCTCTCTCTCTCTCTCTCTCTCTCTCTCTCTCTCTCTCTCTCTCTCTCTCTCTCTCTCTCTCTCTCTCTCTCTCTCTCTCTCTCTCTCTCTCTCTCTCTCTCTCTCTCTCTGGATTTGATATTTCAAGATATATCTTCAAGGTACAACTACAGTTTTCCCGGCAGCGTTTCGCACCTCGGAGACCTTGAGACATTTTTTTTCTTTACCAGCTACACATTCCTTCACTAACTTTATTCCTCACGCCTCTGTATCAGTAAAAGTATACGGACGGTGGTAATAGTTCTCTGATAGCAAATCGTATTCTTGAGACTTTCATCTTGATCCCTTTATAGTTGTTCGTTTCTTTAATGACTTACTTTCAACTCTATAATAAGCTGGTCCTTAATTTTCCACATTGGCTTTGTAAGATCATAAAATTAATAATTATAGATGGCAAATCACATTCTTAAAACTTCCAGCTTCTCGTTTCTAAGTCGCTCGTTTTCCTTGTTCCTCTTTTAGTTTATCTTTATCATTATTCTTTAAGCCTGGACTTTACTTCTCTAAATTACCTATAAAGGATAATTATAGTTTCTCCGATATCAAGTAACATATGCGAGACCTCCAACTTTCCCCTCAATACTTGCCCGTTGTTGTCTTTTAGCTTAACTTCCTATATTTGCTTAACTTTCCAGCCTTTTCCTTACCTTCCCTCGAGTCTGTGCAGGAGCAGAGTGTGACCTGATGTACAAAAAAATTGAAAAAAAAGTTTAGATATAGTAATAAATATAAACACATTTATATTTTAAAGTCTGTATTACCCTTCGCATTATTACTTTACTAATGTTACTTTTCTCTTATGATTGATTGAATGGCTCGATGTCTCCGTTGGAATTAGAAACATATTCGTAGTGAAAGAAGGGAAAGTATTATTAACATATTTCTCTCATACAATTGGGCTATATCAATTATTTAAGTATGATTGAAGACAGAATACCTTTCATTATTCATCTCTAATTCATGACATTGATTGGATTTGTGTCTTTGAACAGAGTATAATACAAACCATTAAAAAGATAATAAATAGATAAGTAAAAGTGCCATTAATTTACGATGCTAAAGTTTTTAATGCCCCCCCCCCCCCCCCCCCCCCCCCATTTTTTTTTTTACTTTGATGAGTCCAATTCTATCTCGCAATTCAATTTTCTTTTTATGACTTTTATCATCTTCCTCTTCAGGCTGCTTTCTCCCCTTGGCTGCGTCTCACAACTCTTGCCTTCGTCAGTAGGATTAATTTGTGCTTCCTGTCTGCCTCTTCACTTTATTAATCAACTTTTTGTAGCACTGAACAACTTCTGTCTCAAACCTTCATTAATATCTGATTGTTTTCTGCTTTTCCTACGACATTATTTAGCTATTTTCATTCAGTTTGTTTTTCATCCCAGCTACTTTTTATGTTAATTTATCTTTTATTTTCCCTCTGGTCGCTTGGATAGTTAGAAAATAGATTACCTTGATCTGAACCTCTAATGATCTCATTTGTATATTATTCATTCAATAGTTATTTATTTTTATTTAATTCTACTTATTCATTATTTGTTATTTTCTTTTTTGGATTTCGTATTACAACTTAAACTTTTTCATGCTAATCTTCACTCTAATGAACATGTATTGATTCTTAAAGGTTATATATTTTTAAATTTTCTTTTATGAAGTGGAGTAATATATATCCTTTAATTATATATAGTTATCTAGTTACCTTCCAATACTACTACTCTTCTTTTTGCTTCTTTCAGTATGTAAATATCAGTGGCTTACTCGTACCCATCGTTTGAGTTTGTATTCTTGTTTAGCTACTTTTTTTTCCTGTGATTTTGTTGACAAGCTTTACACGGATACTTTCTGCCTCTTGGCTATTAATTAACTTGTTATAGACCAATTTCCCTTCAAACTCAGTACATTTTTTTAGGTTCTCAATTACGTGCCTTTGTAGATAAGCTTCTTTGTGATACTTTCTTCTTCTTGGCCTACATTGTTTTTATTGACAAATTTGATGGTGCTATTTTACTTCGCCCAGGGTCAACCTTTCTAAAAGTAGTGAACATCGTAGTGGTAATAATGCGCAGCCTCTTCTGCTATGAACAGCGCCAAGGACTTATCAGCTGTCGTACATAAACTCCATTCTTCTTACCTCTCTATCTCTCTCTCTCTCTCTCTCTCTCTCTCTCTCTCTCTCTCTCTCTCTCTCTCTCTCTCTCTCTCTCTCTCTCTCTCTCTCTCTCTCTTTTTGGGACTATTAGTCCAGTCAAAATATGAATGGACCCACCACAAATTGCAATAGAAACGAAGTTATATTTTTCTGAAACCTTGATGCCTACTGAATATCTGCCCAAGATTATACTTAAATATTTTGAGTGGAACATGGTTTTTCAGGTCATTTGCGTTTTGGTTACTTTTTCGGACTACCGCAATAATTGGAAATTAAATATACGACAATATCACTCTTAATAATACAACAAAACAACTTTTAATTATTTATTTAACCAGTTGTGGCCTGGTTATGGCAAATGACAACTGTCACATGCAATAATGAACAAAATATTATGCCTATCATTTTTTGCACATCAAAAATATGGGATTAAATTTATACTTAAAATGTGACGCTTATCATTTAAACCCATTATTACTGATCCCCCCTTAGCTGTGAAATGCAGCAATAAAACTTGATTTATATATAGCCCTCACCAAAAATGTATTGCTAGTCTTCTTCAGGAAACTGACATTACCCGTAAAGGTGATACCGGGTATTAAATTTGAGCTGATGTGGAGTCTGGAATTTCGTGAAAAAAATATTCTTTGAGCTGAATAAAGTTCGTAATTTCTAGTACTTAATTAGTTAATAGTGAGTCAAGAAATATAGTTAGATAGGTAGGCATATACATATATAGATAATTACAATTACAAACACAAGGTCTTATATTATATAGGGGAATGTTGGGATACACTACCAAAACTATGTGTACACAATGAACTTAGGTCCGTTCACAATATTTAACACGTCACTTCATCTCTTCCATGGTCACCATCATCAGCAGCATCGAAAACGTCTACTGATTCGTTCTGCATTTGAACAACTACCTCTGCACAGTCCACATGCGAATGTGCAAGGCAGCCCAATTTTCCGACAACCACAACGTTTACCACTGCAGCCACCCTTGCATGAACATCTAACAAGCTTTAGGAGATACTCTGGTGCTGCAGCGAGTCAGAATGCACAGGGATCATCCTGGTGTCCATGATACTCCATCCCCAGTCAAGTGGATTGAGTTTGTGTCCTTTCCACTCATGAACCTGATGGAATACCCGTAGGCTGTGATATTTGGAAGCTGAGCTCGTTGGCGGAAGTACCCGTGGGTGCAATGCTGTTCTGTTTGTTGTCACCTTAGCATGAAATTTTACTACTCTCAATTCGTTTAAATTGTCTGATGGTTTCCCTCCGTACACACAAACCATTGCTCTGTCTCCTGCAGCAATGATCTCATCCTGTGTTGAGTATTCATTGCCGAAAATTAGGGCCGCTTGCCGGAACATATCATTGTCCTTGAACAGTTTGAGTCCATTGCCTTTGCCGATCCCAAAGACCCTTGATGTCGTGTCGCATCCCAGGTATGCATGGATGAAGAGAATGTTTTCACACACAGTCTCACCCAGAGCCTCTCTGACTTTGCCAATGTCCAAGTATTGTCTTGGATTCAATGAATCCCTTTTCGGCTCCGACATTAAGTAGAGACTGTGCGCACTATTCTTGCTGAAATAATAGAACAGTAGTATCAACAAGTCAGTGTCTTCGCCAACAAGAACAGTGTTGGATTTTGAAGAACTACGAACTGCAGTTGTTGCTATGAGTAGGTCCGCATCTCCACTCGCATGAAGCACTTCACAATGAGATTCTTCCAGTTTCTTACCAAGGATGTCTATGAATTGTTGCTTGTTTATTCTTGTTCCGAAGAAACTCTTCCTTCTGACAGTAAGCGTCATGGTTTTCAGAAAAGATACCTTCACTGATGGTCGCTCACCCTTTTCTGATGAGCACAGTCTTTCGTTGAGGGACCTTGACGATAGCCATCAAACACGACGATAGCATGCCCGTAGTGCCTACTAACATATTTCAGGTAGCGGTCAAGAATATTATTGTACTGTTCACCTGACTGCCACGGTATGCGCTGCAATAGGGCACCGCCATCTAGTACGTATTGTATATCGGATGGTTGTATAGTATCGGCAGGTGCCAAGGATTTGATTGCTGAGGCTAACGCTGGCTTATTGGCGGAGAGCAAGGCATATTTAGTCTCGAACAAAGAAGGAGGATATGCGCATAACTCACAAAACGAGTGCTTTGGATAGTCCCCTAATTCAGTGCCAGCGATCACAAGTCTCTGGAAGAGTAACTGAGGGTTGATATTGATGTCTCCGTCTGGTGTCGTCATTGCAGTCTCTGAGTCCATAGTTATGGCTTGACTGTTCTTCTTGATGATGTATTCAAGCACACGTTTTACCACTCATCTGCCCCAAGACCCTTTCTCCCACGGTTTTCGCGTCATCAACATTGACCGCTGTTTTGGCAACTATACCAGTGAAAATGTTTTGAAGAGTATCGTTTTCTTGAAAGGGATCCCTCTCATGAAGAAAACGCAAGCATTTTCTGGGTATCAGCTACATCATTCTTCTGTCTAGACTTTGATAGATCCTTGTGTTGTTCACTTGTCACATACATCACTTCAGTGAGGTGTTGGAGGGCGTTGTTCACCTCTGCACAGACAGGGCTAGCCATGACCCAGACTGAGCGCTGTGTCTCTGTCATCCCTCTTCCACTGGTCAGCCCACCTGATGTCTTCAGGCTCCTCATAAGTACTTGCTCGATGACTAAATCGGTAGACAGACCAGCCCAGTATCTGTCGCTCCGTCGGACAACTTGGAATCCTTGGAGAAATTTCTGATGTACTTCTGGATGGTCCTTCGGTAACTCTGTCATAAGTTGCAGATATATGTGAAGGCACTTTGTGTAGTGCCTGTGTCCGGAAGCTGCAAGATATGGCAGCATGGCCCGCAGGACATGCAAGTGAAGCATCCAATCCCCTGTTCTTTCAGATTTCAGAAATAAACGGATAATGTCCACCATTTCCATGTATTGTAACCACAGTCTCGCTGTCCGTTGATCCTTCATTGCATCAATCACATGCTTGATTTTGTCTCCAATGACCTCCATCACCTTCGACGACTCGATGTCTGACACTGCTTGGTCACCCGACATCAGACCGTCAAAACCGTCACCTGCATCATTGAGCTCTGTTGGAAGTGTAGGCTCACTGTCTCCATCACTTGGTAGTTCATCTGAAATACCTTGGAAACAAGTTTTGCATTGAGTGCGGCGTCAACGAGTAGATGTCCACGTATAGCTCTAGACACGGCTTTGCCACTCATCATGTGGGTTGTAGTGTTGCTAGCATATGCAACTATCCAGAAGCTCTTTGAGTCCTGTACCAGACATCAGGTGGCCAATACACCCAAGAAAACTCATGAGTGTATGGAATCCTCCTAGTCTTAGAACAATCGAGTGAAGTTTGCTGTCCGCTGGCTCGCTCTTGACTATGGTGAAGCTTTCCACCAAAGTGGCTGATCAAATGTCAGTATCGGGGTTACACCATATCTCTGGCGCATGTTCACAAACGAAATGCAGTGTGGAGTTGATGCAGTCCAAGTCACTTGGACTGAGATCAATCATGGGCAGAAACATTATTGATGCCTCACCCGGATGTTCTCCCTTGTGTACCATCTGCATCATTCCAGTCCAAGAGGTCGAGGTGATCGAACTGTGAGCGAAACCTTCCAGAGGATATCAACATTTGAGCTGATTTGTCGCAGGTCAGTAGACTCCGGAAGCTTCTCGTAGATAAGTGACTGCAGTCCTCCACATGCTGATGTGAATGGACGTATATTGATTCGCCCCACTTGTGCGATATCCTCTGCTGAGACAGCTCTACGGGCAATCTGAAGTGTCCGGACTGCTTTTGGTGTCACACACGCAATGATGCCCATGCCATGGAATGTGTTTCTCCCATTTAATGTGCAGATGTCATGGTCAACATTGTCCGCCACATATTGAATGAAATGTCCAGGGGTTAAACCAGGGATATCTGTTCCACTCGTGACTGCTGCGCTGCGCTCATACGTTTGCACCTCCGTGTATGAACAAGTATACCCATGTGCAAAGAGCGTGTCTATGAGAAATCGAGAACCGAAATGGTAGTGCATTTGGATACCAAGACCCGCAACAGTGGAGCTTGAAGGATCCTAGGCCTCGTGGCTTGCATGATCGCCTGTCCGAGTGAGCAGATTTTTAAGTCTTTTCCTTTCCCCACAAAGAGCATTTCCAGCAAGAGCTTTAGTGACTGGTAGGAACTTGGTTGCAGCATTGACAGTGGACATGTCGATAGTAGTCGGGTAAATGTTCCTAATTTGAGATACCTGTTTTATGTCACTTTTAATGAGATCAGCGGCTGTCTTGATCAGGCGCAACTTTTCTGCTTCAGGATCACTTTCCTTTTGTTGACGATAGAAGGCCTGAAGAATCGACGATGCCACACCCCTAAATGTCACAACATTTGGTTTTCCATTCATGTCTGCAATTATGATCTTATCACCAAATTGATTGAGAAGGTTATCCTTCATGTATGAAAAACCATATGCATCACAGCCAGTGTCTACTAGGAAGTCCTCCATTTTCCCAATTAAATCACTAATTGTGGTTAGTTCCTCATCATTTCCTTCTAGGTACTTTGCCACCTTCAGGAACGCTTCATGTCTGATTTGGTCCTTAGGTCGACCCAACTTCTGCTTTTTGGATGAAGACGCCTCTTCCGATTGGAATTTGAGTGGTAACTGTTTCTTTGTACGAAAGTTAGTACTGCACACGTTATGGTATACCGCATCTGCTGCGTGTAGATCGCCACAACTGCAATTCTGCTCCTCACTGTATCGACCAATTGTCTAATCGATTTTCACAGGCAGTCGACACATGATTTTGGAAGTCGAATGTCTTAACATGGATCAACATATGATCCTTTTTCCTCCCCTGGTACTTGTCAGGATTACCACAGAAAAGACACTGAGTTCGGTAGTCAAACGCTGAATCCAAAGAACGAAGGCACCTCCCTTTGTCTGCATCAGACGAACATGTTTTCGCTTCAGAGAAAGTTCAATGTCTCTCACATTACAGAACACCCTCCGGCAATCTGTATGAACTGCCTGTCCTGGATGGACTTGGACTTCTTCACCACGCTCACTTCCAGCTTCTTTGATCCTCGTACAACCTTTATCCGTCAGTGTACTGGTTGGATCACAGGAGAGGGGTTTCTTACAGAAGACGCAGTCACCCATGTTGCTGAAAAGAGAGGAAACTTAGGATTACATTTGTTGCCTCTGTTTTCCGACTATAAATGTACATGTTCATATACATGTTCATACAAAATACAAAATACAGTATACTCTCCAAGTTTTTTTAAGTTAATCGGGTAAGTGGTTAACGGCCCAAATTGGTACTAATGAAATGTTAAAAAAAATTGAAATGTTAAAAAAAAAAAAAAAAAATAATTTAATGTTAAAAAATAGTAAAAAAAAAAAATTTGTTAAAACTTTAAATAAAAAATAAAACCTTAACAATCCTACATTAAATATAATACTCCTAACATTCACAATGACGCAGCGTATACTCTCCAAGTTTTTTAAGTTAATCGGGTAGTGGTTAACGGCCCAAATTGGTACTAATGAAATGTAAAAAAAATTGAAATGTTAATTAATTTTTTTTTTTTTTGAAAATTTAATGTTAAAAAATGTTACAGAATTTTTTTTGTTAAAACTTTAAATAGAAATAAAACCTTAAACAATCCTACATTAAATATAATACTCCTTACATTCACAATGACCGCAGCGTTGAACTGTCCTCTGCACACCGATCCAATTTCTCACTGCAAGCGTCACTCCACCTCTCGTTCACGGCTCTCGTTCAATCTGAAAAAAATAATTGATCCACTCATTAGAATTGAGTATAATTTCATATATTTGTTCTGGGGATCAACAGGTTTCATAAAAATATTGTTTTGTTTCTATTGCAATTTGTGGTGGGTTAGGGGTAAAAACGCGCTAAATTGATTGGACTATATATGGAAGGTTTACTTGAGCCTGATCGTGACCGTACGTGTGTCCTTCGTGCATGGTTCGCCCTATACTAAATCACCTACTGGACTACTACGCCCTTTATACCCACCGAATGTATGACAGAAAGTAACAAGGAAACAAAGTATTGGGAGTAAAGTAACACAATAACCGAACTTTCCCTCCATTTCCTATTTCTCTTGATGTTTTCTTCCCGATTACGTAACCCACCACTTTCAACCCTCTCAAACCTATAACCTATACAATTACTGTGCTTGAAAGTTGAAATGCCCTCGCATCATTCACATCCGCCTTCTCCCATTCCTCCCTGCCTCCACTACCCTCCTCAGCCACCTCTCCCTCCCACACCCAACACCTCCCTCACCTCATACCTTGCCCTGCACATACTCAACCTCCGATAAAAAATAATGTAGACTGACAAACAAACTACCACTAATAATAAAACTCATGAAAAACAAGGAAAATAAGAAAACAAGGGTAAATGTATGAAAAGAGAAAGAGACAAAGACAGACAGAGAGAGAGAGAGAGAAAGGGGATAGGATGGATAGATGGAAGGACTGTTATAGAGGATATGGATTTAATTAAGGAAGAAAATGTGGGATAGATGGATAATATGGTAGAGAAATAAGGCTGGGAACGATGGGATGGTAGAGAGACTGCACAATGGTAGGAGTGACTGCACAACCTCGTCACCTTCCTCTCAAAAGACACTTCCCACTTATTACCTCATGTCACTCCACAGCTGCCCTCTCATTCCTTACTCTTCCCTCTCATCCCACTCAATTTAGTGTTAAGTAGTCGGTAATGCCCAGTTTGAGAGAGAGAGAGAGAGAGAGAGAGAGAGAGAGAGAGAGAGAGAGAGAGAGAGAGAGAGAGAGAGAGAGAGAGAGAGAGAGCAAAGTTTGAAGTCCACGGAAGTTTTTATTTATTGTCCGGCAGTTTGTATGTCTGTCTGCCTATCTATATATCTGTATCTGAGTCTATCTGATTTTTTTTATTCTTTCTTTCTCTATCTGTCACACACACACACACACACACACACACACACACACACACACACACACACACTATCCACCCAGCCACCCCTCACATCCTTAACCCCCACCACCACCACCACACCAATCCATTAGCTTCTAGTGTAATGTTTCCATTATGCTCCAAAGGTAAAGTAGGGGTGTGGAGGAGGGGGAGGAGAGGGCCAGCACCCCCACCACTCCCTCCCACACATACCTCCCCAACCTCCTCCATCCAGTCGCTTACACTGAACTTGTTATGCATCTCAGTAAGGGTTCGCTGGAGGGGTTTTGAAGCAGTGAAACAATACAAAACAGTTAACAGTTGAAGCGGCTCGAGTAGTACATGTGTGTGTGTGTGTGTGTGTGTGTTTCGGAAGGCTGTATGTGTGTGTATGGCTATGCGGGTTTCTTACTGATATGCCTCCTGGCCACCTCTTCGCCCCGCCCCGTCTTGTCTCGTCCCGCATAAGTCTCAAGGTCGCTACTGTCTATGAATTTTCATCATGTAACAGTGGCAGAGAGAGAGAGAGAGAGAGAGAGAGAGAGAGAGAGAGGAGAGAGAGAGAGAGAGAGAGAGAGAGAGAGAGAGAGAGAGAGAGATTTCTGTTCAGTCAGATGCAGTGTACCTATTCACATATTTTTTTCTTTAGAATTCTGAAGCAATCATATCGTAGGCTATGCAAGATTTTTTTTCTTTTTCTTAATTCGATTATTTTTCTACTCGTGGACCAATCTTTTTCCATTTTTCCATTTGTTTTATCAGCGTAGTTTTTTTTTTCTCTGGGACATTTATTTCCAAATTTTTATGTTGTTTAATTTGTTTTATTTTTACTCCTTGTCAAGTCCAGGCTTTTCATATATATACTCGTAAAATAATGAAGAAAAGAGATTGGATATTATTGATTGTACGTAATTGTTTTTCTTAACGGTGTGACTTTTCTCCCAAGTTTTGTTCGAAGAAGAAACCTGCAAACTTTTGGTGATAACGATAAACAGTGAATTGCTTTAACTTATTAGTAGGAAAAATTGGCACTTACTTATATACATGCGATAACGACCATACTGTACCACTTAGAATACCCCACCCGAACCGATAATTATCGATTTCAATGCCGATATTTCTAAACAAGACCCGATATCGCCAGTATTAAATACATTGCCGCTAATTCCTAAACGCAAGTGGCTTTGATTGTACTACATATAAATATTTGGCATCAATTAGTGGGCGAGAGATCTTTAGGAACCCGAAAGGCCAATTGTGTTTCTTTGTTCCATTCATAAAAGAAAGAAAGAAAGAAATTATCAAGTCACCGTAATTAGCAAACTCATTAGAAGAATTAACCTGTGAACATTTGAAAAGGTCATTGCATCTTCGTCACACTTTTTGTTCTATCTCTTTTTCGATCGCGTTTCTTTCGGTTCCACGAAGGCTCTTCTCCCCCCTGAGTGCCACCCTCCAAGGCTTATGTATTGTTTACCTTCTTCCTTGGGTTTATTTTTTCACGTCAGGCAAAGAAACAAGGGTTAGGTGGGGTCCTCTGTGTGTGTGTGGGGGGGGGGGGCCGCAAGCAGGTGTGCCTACTTATATTTCGGCTCCCAAAAACACTTATGGAGCAACGCTGATAACTTTATTTTATCTCCTGTAGAAGATTAAGATGGAGGAGAGACAAATAGGGTGGAAATGTATCATGGGAAACACCAGAGAGAGAGAGAGAGAGAGCTCTCTCGTGTCCCTGGCCTACGTGGCGTCAGTGGGTCCCAGCGTGTGAGAAGCGTGACAGGCGGGTTGGCGGCGGGGGTGGGGTGAAATTCTCTCCCCAACACGTACACTTGGCGCCGCACTCAGCCAGGCGGCGAGGCACAGCGCGGCGCCGGGGAGACTGTTGGGTGGCAGACGAGGACGCCCTACCTGGAAAAGTAGAGATAAGTGCATGGTGCTCGTCGGCAATCGGAAAATAACCACATCAAAGACAGAAAGTAACGTTGAAAAAAATAAAGTTAGACCAAAAACTAGTCTTAAATATATTTTTTTCTTCGTTACTTTCTGTCTTTTGATACTTTCTTTCAGATTACCGGCGAACACAATGCACTTCTCTTTACTTTTTCAGTTAGGTTAGGTTAGGTTAGGTTAAGTTACTCGTTGCCTTCCTACTCCTCCAAATCACCTCTTAATCCTTTCCACTATTCTTTTCCTTTTCTTCCTCTTTCTCCTCCTCCTGGTGGTACACGCTTCAAGCTGTCACTCGCGTGCTGTCGAGCGTCGCATCATTGCCAGGGTTCGAGGGTGAAAGTAGCAGCGGTGGGCGTCCTGCGTGTGGCGGGCCGGGTGCTGCTGGGCGTCCTGCGTGTGGCGGACCGGTTGCTGCTGGGTGCTGGGCGTCCTGCGTGTGGCGGGCCGGGTGGTGCTGGGTGTTCTGCGTGTGGCGGGCCGGGTGCTGCTGGGTGCTGGGCGTCCTGCGTGTGGTGGGCCGGGTGCTGCTGGGTGCTGGGCGTCCTGCGTGTGGCGGGCCGGGTGCTGTTGGGTGCTGGGCGTCCTGCGTGTGGCGGGCCGGGTGCTGCCGGGTGCTGGGCGTCCTGCGTGTGGCGGGCCGGGTGCTGCTGGGTGCTGGGCGTCCTGCGTGTGGCGGGGCGGGTGCTGCTGGATGCTGGGTGTCCTGCGTGTGGCGGGCCGGGTGCTGCTGGGTGCTGGGTGTCCTGCGTGTGGCGGGCCGGGTGCTGCTGGGTGCTGGGTGTCGCTCTCCTCCACCCCCAAAGGACTGCCCCTCCATTGATTGATTTGTTACCTTACCTCTCCTTTCTTCTGACTCTACTCTGACTTTCCTGACTCTGACACCTCTTTCCTTCCCTCTCTTCCTCCCCTTAGTTAAGTCCTGTTTTGGTGGCTGTTCATCTCTCGTGGTATCCTATCATCTTACGCTCCTGTTGATTTGTTTATGCAATTCTATTGTTTAATTTGTTTGTATACTTATTCGTTCGTTTCTTTATCTATTTTAATTTATTATATTTTGTTTTATTCCATTATTTTCATCTTGCTTTGTTGATTTACTTGGTGTGTGTGTGTGTGTGTGTGTGTGTGTGGTGTGTGTGTGTGTGGGGTGTGTGTGTGTGTGTGTGTGTGTGTGTGTGTGTGTGTGTGTGTGGGGTGTGTGTGTGTGTGTGTGTGTTGTGTGTGTGTGTGTGTGTGGTGTGTGTGTGTGTGTGTGTGTGTGTGCGTGCGTGCGTGCGTGCGTGCGTGCGTGTGTGTGTGTGTGTGTGTGCGTGCGTGTGCGTGCGTGTGCGTGCGTATGCGTGTGTGTGCGCGCGCGCCTCGCGTCGTATTTCAGTCCCACTCACTCCTTCCACTTTTACAAATATATTTTGCTACAGTTTTTTCCGCATCGGTTAAAACAGATATTTCTCTTCTCTCTCTCTCTCTCTCTCTCTCTCTCTCTCTCTCTCTCTCTCTCTCTCTCTTCTCTCTCTCTCTCTCTCTCTCTCTCTCTCTCTCTCTCTCTTTGTGAAGGTACTCGTGACTAGTCAAATTTTTGCTTTCTATTTTTTTATTTATGACATGCAGTAATTTGCTCCATTTTTTTTATCATATTAGTTTTTTGTGTTCGATGACTTACTTTTTTCCATTTTTTTCTTTCTCAATAATCGTCTTAACGTACACGTCACCTTCTCAGACTTTCATACTTTTATTTATCTTTTTTTTGTTACCTCCATTTCTTTTCTCATAATAATTTATCTCCTTTCCACCTCTTTCTCGAGTCACCTCTCTTCCTCTGAACCCTTCTCTCTTTCCTTACTATCAGTTCTTCCTGCCTCATCATCTCCATCATCATCATCACCAGTTCCCCTTCTCTCCTCCCTCCTTCATTTTTCGTCATGTCACTACCAGATGATTTATTTTTGGAAGTCTGTCTGTCTGTGCGTGTGTGTGTTTGTGTAGGGGACCTTTTTTTGGGGGGGTTACAGTAAACAAAGTCACGTGTTGGGGAAGCCTTCCACCCCCACGTGAGGAGGAAGTGTGGTGGGGATTACCTCTTAGTATGCTTATGGTGAGGAGTGTATACTGTATAGGGTAGGGGAAGGCTGGACTGGGAGGGGGAGGCGGAGGGGGGCGTTAGGGATGGGAAGGGGTCCATCACTAATAGTCTCTTTAGCTTCGTTTTTAAAGTTTTGAATATCAGGAATTATATCTTAACGAGGCAAGGACGTGAGGTGTGTTTGATGAAGGGGCGGACAGGAACCAAGGTCGGGAAGGGCTGTGCTTTTGATCGCATCTCCTGCAGGGTTATGATGAGAAAAAGGCTTGCTGGAGGAGACAGGGATTGTGAGGGGATTTAAGAGAACCGGAGGGAAGGCGAAGAAAAGACCGTGTGTGTGTGTGTGTGTGTGTGTGTGTGTGTGTGTGTGTGTGTGTGTGTGTGTGTGTGTGTGTGTGTGCAGGTGTCGCTCCCATGTCCTCTCCCTCACGTGCCCTGCCTCTTGACCAGATTAACTTGACCTTGAAAGTAGGGGAGAGGGGAGTCTGAAAAGGAGGGGAGAGGGAGAGGGAAAGGGGAAGGAAACGAGGGGGAAAGGGAGAGGGGAGAGTGTCATCTGCCCTCACTGCCTCCTGTTAAAGCCCTCGCTCATGATTGATCAGGAAGAACACAAAGGAAGAACAAACGGCAACAAACCTGCTGGTCTTAACGAGGGTGGTTGTGATAATCTACACTATCTAACCTTAAGTGAGAGATAAAGGACATTAAAGGTGAAGGCTCCTCCCCACCCTTCATTCCCTCCAGCCATGACTGACAGAAAAGGAAGAAAAACCCTGCAACAGAAGAAAGTATGGAACTCTTATTGGAAAAGAAACTCTCTAAAACAATCACTACTGCAAAAAAAAAAAAAGAAGACAACAGCAACCCCCCCAAAAGGCTACATTTCGTTGATACTTCCGGAGAAGTTATTACGATGACACATGGTAAAATAGAGGATAGAGGAGGAAGAGAAAGAGAAAGAAGGAAGATCATTGGGTGTTCTTAGAAAGCGGAAGACGGCTGTGTGTGTGTGTGTGTGTGTGTGTGTGTGTGTGTGTGTGTGTGTGTGTGTGTGTGTGTGTGTGTGTGTGTGTGTGTGTGTGTGTGTGTGGTGGGTGGGGGGGGGGTAAAGAGTGGAACGAACGTTAGCAACAGAAGCAATGTTGCTGCAACACACACACACACACACACACACACACACACACACACACACACCATACTCTTTTTCTCTCTCCCCCCCCACACCATTAAAATCGAATCAACCGTCTGAAAGTGGCAGTTCTGTTGGTGACGGACGATCTCTCTCTCTCTCTCTCTCTCTGTTACATGTAAGTCTTCTCAACATTCTCTCTCTCTTGTTACTACGCATTCCTTTCTCTCTCTTCCCTTTAGCTTCTTTTTCATCTATATCACACTTTCATTTCTCACCTTCCTTATATTCCTTCTTTTCCTCATTCTTTCCCTTCCCACACTTCGTCATTCTCTCTCTCTCTCTCTCTCTCTCTCTCTCTCTCTCTCTCTCTCTCTCTCTCTCTCTCTCTCTCTCTACTGGTCACACACACCGTCTGAGTGGCTTGGTGGTTTAGAGCGTCACGCGCCATTCTGTGGTCGGGTGTTCGATCCCTGGCCCCCGCTCGTTCCCGTGGATTTTTCACCGAGAAATTTGGGCGGTTGCTGTCCCCCTTGAGGAAGTGAATGGTGTGTATGTGTAAGTTCCAGCATTACCCATAGATCAGTCATACGAGCTCCAAGCTCTCTCCGTTAGGGTATAAAATTGGCGGTCGCGAGTCCAGCTCGCGTGGACAAGACCATGGTGACACACACACACACACACACACACACACACACACACACACACACACACACACACACACACACACACACCACACACCACACACACACCACACACACACGCACGCGCACGCACGCACGCACGCGCCGCGCGCAGCACCACACACACACACACACACCACACACACACACACACACACACACACACACACACACACACACACACACACACACACCCCCCCACCCACACCACACCACACACACATATATATGCAGATCTTTTCCATCTCTGAATCTCTTGAATTTTTTTTTTACGGAAATGTGTCAAATATGTCAAAGTTACTTATAGTTCAAAATGATGAAGGTGGTGGCGGTGATGAATGTGTTATTGTGTGCAGCTCTATTATTGTCAGTGGTTTGAAGGTTTGAAGGTGTATTTAACTCAGGCGACCCCAAACGGGGTATGGGAGTACAATACATAAATCATCATTGAGTACAGACAGCGCTTAAGAACTAACATTACAAATATCAAAAACTAATGTTCCTTAAAATAGGTTACAATTACCCGAATAAATTTGGCTAAATTTAACAATTTGCTATAATTTTTATTATTGAATAAGTCACGTATCTTTATGACATTTACATTAGTATAATAATATATCTTAATGTATTTCACTCTGCTATCATTAAAGAAAGAACATTTAGATAAATAATGAATTTAATCTCCAATATCATTGGTATCACATAAGGTACAACTTCTCTCCTCCAAGTCAATATTGCTATGCCTACCTGTAACTATAGGTAATCTATGATTTCCACACTTAAACATACATATACTGGTGGAGTATTGCTTGGGTAGAACTAACAAATACTTTTGTAACTGTAAATCTGTGGTGATGGCAGATAACAGTGCTATGTATACTGCTCTCTCTCTCTCTCTCTCTCTCTCTCTCTCTCTCTCTCTCTCTCTCTCTCTCTCTCTCTCTCTCTCTCTCTCTCTCTCTCTCTCTCTCTCTCTCTCTCTCTCTCTCTCTCTTTAATAAGTGTACTGTTTGTTGTTGTTGTTCTGTCAGTGATGATGGTAGTGGTGATGAAGATAATGTTGGTTGGTAGTGATGATGATGATGGTGGTGGTGGTGTTTGTCGGTTCTATTAGCTTTATTATTCTATATCTTGTAGTAGTGGTGCTGGTGGTGGTAATAGTGGTTATTTTTTTTTATAGTAATTTTGTACTTGTGATGGAAGGCAAAGTGGTGGTGGTGGAGGAGGAGGTAGTGATGGTGGTGGTGGTGGTGATGAACAGGACGGCGGGACGCACTTATGATAACGTTACCTGATTAGATTATGAGAGAGGATTGACATAAATATGAACTTTGACCCTTCAGGAGCCCGCTGCCCTACCGCCTTAAGGGGGAGAACGTGACGGGAAAAGAGTGGAGGTATAACATTCCAGTCGTGCCGTGGCGGGCCTGTTTGTAGGGCGAGGACCTGGTCTTGGCATGCTGTATGACCCTGGGGCGCTGGGTCCTCGAAGATGCTGTTAGGTGGCGGATTTGACGTGAAAATAGTGTTAGCCTCAAGTTTTCCTTCAATAAATGAGATTTCTTGAAGGGTCTTGACCCGCCATTCCCCTCAGACCACAAAACGTCAAGTATTTGTGGTGTTATGCGTCACCGGGGAGCAACATAACAACATCACCCCCCTGCAGTGCGTCCCTCCAGTCATGCCGCTCCTGGCGTTCCTCAACTCGTTCCTCACTGGAGCAAGTTCACCCGACACGTAGGGCTTCATCGGGTGTTCAGCTGCCTGGCTTGACGTCACCGAGGTAGCAGCTCATCATGACTCGCGGTGAGGAACGAAGCCACCACGCAATCTTAGACGAACGACGCAATATTTTATACAGCAATGAGTTTTTTTAGCACAGTAAAAATGAGAAATATAAATCAACAGGACTGGGAAAACCTCGAATTTGACGACTTGCAACTTTATACATCATGTCATAAAAAAGAGATTGATGTAAAGAAACGAATACTGTCAATATATCTGCATCGTGAGTCCCAGTATTCCTTAATTGAGGCGTGGCGAGGCACCTGTGAGGGCCGGGCGGCATATTCCCCAACTCTATGTGGGTATGTGGACTCCGGGTGAAGACGCTGTGCTGTAGCTCCAAAACTAACCATAGAATTTTCTCGTAAATACCAACAGTGTGACTCCCACTCAAAGTTACCGTTCGTGGGTTAGGACAAATCGTAACCTAACGTAACCTATCCTGACGTGTTCAAGAGTAAACGCGACATACTGTTCCTGAAAACGGGACTATGCGGCCGGGCGGCACTACACACACCTGTCTTGGCGGCGAGACGCGTTATGGGAGGCTTTTATCAGGTGAAATTATACCCAGTGTCGGGTAGGAATGGGTAATGAAACGTCGTCGATAAGGTTATGGACGGAAGGAGACTTGATAAGCAGCAGCGGTGAGGCAAAAAAGAAGGCAGAGGACAAAATGTTGAAGAGTGAGTGAGAGTGGAGGAGGGAGGCTGTTTGTGTACGAGGGAGGGAGAGAGGGAGGGAGGGAGGGAAGTTTATCAGTAACGTCACTCTTATTCCTTGTCAGTTCCCTCAATGGATATAACCTTGTGGCTTTTTTCAGATAAGAAGTGATTTAAAGGCACCGCCACACACACACACACTCCTTTCTTTGCCTAACTTTCAACGCTGTATTCTCTCTCTCTCTCTCTCTCTCTCTCTCTCTCTCTCTCTCTCTCTATATATATATAATATATATATATATATATATATATATATATATATATATATATATAAATCCATACACTCTTTACCTTTAGACCTTGGCTTTAGAGCAATACCCTACATGTAACCCGAAGACCACATGATTTACGTATACCATTGTGCAGGACATCACATGCACAACAGAGTATCTTGTCAAGAGGAACTAAAAGCTGGAACAACTTACCAAACATTTTATTACTGATGAAAACTTAAAATCTTTCAAACGTAACTTGATAAAAAGCATGCTTGACAAATACAATGAAAATTTATAAACTCTTTACAACCATAAATGTCATATTGTGGTTTTTTTTTTTATGGTTATTAAGATTTTTTTTTTTTATGCATTTAAAATGATTAGTTTACTATTGTTAACTTCCATATTATCATCCATAAAATGTTATATTTTCAAAATGGCCTGACCAGTCCCTTGCTATGTTATTATGTATTATAGCTTTCAGGTCCTATAAAAGCTTCGGCTTATTGGACCTGGCTTTATCACTATATGTAATATGTTCATATGTACAAAACTACATGGCCAAATAAATATATCAATATCAATATCAAATATCTCCTCTCTCTCTCTCTCGTCTCTCTCTCTCTACTCTCATCTCTCTCCTCTCTCTCTCTCTCTCTCTCTCTCTCTCTCTCTCTCTCTCTCTCTCTCTCTCTCTCTGTGTGTGTTCTCACTGCCTTGTTAGTTGTCACCTCACCTTTTTTTCTCTATCCGTCCTCCATATCCTCACGCTTTTATCCCATTTTCTTCTCTTCCTCTCTCCCTCATCTCCCACCTTCCCTCCAGCTGTTGTGTTCATTGAGCCTCTTCACTGCGGACGTGAAATTGTATTAATGACGTAAGACAGAGATAAGGAGGAGAGGAGGAGGAAGTGGTTTGTCATTTTCTCTTTCTGCGGTTGATTTGACTTACTACTGCTACTGCTACTACTACTACTACTACTACTATTACTATTACTATTACTATTACCACCACCACCACTACTACTACTACTACTACTACTATACTACTACTACTATAACTATACTACTACTACTACTATTACTATTACTATTACTATTACTATTACTATTACTATTACTACTACTATTACCACTACTACTATTACCACTACTACTATTACCACTACTACTACTACTACTACTACGACTATATACCACTACTACTACTACTAAAACAAGAAGAACAACTACTACTGCTGCTACTACTACTACTACTACTACTACTACTACTACTACTACTACTACCACACACACCTTGAAAGTGACCTTATTTATCCCGCTAGAGGTCAGATGGGGGGGAATCGAAGCCTTAGAAACCGAACGTTGGTTGTGATGATAATGATGAATGATGATGATAAGAATAAAGTAATGACTATGTGATGACACTTGCAAGTTTGTCATGTGTGTGTGTGTGTGTGTGTGTGTGTGTGTGTGTGTGTGTGTGTGTGTGTGTGTGTGTGTGTGTGTGTGTGTGTGTGTTTAACGGCATAAGGCACCGGACATATGTATCTGTACGTACGCATTAAGTGGCACTGAAAGAGGAAAAGTCACATACACATACACCACCACCGCAACAACAATAACAACAACAACAGCAACAACAACAACCACCACACTATAACAACACAGAAGCCCCAGAGACAAGTCAAACTTCCTCTTCCTCCTCTCACCATAGTGGGTCTCGAGTGACCCACATCCTCCCCGAGGCCCATGAGAGAGAGAGAGAGAGAGAGAGAGAGAGAGAGAGAGAGAGAGAGAGAGAGAGAGAGAGAGAGAGAGAGAGAGTCATCAAAAGTCAGAGAAGTCAGTAAAAGATAAAGTAGAGAACAAGAAGAAAGGGAAGGGAAGAGAAAGCCAGAGCAAGGAAAAAGAAGAGAGGAGAAATAGAAAAGCAAAGGGAAAATGAGAAATACGTAAGGAACAAGGAGGAAGGATAGAGTGAAAGAGAAGGCATTGAAAAGGAGAAGAAGGAGAGGGAAGAGTGTATGAGGAAGTGACCCTGGGCGATGTGTGTGTGTGGTTTGTTGTGGTTCAAAGTGAAGACACATGTAAACTTCTTTGTGACGGAGGTGGTGATTAGCTCCGTTGTGTGGCCCATATTGCAAGGCCGCAGGGGGAAGAGGAGGAAAGAGGAAGGGAAGACAGTTTAGAGAAATGATGATGATGATGATGATTGGGGATAGCGGAAAAAGGAGAAGATAAAGAAGAAAAAGAGCTTAGAAAAGATGGGGTTTGGGGGAAACGTAAGAATAAGAATAGGTAAATGAAGAGCAAGAGCAAGAACAATAAGAAGAGTTAAGAATATGATGGGTCGGGGGAAAAGAAAGAGGAAGTGCAGGAAAAGGAAGAAGAAGAATAGTAAGAGGCGGAAGATAGTGTTGGCGCCAGACCGGTATGGTTGTGAGCATGTGTAAGGCGAGGAGGTGCGGCGTTGTGGCGGGGCTGAGGGCGGTGCAGGGGCGTGACGGGCGGGGCGGGGCGGGGCGGGGCGCGGGCGTAGGATCCATTACTTCATTAAGAAAACCTGCCGCACTAAGAGGATTTGCCTATGTGGTGTATGTGCGACCTTGCGACCGGAATACGTTTCTTTTCTTTAATTAATTAATGACATAACAGACCTTGTAATGCACTGTAGCAGTGGGTCTCAACCTTTTTTGCCCCATCCACCCTCTTCTCCATATTTCAGAATGTCGGAATGTTCAGAATATTTTTAAAATTCCCCACCTGCGGGGAATTCCCTCCTGGTTGAGAACCTCTGTTCTATATAGGCCTAAAGAGAGCGTAAGTGCGGCAGTCCTGTCTTTGGGTAAGCTATTTTGAACCTTATTGTTCAGGAGCGTGTGGTGCACGGTCCATGGGCTGCTTACACCAGGTAACCGATGCATACTGCATTTTGTGCCACCCTGGTGAGCTCCAAGGCAATAAAAATATCAATATTTCATAACTTGTCTGCCAACTGTGGTCACAATAATTCCTCCCCTGAAATTTTCCACCGGGGGTGGGGGATTCCCCCCTGGTTGAGAATCCCTGACTGATAGGGTGGTATGCACAACACAAATCATTTTTCGTTTTTACGAAGAAAATTTATCAGAAGTTCAACTAATATAAGATTACACTCATATAATCCTTGTTTCCATATCTCTTATTTTTTCTTATTTCATAGCTTAATAGTATGTATATTTTTACATATATGAGCCCTTGAGCCCTGCCTAAGGGAGCCTTGAGGTTGTGGATGTAAACACTACAGACAACATTTAATGATAGTGGCCAAAATTAAATAAGAAAAAAAGTGATAATGATAGAAACATTAATGATGATATCAATGTCTGTGTGTATATAATATAATACATTTAATACCATTCTCAGCAGTTTTCATTACATTTTCATAATAAAACCTGTTTACACCCATAAACATTATAATATTTAACATCGGTACACCCACATTCGTATTATATTATATACACACTGACATTGCTATCATTATTATCATTGATGTTCCTATCATTATCACTTTTTTTTCTTATTTAATTTTGTCCACTGTCATTAAATGTTGTCTATAGTGTTTACATCCACCACCTCAAGGCTCCCATAGGCAGGGCTCAACCGGTCTTCCTCCTCCCAGCGAGTGGTTTACCCCGAGTCTTCGTAAGGTCGCAGGTCTGAGCGGCGCGGCGTGTGTGGTGTGACGTCCTTGGGCCTTCAGTACACAGACACAGGGTTCGGGGCGGGGACGAGGGCTGAAGTAAGGGGAAAGAAAAGACGAGCGTTTGCGATGAAAGACTGAACATAAAGTAGTGGTAGTAGCAGTGATAGTTGTGGCGGTAGTAGTGATAGTGGTGGTGGTAGTAGTGGTGGAGGTTAGTAGAAGTATTAGTTGTAGTGATAGTAGTAGTAGGTAGTAGTACTAGTGATAGTAGTTGTAATAGTAATGATGATAATAATGATAACAGTAATAATAGTAA
>JACEEZ010005278.1:60000-65000 GCA_016584305.1 Chionoecetes opilio | reverse complement strand
TTGCCGTGGTTTCTCATTGTCTGTCCCTTCCTTCCCTCTTTTTTTTCCCTTCCCTTATCTCCCCTTCCCATCCCTTCCCGTCTCTTGATATGTGTGTGTGTGTGTGTGTGTGTGGGGTGTGTGTGTGTGTGTGTGTGTGTGGTGTGTGGTGTGTGGTGTCGTGTGTGGGGGTGCTCGCTCGCTCGGGCTCCCTTGTGAGTTATGCGTCCCAATAATATGTCATATGAGTTACGGCACATCATCGCTCAGAGTCACCAAAGCAGGACGCCACGACACCCTCTGTTGCCTTGGGACTGTAAAAGTTTAGATTGTCCTTTTAGGCGTCGCGCTGTGTGTTTGGCTCGCAGGGAATGAGGGAAAGAACAGAGTACCAGAGACATGTATATAGTATGGGGAAGCACGTGCCTCCCCATGAGAATCCTGTGCCCCTCAACTGGCCATGACTACCGTATTCTGTATAATACTCTAATACCCACCACTGATCTGATCTTAGAATATACCCTTCTATGTGGCATCAGAGTGGCCCCTGAGCTGCGCTTGCCTAGTGTTCCCCCGAGGTGCTCCCTCATTGATAGATACCTAGTTACGCCATTACTAACAAAGCAATCCAGTCCTTTAACAACTCACAAACTACGTAGCAAAAAAAAAAAAAAGATATCCTACCCACAATCCTCTGCGACTCTTTTAATGAATTCGAAGTACTAACGAACCCTATCAATATAAGCTTTAAAAAATATACAGAAAAACTATACCAGCATCATTAATAGCTCACATTTACTAACAATTAAGATTTAGATAACGTTACAGGTCAAAAAATATTGCTTAAAGGTCAATAGGTAAGGGCGGGGGAAGGAAATAAAGTAAAGGTTTAATGTTTCGAAGCAGTGTTGAGTTCCTTGAGTAATCCGGTACGAACGACAGTCGAGAGCAAGCCGGCGAGGGGGCAGGACGTGTGTGCAGGCAGCTGGGAGGAAGAAGAGGATAATTTTTAGCCAAGCAACGCTTTATTTTGTTGCTTTTCTTCATAATTCGGCTACGTAAGTTAAATAGAGAGAGAAAGGAAAGGAGTGGAAGAGAGAGTGAGAAAAATGAGTGGGCAGTGGCGGATCTAGGGAGTCTGAAATCTCATTGGCCACCCCAGATCGGAGTCAGAGGTCTAATGATAATTCAACCATTTCTTTTTAATGGCTATGCCATGGCCACCCCACACTAGATCTGTGTCCGACCTTGGCCACCCCAGTCAAAATGTCCTGGTAGCGCTACTGTGAATGGGAGAGGGAAGGAGGGAGGGAGGGAGAGCTTACGTGTGATTTGAGGTAGTTTAGTCCTCCCTGTAAAGTAATGGCTGTTGCCTCGTTATCTTTCTACCTTACATAACTAACGTCAGATAAGCTATAGCCAGTGGCGTAGCTACGGAGGGGCATGTGCCCCCCCATGAAAATCCGGAGCCCCGCCCACTGGCCATGGTTGCCGTAATCTGCTTGGACGTGTGACTGACGATATGCACTTAATACCCTTCTATGTGGCGTCAGAATGCCACTGAACTCCACTTGCCATAGTGCCATACACCCAGGTGCCCCCCATTGATAGATACCTAGCTACGCTACTGGACTTGAGTAGTGTTAAGATTGGATCAGGAAGCAATGGAGATGGAATGAAAATAGGGAAAAAAACAAGAGATGACACTAGTGAGGTGAAGGCTAAGAAGCTATAGAAAGCGGTACATGTCACAAGAAGAAGGGTATGGCGAGAGGGTGTAGAAAGACGTCAGACTAAACAGGGGTGAAGATGGGGTGTATGAGGTTATACTAGAAGGCTTTTTAAAGGTCACATGTAATCGACCACCCCCTACAACCCGCCTGCCGTGCTGTGGTTCATGAGGAAATCGCTCGCCATTCATTAGTCTTCATTAGCCAGCCTGGTGTTCGTTCTTTTACAGATTCGATTTCTGGGGTGAACGTTGTACTGGGAAAGCTTATCGAGAGACCAACAGTAAAGCACTAAATAGCAGTGCAGGTCGCCGCCAAGCCGTGTGAGTGCGTGACTTGTGCTGACCATTGTGTGACTCACCTTTAAGTTCGTTATTTGTGTAGCGACGTGAAATCCATGACGTGAATAGCCGTGATAAACGTAAAGCCGGATTGTAACAAATCCTTTGAAAGCCTGTCAGGTACGTTGGCTGCAGCGATGGTGGTGAGGTGGAAGGTGTGGGGGGGAGGGGGGGTGAAGGGGTGCATGTAGGGCTCAGGGTGGGTGCTGTAAGGGTGCAGGGTGGAGGCAGCGTATACATTTAGTGTGTTGTGGTGACGTGCCGTTTTAAGGGAAGCTAAGGGCGTTGGCCGCTTCCATAGCAACTGTTCATCACCGCTTCTTGTCAGTCCGATCTTTTTTTCTCCTCTTTCATTATAAAGTTGTCAAATCCAGCCTCACCGCCGCCGCCTGACTGGATGTTGAGGTCAGTGGATGAAGGCGAGGCGCTATAGCAAACCCTCCGCCGTGTGGCACTCCTTATCACCCTCGTGGACAAAGGCTGGAAACTCAGGCCGTATTACCATAGCTTGTGTTGCTTGATTGTAGTTTCCGTGCAAGCGTGACAGAACCGCCGGGAAAACCCTCGTGTGAGTAAATGTGAGGTGCCGGAAGTTAAGAATCGATCGCCCTCACGTCTTCGGAAGAGCCGAGGCGCCACCGATCATCCGGTCGTGCTTGGGTTTAGGAAATAGGAGTAATAGGGTGACTGGGGGAAGCACGGGTGACACGGTGTTGGTGGCGGCGTTTATTAAGAAATTGAATATTTGATATGTAACAGGCTTTTTTAGTGTTGGTGCACGTAAGAGTTGTTCAAGTTTGTCGCTGGAAGCCTTGTGAGTGAGGCTTATCATCGTATTATCAGAGTTTGGTGCAGGACCGGCCACTGACGAGGCATAGATTCGAGTTTTTAGGAACAGGTGTATATCCCGTGTTCATTTCCATCAATACCCAGGGAGCCAAACCCGATTTTTTCCAAAATTCGTCCCGGTGTGCTGTAAAAG
Source organism: Chionoecetes opilio (assembly GCA_016584305.1). Lineage (NCBI taxonomy): Eukaryota > Metazoa > Arthropoda > Malacostraca > Decapoda > Majidae > Chionoecetes > Chionoecetes opilio. The sequence goes on along the minus strand of JACEEZ010005278.1, from coordinate 61,968 downwards.
GTTGGCTTATGCAAATCACATCTACAGGTGTCTAGGAACATGTTTTAGAGGGCCAACCCCGGGAAAAAGCTGCTGGAAAATTTTGGGAGGTCAAAAACTAATATAACCCCATAGGTTCGAAAATCGTAGCTTTTGTCCCTATACACTTTATCTACTCACGTTTTCAATGCAAAAGATTGCTCTCAATTCTGTTTTAACTACAAACTAATGTAAATTATTGGCATATTTGGTATTTAGTTACTTAGGTCTTGACAAATAACCATATAATTAGAAATCAAACATTTGTATTCTAGTTTACGTAGTCAAATAAACATCTGAAGCAAACATTACATTTCGATATAATGATTATCTGTGACAGTTATGCTTATGAGAAAAGCAACAAAATTAATGGTTGTACAACACTTAATAAATCTCATTAAAATAATGGCAGAATAATTATAATACTGTCACATGGAATAGATCATGTACATTAACTGTCAATATCAGAGTCACTGCTGTCTGCATCCAGTGTAACAATGCACTGCTGCTTTTCATCTACAGACGACTGTGCTTCCAAAATTCTTAATTTCTCAAGGGCATCACCCAGTGGGATGGATGATGAACAGATGAAGCCCGATCCTGATGTCTGGTCAATTACTGAGACTCTCTTACCAAACCTCTGTTGCAGTTTCCCTTTCAGTCTTGTAGAATGATAAGTGGATGCTGTTTTGACACCAACATCACGAAGCATTTCTCTGTATCTATTTCCTAGTGTTTGAATTAGAAATCCACACTTCTCCTCGAACAATGGAAATGGAACCTCCAGTTCCTCTATCAGACGGTCAAAAGCCAAGTCATACATTGTCTGATTAGGTGATCTACCTTTACTGATCCGTGTAGCTCTAAAAGCGTTCATGCATGGTTTGTGGTAGCAAATATCATTTGCTACCATGTCATGCCCTTGGCCAATCAGTCTGTAAAGGATATCTCGCCTGCCCAACTGTTTGGCCTTGTCATGTATTGCTTGCTGGCTTAGTTTGGTTGATACCTTGCTGGTTGGTTTCTTTACCTGGTGCCATGTTTTGTTGCATATGACACAGTTGTTTTTTGCATCAAATGCTGGAGCATATTTCCTAGTTTTGATTGGTGATTCCAGTGATGGTGCGCAGCTTGAAGATTGGCCAGCACTGCAGGTGGGAGCTGGTTCATCTCCAAGACGTTTATTTTAGCTAAGGTGTAACTCTTTTTGAGGGTATACCAGTTCCGACACTTTTTATGCCACTTAGGAGATTTGTCTGTGGTCTTCATTTCTTACTTCATCTTTATGCATTGAGTACGTTTTATCTTGCCGAGCATTCATAGCATCAAGGAACTTTGGTACAGATGTAGTCTGAATGTTCATCAGTTCTACCTCAGACGAGTCTTGGCATATGACACACCTAGAGTAATCCACAGACTCTCTCATCCTTTTTGGCGGGTTGAGAGACACCGTTCCTGCTGCTCCTCTTTTCACTCCTTTGCTCATCTTCCTTTTCAGAAGCCTGTAACAAATAAAATAAAAAAGCACATTACTACCAACCACCACTATAGTACAAAACAAAAGATATAGAAAAACAGATAAAAATAAATGCCAGACCCAACAACTACATTTTCTTCATCTGTTCCAGTGAACGTTCAGTGTTAGATAGAAAAGGACCAAAATGATAAAGGATTTGTTTTTCAGCATTAACTCAATAGCCTTACCATTCAACTCACATGCAGTCATGCACCATCGAAAACAATAAGAGACACCACTATTGCTTCAGTTGTTTTCCCTCCTTTGCTCGGCATAGAAACCTGTAAGAAATAAAAAAGCGCATGCTGTAACTACCCACCACCACTATAGCACAAAACAGAAGTCATAGGAAACAGAAAATAACGAATGCCAAATCAACAACTATATTTTCATCTTCTGTTCCAATGCTTAGCATAAAATAATCATAATTACAC
>JACEEZ010005278.1:0-55000 GCA_016584305.1 Chionoecetes opilio | reverse complement strand
GAATGTGGAAAAAAACAGCCAACGGAGACATTTGTATATTTTTACTGTAACAAACGTTTACAATTCAATAAACAAGTTACATTTTCTTATAGCTTATCCATGTCTTTTGTATTATTGGCACGTGTGTTAAAGCTTGTATGAGTCTACTCCAAGTCTTCTCGTAAGTTCTCTACAAACCCAGCTGATTCCTTGCATTCAAACAGTGCAAGCTACTCAGTACGTAGAACATCAAAGCCTCCTGAGCTAAGTGTTTTTGTGTTGTCTTATTAGGTGTCGTAATAGTTTTGTTATGCACCCACCAAGATTGTTTCAGAGGATATCTTGAAACAGAGAGAGAGAGAGAGAGAGAGAGAGAGAGAGAGAGAGAGAGAGAGAGAGAGAGAGAGAGAGAGAGAGAATCTGTGTTGCCAGGTGGTTGAAGTGGAATATTTTTAATCAAGTGGTGTTGAGTACCAGGGGGCACGTCCATCCGGTAAGGTGCAAAGGGTAGAGGAGGGGGGGCGGGGGCTGCAGGTCTGATCAGCTATACAATCTACAGTACAATAACAACTGAACTGAACTGAACTGAACTGATTAAGGGTTTCACCGCACCACCTGTAAACGAAAATACACTATCATCGTGTGTTGCTTGAGACCACGTACTGACACTCCTCGGTTAACTTGAGAACCAATTTTTATGTTTATCTGACATATATCACATATGAAATGTGCATACTTTTCCGTTATAGACCAAAAAAGTAGAACAAATGTCATAAGTTTGCAAGGAAGTCGCAATTTTTCACAAGGTTGGCCATAAATTTAAATTCATGGACAGATTTTTTATTTTTTTTGTTATGCTTTCTGGACACGCGGAAACAAGGCGGTGCACTTCGTCTCGTAAACATGTCTCTTCACAACCTTGGGGTCAGGGTGGTCTTCACCTTTCTCCTCCCACGCACAACCCTGAAAATGAAATATGGGTCAGGTTACGTACGGTAAGTACAATAAAGAAGAACGAGAACCTGAACGAGAACAAAAAAGATCACACGGAATAGCGGCTTCCAAGACCTCCTGCATATTTGCACGAACACTCGGCAGCTTAATTTTTGCAGGAACGAGTCGGTCATTTCATCTAATTCCTGCTGATAATAACCCATTCCTCTCTCTCTCTGTAATGTTTGAAGAAGAGATATTTTAATGAGGATCACGTAGAGAAAAATACAGGATTAGAGAGAGAGAGAGAGAGAGAGAGAGAGAGAGAGAGAGAGAGAGAGAGAGAGAGAGAGAGAGAGAGAGAGAGAGAGAGAGAGAGAGAGAGAGAGAGAGAGAGAGCCGTGTGACTCATCTCAACATTGCAGTCCATATCCACACGCTTCTCTGTCTCGCCCCTTCACCACCACCGCCACTCCCCCTGCTTAGCTTAGGGCCTTCCCCAGCAGCAGCCATCCCCGCCCCTCCTAGCCGCGCCCCGCCACGCCCTCCCTCGCGCCGCGGCAGATGGGCCCCGAGAGTGACATCACCGCCCTGAAGTGAGGACTGAGAACCCACGTGGCGATTCATTCATTATTTACATATTTATTCGTGTTTCGTTTCACCTAAGCGAGAAGGATTGGCGTATATGGTAGCTGTAGTAGTAGAAGTGATGTCGTAAGTGTAGTGTGTGTGTAGGTGTCGCTTTTTCGAGGGCGTAGGTGCTGTTATGAAGGTGTAAAGGTGGGTGTGGCCTCATTCCTGCTGAAGGTGGAGGCCCGTCGCTCCTCCAAACCATGCGCGCGAAACTGCGGACACCCCTCCCTCGTGCTTACAAAGGATTACATAGGAACCACAAACATTATTATACCTTGAGGTCCGTCCTATGGAAGCTGTTTGTTTTCACTACTCAACGCTGAGATGGCTAAGTGAGAGAGAGAGAGAGAGAGAGAGAGAGAGAGAGAGAGAGAGAGAGAGAGAGAGAGAGAGAGAGAGAGAGAGAGAGAGAGAGAATATTCCAGTTAGACAGGATCAAAGCTAATCTTTTCACGCTCAGCCTTGCCCTTTGACATGACATTATAAGTGAAATAAAACGTTGTGGCAGCCGCTGAAAGGTGACCCAGAAAGGTTGAAGTCACTCCCTGGTGTGAAGATGGAGAAAAAATGTTCCTGTTTTTTCATTCTCTTGAAAATAAAAATAAAAACAATTATCTCGCAGGATCGACACAAAAATAAGTTTAGAGAAAAGATTTAAACTCCTACCGGTAACGAACTGAATAAATCTTTCTCTATTGAATCTCTTATTATTATTATTAGCATAATAAGTTTATTGCTCTACATCTGTCATTTTATTCTTATCTTGTGTGTGTCGATCTTATTTCCTTGCCAAGATAAGAAAGATAAGGGAAGGTAAGACTTACAAAAACTCACTCAAGTTTTTTTCTCTCCGCAGCTCAAAATTTCCTTCGACGACGCGTCAACCTCCACCTACGAGTACCCGAGTGAAAATTACCTGCTGGCGGAAGCCGGTCTGCTGCCTGTAGAAGGTAGCGAGGGATCCGCGGCTTCCCAAGGTGGGTTATCATCTGTTACCACATTTTATCTCAATCTCTTTCCCTATCCATCACACCCTCCCTCCCCTCCACCCTTTACAAACATTCTCCCTCTCTCTCTTATTTCCTCAGCTTCCCTTTCACTTTTTCCTTACTAATCGCGCGCTTTAATTCCCATCCTGCAATACTTAACGTTTTCTTCCCTTCTCTACCCATCCTTCCCTTCCCTTAACTACCCTTGTCTCACCCTACCTTACTTTTTCTTTGCCTTCCCTTCCCTTTCTCCTACCTAATCTTAATTTTCCTTTGCTTTCTCTTCTCTTCCCTTCCCGCCTTCACTTCCTCAGCCCTTTATGACGTCAATTAGTTACGCCCACGAGGTGTAGATGTCACAATCCTCGCATTGCTTCCGGAAACAAAACCTGATTTAACCCTCGACTTGTGTAATGGAGATTTTCCGTGCGTGCGTGCGTGCGTGTATGTGTGTGTGTGAGAGAGAGAGAGAGAGAGAGAGAGAGAGAGAGAGAGAGAGAGAGAGAGAGAGAGAGAGAGAGAGAGAGAGAGAGAGAGAGAGAGAGAGAGAGATGTTATGTTAGTTACCGCTTGAGTTTCCCATTTTCCTCTTGTTATAAGAGAATACCAAGAATTCGTATATTTTGCGGCAACTTCAATAAACTGTAAATGTGATAATGACATATTACTCTTATGGACGGGTAGGCGAGTGGGTGAGAGAGCTTACAGGCGGATGGGTGAATGAGAATGAATGGGCAATAGGATTCACCAGCACTGGTTTTACTGAAAAAAACAACAACAACGAGAGAACCTTCATAACGCACTGAGAACGGCGGAATGGCGGCATATTGTGCATAACATTAACTAAATTACTCTCATAACTACAGGAAAACGTACGCATAATTCAACTTTATCATCTTAATGTTCCACATATGAACCAGTGTCGTAGCTGGTATCTATCTATCAATGGGGGCAGAGCCGTAGATAGGGATAGATCCCTATCTATGGCTCTGCCGGGGGGGGGGGGGGGGCACGTGACTTACCGTAGCTACGTCACTGGTTATAGCTTATCTGAAGTTATAATAAGGTAGAAAGATAACGAGGCAACAGCCATTACTTTGCAGGGAGGGCTAAACAACCTCAAGTTACACCTAAGCTCTCCCTCCCTCTCCCACTCACAGTAGCCCCGCCAGGACATGGTGACTGGGGTGGCCAAGGTTGGACACATATATTGTAGGGTGGCCATGGCACCATTAAAAATAAATGGTTGAATTTTCATTAGACCTCAGACTCAGATCTGGGGTGGCCAATGAGATTTCAGGGGTGGCCGTGGCCCTTGGGCCCTAGAGTATCTTATTACAGAGACCCTATTGGGTCCTAGATCCGTCGCTCATTCCTCTCACTCTCTTTCACTCCCTCCCTTTCTCTCTCTACTCTACTTTCGCTGCAGAAATATGAAGAAAATCAACAAAATGAAGCGTTGTTTGGCCAAAAATCATCCCCTTCCTCCTCCCAGTGGCGTAGCTAGGTATATTGAATCAATGTGGGGGGGGGGGGCACAGTTGAGTATAGGGGGACACTAGGCAAGCGTAGCTAAGGGACATTCTGATTCCACATAGAAGGGTGTAAGGGCATATTCTAAGATCAAATCAGTGCATTATACAGAATACGGCAGCCATGGCCAGTGTGGGGGAGGGGGACCTGATTACCATGGGGGGGGGGGGGGCACGTGCCCCCCCGTAGCTACGCCACTGATATGGACACAACTTGTATTGTGTGTGGGGGTGACTATTCCAGCCCTTAGATGTAGGCTATTGGATATGTGGAAAAGCTAGAAAGACGAGAAAACTGCGATTCGGGATTAGGAAAGCACCATCCAGAGATTGCTTCGAATTTCAATGAATTATGTTAGTCTTTCAGTAAGAATATTAGTTGTTTGGTGTGTTATCAGCTCTTCAATAAATCTTGGCTTATATTTCTCAGTATTGATTGTTGCAGTGTTCTGACTACTTACTCATAGAGCTCAACCGATGTGCTTTTCTTAACCTGTTATAATGTCCATATTTCACGTATTAAGTTAATAAGAAAAATATGAACGTTACTGTAATGATTCCATTACAGTAAAGTGTAACGATCGCCTTCCCCCACAAACAACATTCCATATAGGATGATCTCTGATTTTTTCTCTATATAATATAAGAATTGTTTTTCTTCAGATAGAAATGCTCATTTTTCTTCAAAGGAAACTACCAAACTGAAGGAATGAGTAAGAACTTCTTCAGGTTAAGGAACCCTACTAATGGTAATGCAATATATTAGCATCTGCTGCCCGTACGTTGCTTCAGGCTGCTTCCCAATACATACGACGCGCCTCACCTCAGTAAAACAGCGTCAGTTGGTAATCCGTTTAGTGGGCTGGACGCAAACATAGCGGTTGCGGCACCACCAAAACACTTCCTTTCTCCGGCTTTCGATATAGCGAGAGGCAACGATGACTGTATAGGCTCCGGTGTTTTAGCCTCTGGCATACTATAATATAGACTGACAACTGAAGAGATGTTTCAAACGGACGACGGTACACACACACACACACACACACACACACACACACACACACACACACACACACACACACACACACACACACACACACACAGAAAATTGAAAAGGGGGGGGAATATATATATATATATATATATATATATAATATATATATAATTTATTATAATTATTATAATTTATTCTTTGCCAAAGGGAGGGCATAGCCGCATGGCCCCCCCCCCCCCCCCCCCCTCGGTACGCCACTGCACACACACACACTGACACCACACACACACACACACACACACACACACACACACACACCGCCTGAACGGCTCGATGGGTTAAGGCGTCCGGCACCATTCTGTGGTCCTGCGTTTGATCCCCGGCCCCGCTCATTCCCGGAGATTTTTCCACTGAGAAATTCAGGCGGTTACTGTCCCCCTTGAGCAAGGGGACGGGTGTGTGTGTGGTGTATGAGGTCCAAGCATTACCCAAAGATCGGTAATAAACTAATAATGAGCTCCAAGCTCGCACCGGGAGGGTGAAACTGGCGATCGCGAGTCTGACTCGCGTGGGCAAGACCATGGGTGAATGAATGAATGAATATATGACACACACATTCCATTCCATTCCCATAGCAGGTGTTGTACTTCACTCAAGTAGCTAGGGTAGTGTGTTACAATGAAAATGATCATATACTACATAGGTTTTTGTGTATATATGTGTGTATTTTATACATCTATTCCTCCGTCAAGCGGCTGTGCAATAAACGAGAAACAGTTAACAGCAACGCGGCCGTAGCGAGGCAGGCGGTGGGCGGCTGCGTGCTGGCTGCTGACGACACGAAGTTTGCACAATGGCAGCGTTTGTGCCGCAGCGGAAAGGCGAGACACCAACACCTGTGGGAAACATTAACTCACAATGGCAAAACATCATTGTGACGTCATCTGATAAACTGCGGGACTTTTTTTTCTATCTTACGATCCCCGGAACTGCCATTTACGTTCACCCTAAAAAGATCTGGGTTTCTGAAATTGCTTGAGACATTCCTCCCCCCCCCCAAAAAAAAAAAAATATATATATATATATATATTATATATATATTATATATATATATATATATATATATATTATATATATAGTATTGATATACATCCAAAAATATATATATATATATTATATATATATATATATATATATATATATATATATATATGTATTGCAAGCACGCGAAAAAAAAATTGCGAAAAGAAGTTACCTGATGTGGACGTAAAAGTGCCTTAACATTTCCGCCTAGGGAGCAAAAGTGTGTTTCAGGCTAGGGAATGATGGTCCACGATCAAGATAAGACGAAATAAGTAAATGGTTGGGACGTTACCTAAGGGACAGCATTATGGGCGCGTAGATATAATTACATATAACCAATGAAACGTCACCACAACAACTTATATGCCAGAAATGCTTCGGATCGCTGGAACGGGAATATTTTACAGCTAGGTTGGGATGCAGAGCGGCGCTGGGTTGAGTTGAGGCACTTGAGGGTCTGGGGGGTGAACGACAGTGCATAGTAAAAGGCTGACCAATGTTTACGCTGAAAAGGTAGATGAATGGTAAACGGTGCAGTTCATTCACAAGAAGCGGAGTTGAAGCAAAGACTAGAAAGAGGATTGGTAGGATAAGTGGTCTTTTGAAAGCGGCAGAAGGATTAAGAGGAGCAGAGGCACTTAGGTAGGGAGGGGATAGCGGGGAGGCGCACTGGTGGGGTCCCGTCAGCTGGCCACAACAGTACAGTTCCACCACCGCCTTCCTGTATCCGTGGCCGCCGACTATACCTGCAATGCGGCGCCGGTGCTTACTAGGTCGCACTGAATTGCATGAAGACCAGCAGACTATTATACACGACAGGCTGCTCCATGCCCACCAATGCTTAATCTTCTCTGGGCGATTTGCAATGCTGCGTTGTCACGATGCCTTTACTTTGACCTCCAGTGTGGCGGTGCTGGTGTGGAGTAGGGGATGGGTGGATGGGAGGGAGGGAGGCACAGGACCCATGGTGGATCCTGTCGACCAGACCAGTCCATAGGCGGGGGACTGAGTTACCATTTTTTTCTTTTTAATGTGTTGAATATGCTTCATTGTGTGTTATTTACAGTTGTATGCATGTGGATTTACTCCACTTTGACAGCTATGTGAAGAGAAACCAGAAAGATAACGGAACTCCAGGATGACAGGCGCCCCTCTCCCCCCAAAAAATAAGAAACTCGAAGCTGTACTTGTACTTTAAATTGATGACTTGTTAAGCCGTCAATCACTGTAAGCCAAGCGTTAATACATTGTGGGTATGAATGCCGCACCGTTAATCCAGCACGGTGAACAGATGGAGGGAGGTGGGGCATGAGTCAGGCAGGACGTGGCCAGTTGCGAAGAGCTCGGGGGACGAAGGGAAATGGTGGGAGGGGAGGGGGGGGGGGGCTGCTGGACTGTTACCCACCCGTCCCCGCCCCACACCGCCTGCTGCCGCTGGAATCGCGCCGGTCAGCATTCGCAGTGGTGAGAGTGTGTGTGTGAGTGGTGGCCGCGGGAGGACGTGGACGGTGCTATTGTGTACTGTGTTGTCTGGTAGTCTTCTCTCTCTCTCTCTCTCTCTCTCTCTCTCTCTCTCTCTCTCTCTCTCTCTCTCTCTCTCTCTCTCTCTCTCTCTCTCTCTCTCTCTCATACTTAGTGCAAGTTCATAGAAAAATTTTGTGTCAAGAAAACACACTCAAAAGAACATCTATAGGGAGGTGCCAATTCACTTCTTCAATGGCTTGCTGCTCTTGGGAGTCAAGTAATCAGAACATTGCGAATGAAATAGTGTATAGTTACCTCATACACTTAATGGAATTGGGAGAGGATCTGAAAACTTAAAAAAAAAAATGCAAAAATACATAAAAGCAAACTTCCGCCTTGTGAATGAGCATATTTGCATAAATTACAGAATAATTGTTCTTAAAGACAAACAAACAACATGATTGGTTACACATCACTTGTAATATGTAGTCATTTGTGTTACATAACTTACGTATGCGGTCATGTTGCGGTTTGTTTGTATGTGGAGTCACTGAAGTGTGGACTTCATAGCAGGCTTAGAGCACTGCCTACCTTCATGAGTATATAGTGAAGGGGATAGCACTTGAATACTCGAATATGGAAGATATCTTTCCAGAGTTGATGACGCGGATAAACGTGTGTGTTATCTGATATGCCATACCGTTTGAATTGAGGCTTGAATATCACTGGCAAAGATAATTGGTATATGATTATTTTTATGCTTTTCATAAGCTTGTCTCACGAATGGTATTATAAATAACATGACTAAGTAGTGGCGTCACCAGAAATAGTTTTGTGGGACTGGAGTCCCAACGGATCAAGAGGATGCATCGTCATATTAGCTGCTAACAGTATACACAAGGGTGTTTTTCACTCAATCGCCAGACGCCTAAAACGCGCTCCACCATGATTTTTTAGGGAGCTGAAAACTCAATTTGGGGGGGTGAGCCCCCCTTGTGACGCCACTGATTGTAAGTAAACAAGGTGGATTGTGACGCCACTGATTGTAAGTAAACAAGGTGGATGGTAAACTCATTTGCTCCCCCTGCGAAATGTACAACATTCGTATTTCATTGCGTCTCGTATAGCTTCACTTCTCATTCCCTGTTGTGGCGTGTATAGATTCGTGGAAGCTATTTCAGGAAGCCTTGGACATCTACTGGGTGTCAAATCAAATGCTTTGGTTATGTGATAAGAACTAAACAACACAGCAAAATGGAACAATCTTTCTTTCCTGCTTTGGCGTGTGCGTATAAGGATCCTGCAAAATAAACCTGCTGCAATATTTGTCAGATTCTTGAACTTGAGCTGTTGTTGAAGGAACTATAAAGTGTTCGTACATAAAGGAGTGATGGAGACTGCCAAAGGAGATAAACAGCCCATCCTGATTATCCTTAAGATGCCCATAGGTAAGTTATGAAATATAATTGTTGGGATGATATAGATATATAGTCACAGTGATTTCCTGTTATATATATGCATATGGATCAATTAGCATGTCTAGTTGGTTTATATTCTTGGGAAGACAAATGGATGGTGAGGAATCACGAGGGAATCGTAAAATGCCTTTACTGGGATTGGGATCCATCAACACTTGCATATCTTTGGTTTATTGTAATGATAGAATGTAAGTCCACTAAAAAAGAAAATAATGAGAAATTAGCAGTCATCTCTGTTCTCAAGTGGTACATTGATGAATAGATAATATATCTACGTAGTTATTACTCCATTAGCAGCTAAGTGGGAAAACAACATAGTACGTATCTTCATTCATGGTGGTTTCAACTGCAAATTGTCCGCAGTTTATCATTCAAGAAAAAAAAATCATATTCATACTTGACTTGTTCCATGTGGTACCCCTGATATTTTCTCAGAAGTGTGTAGTACACTGTATGTACTATTGACAAAGCCCTTGTCTGGCTGCCTCATTAATCATTGTATCAAAATACAAAAATTACCCGGTACTTTTTTTTGTAGCAAAAATGTAGATCGTGTATTTAGGTTGTATTTTAGGCTTTTGTATTTAGTGTCCTCCTCGGGACACACTCTTTGTCTTGCGCGACTTCAGTGCTACTACTGGCACTGTGAGAGGTGGCTATGAGTTGTGTTGGTCCCCATGGCTCCGGTACCAGGAACATTAACAGTTCTCTCCTTCTGAATTTCGTGAGGTCCAGAAGGTTGAGAATTGCAGATTCTTGGTATCAGAGACTAGAGCTGCACCACTGGACATGGTATAGTAATGCCAGAGGGGTAGCTAAGGAGATTGACCACATCCTCGTTAGTACTCGTTGAAGGATCCTCCAGAACTGCAGGGTTTACCGGGGTGCCGAGTTCTTTGCATCGGATCACAGACTTCTTGTTGCTACTGTAGTGCTATAAATACACACAACCCTCGTTTTCCCGGATATCGGATTTGCCGGACAAAATCCGAGGTCCGGGGATATGTCAGAGTCCCGGACAAATGCCTGGTCCAGTCCGTAAATTGTCAAAGTTGTCCGGCGGTCCGAGCGTCTCCTGTCACCCCTGGTCAGTGTCCGCGCCTCCCGCCAGGTGGCAGCATGCTCAGCGGTCGTATTGTTTACATTGGGGCACACGACACTCACGGTCCACCTGCACAGCCTCCGTTAGTCCCCTGACACCCACTGCCCCTGGTGCAGGAACGTCTCTTGAGACTATTGAACACTTTCTGCTGCCTCCCGCCAGGTGACAGCATGCTCAGCGGTCGTATTGTTTACATTTGGGCACACGACACTCACGGTTCACCTGCACAGCCTCCGTTAGTCCCCTGACCCCCATTGCCCCTGGTGCAGGAATGTCTCTTGAGACTATTGAACCCTTTCTGCTGCCTCCCGCCAGGTGACAGCATGCTCAGCGGTCGTATTGTTTACATTTGGGCACACGACACTCACGGTTCACCTGCACAGCCTCCGTTAGTCCCCTGACCCCCACTGCCCCTGGTGCAGGAACGTCTCTTTGAGACTATTGAACACTTTCTGCTGCCTCCCGCCAGGTGGCAGCATGATCAGCGGACGTAAAAGTCCGCGGCAGGGTAGTTGATATTGGCGGTTGCTGGAGAGTAAATACTAGAGTAGGATAAACGTCCGGGGGTGGTTAATGGCCTCGGACTGTTGCAATTGCCGGACTTTTGCGGTTCCCGGACCAGTGCTCCCCCCTATTAGTCCGGGAAAACAAGGGTTGTGTGTACCTAGACGACCGCTTACCTAGTGGATTAATCCTTTGGTACAGTGGTACCGCTTCCGACTGGTTTCGTTGGAGGGCGAAGTCTGTACAGTGTGGGTTCGAGTCCTACCAAGATCAATTTTATGTATAATGGGAAATCAGATTTATTCCCTGAATTGTCATTGTTACCCTGTCAGTGGGTCTGTGAAAGGATTCTTCTGACAGGATTAATAAGGGATAATTGTGGGCCCAGGGCAATGAAGCGCTCCGTCGCTACATCATACCCCTATGGAACATTAAAGTAGCTCCTGTTCATAGCCTCCATGACCAGTTACTACTTCCTCACTGCATCTAGTCATAAGGGCTGCAGCTCCCCCTTCAACATCCCCTTCAGAATAACATCACGACGACAGAAGAGAGAAGAGTGAAAGTGAAAGTGTTCAAGTTGCCGCCGAGACGGCAAAGTTTACGGCGGTTACACTACACTTAAGCTTCATGTCAAGCCCAGAAGAATCTCAAGAGGTAAACATACTGTTTTTCATCTTGAGAGCTGAAGGACTTGACATGTGCCCATGAGTAGTGGCAGTCTCAAATCGGTTGAATGTGCTCAGTGCCCTCGAGGACCCTGTAAAACTGGGATACCTTCAAACGTGAAACTCTCCAGGCTGCCAAGGAGTGTATTGGGAAGCGACCGAGGGCAAGGCGTGGTTTTGTCTCGACAGAGACGCGGGAGAATATCGAGGAGAGTCGCGCTGCCAGGCTTGCTGGGAACCAGGACCAGTACAGGGCTGGGCTCTTATCATGCAGGACTAGAACTCTCCTGGGGAGAGACAAGGAGAGGTATGTCAGGAGTCTCACTGAGGATGCTGAGGGCCATTTGAATGCTAATGACTCCGACCCGCCTACTGAGCCCTGAAGAAGCTTTGTTCCAAGTCTTCATCTCGGGCGAGTGCTATCCGAGTAGCAGATTGACGCCTCGTGTCGGACATGGATGGGCAGATGGCTCGTTGGGCTGCATACATTGGGCAGTTGTTCACGATGGACCCTCCAATTGGGCAGCTTCAGACCACTGGATTACGGGCAGTGGATGCAGATCCTCCCATTGACGAAACCGCACCCTCTCGACGAAGTCAGAGAGGCTGTAGCAAAGTTAAGGGGTGGAAAGACAGCTGGTGTTTGTAATATCAGTGCGGAGCTCCTCAAAGCTGGGGGTGAGGCCATGATCCGTGGGTGTTGCATGCTGTCCTTACTGACGTTAGGCAATCAGGTACCATTCTTCCTGACTGGAAAAGGGGGCTGGTCATCCCTATTTGGAAAGGGAAAGGGGACCGTCAGGATTGCAGCATTTACCGCGGTATTACACTGCTCAGCGTACCAGGCAAGGTGCTTGCCCATCTATTGCTGACACGGGTCTGCAGTCATCTGCTGAAGCATCAGAGACCTCAGCAGTCTGGGTTCACGCCTGGTAAGTCGGACCCGGTAACAATGGACTGTATCCTAACGCTTTGTGGCCTGGTGGAACGCCGACGTGAGTTTTGACAAAGGATGCTTGCAGCCTATGTTGACCTCAAGAAGGCGTTTGACTCGGTGTATCGTGAGTCACTCTGGGATCTTCTACGACTTCACGGGATTCCTGCAAGGACTATTAGTTTGATGACTGGCCTGTACTTTGGGACCGAGCGTGCTGTGAAGTGTGGGGGAGGTGTATCCAGCTTTTTTTTCCCTGTGAATATAGGAGAGGGGCAAGGGTGTGTCCTTGCCCCATCACTTTTCAACATTTGTATGGACTGGGTATTGGGCAAAATTGTAGATCAAAGTGATTGTACAGGAACAAGTGTACAAGAACTACCGCGTGTAGGTCTCGCAGCCTCTTGTAGCTTCCTTATGTTCTTATGATTGTGGAGCATCCCTCGGCAATACCACCAAGATCACTGATCTTGCTTTTGCCGATGATACAGTAATCTTTGCCGAGTCGCTGGAGGTCCTAGTGATGGCTCTTGAGGTGCTGCATGAGGAGGCAAAGCCTTTGGGACTTGAGGTCTCCTGGCTCAAGACCAAGGTCCAGGTGTTTGGAGGCTTACTAGATGAAACTGTAGTCTGTTCATGCGTGCGGCGAGGACATTAAGATCTTGGAAAGTGTTACATACCTTGGTAGCGCAGTCCAGAATGATGGCGGGTCATGTCAAAAACTCTTACGGCAGATTGGCATAGCCAATGGTGATGTTATGGACTCGTTCAGCACGAGTTTTTGGCGTTGTCGGTACCTGTGCAGGACAAAGATCTTCAAGTCGCTTGTGATCTCTGTCTTACTCTATGGATGTGAGACATGGACTCTAAATAAATGAGCATGTGGCATGTTACCCTGAAGCTGATCCTTCCCACCACATTGTATCTGTAAGACAATCCGGCGTGGAGGAGGCCAACAAGGCTCGTGGCTGGGGCAATTTGATGTTTCCTATCGATAGTTGCTTGGTATGGGAAGGGAGCCTGCATGGGGACTCGCGCGAGGTGACCCCCGGGAGTGGCGTCGTAGGGTGGGCGAGGCGACGCGCCCCCTGGCGTATGCCCCCAATGATTGATTTATTGATGTGTAATTAGATGACTTAAACATGTCAAATACAGTATAGCAATAATCATACTGTCATTTAGTACAAGGCCATAACAGCCATATAGCAGTATCAACAGAGTAATGTCAAACCGACTGGAAAATGTAGATACAAATGACAGAATCTGAAATGGTCGTGGTTATATGGGAGGTTATTCTGTGAGCCTGGTTGATGGTAGATTGTGAATGATTCACCTAAATTTTCACACCCATCTTTTATGTCATGCACATTATAAAGCTACAATTATATTTTTCCTTTACCGAACTTGATGGTTGGAATGTTTCAATCCTTTAGGTAATAACAAACCACAGTGAAACACATTTGACTTACCCTATGCATCTGTTCAGAAAAATCACCAGTGTGTGTATTACTATAATTAATCTTATATTGTCTGTCTTTTCAGGACTTGGATTCGTATTTATATGTGTGTATGTGTATCTGACGTAGTGTCTGAGATTACTCTTTGGTTGTTGATATGCATGCTGTATCTTGTCATTCTGTGTTAACACCTTTTCCTGGTCTTGATGCAGGAAGGGGCAGGCGTGGCACCTCCCGTCCAATGGTGTCAGGCACTTGCAGCGTCACCATACAAGTGGGGGAGGGTAGTAGATCTAGCTCTGCTTCACACCACAAAGTGTTAGATGAACCACCATCTCAGGGTTCATATAGCCCTCATTCCCCAGATGCATTTTCATTCCCTTCCTTAGGTTTGCTTTCATCAGCCTATCACCCAGACCACAAATCCTTTACCTTGAGTAGTTGGGCAGATCATGATGCTGATGTAGAGAGGGCAAGTAAAAACATGGTAAAAGCCCCCAGAGATGGTTTTGGCAAAGTTGGATCTGTAAAATTTGGCAAAAAGGCAAAAAAGCTTTCTCCTAGCAGCAGTAAAGAAAATATCGCAAAGTTTACTGCCTCCAATGCAACACCATCACCCAAACCAGTTGCTCCCCACTCAACACTACCACAGACACTTGAGTTAAATACTATGCACTCAACACCACCACCTATAAGTAAACCAGACGCCCTAAACCCAACACCATCATCTTACACCGCACCATTCAATCCAAATACCCGACACACACCACAAAAGTCACACACCCCAGACATGACAACACCAACACCCAAACCAGGTATTCCAAGCGCTATTCCACCACCCAAGGCAAACCCGCAACCCTCAATACCACCACCCAGGCCAGATCCTCCACACTTAAAATCATCATCCAAGGTAAATATCTCACACTCAACACATCCAACTAAGACAAACACACAGTCAACACCACCACCCAGGCCAAGTCCCCCACATTCAACATCTTCACCCAAATCGGACACCTCGCATTCAGTTCCCTCACCAAAACCAAAGACTCAACGCTCAAAAAGAAAAGCCAAGACGAGTACCACACACTCAACAGCATCACCAAAGCTCAAGGCACCGCACTCAGTAGCAACACCTACTTTAGATGCCCAACATTCCTCCCCATCAATAACCCCTACAATCCAGTCTGTCGCCCAGCCCTCACTGCCAACACCCTTGCCAAGAAACCCATCCTTGACTCCAACACCCAAGCCTAGGACCCACATACCTCATACACAGATAGATTGTGAAAAAAAGGCAGTCAAGCAAAATGTAATTTCTCAAGTACTTGATGCTGAGAGTTATCAATCTATACCAGATATTTCCATGAAACAGAAAATGTCTTCCCAAAATGTTGAACCAATCAGTAAAAGTAGTGTTAATTCAACTTTTAGAATACATAAAGTATCATTAGCCGAAACTCAAATAGATAGGAACAGAGAATGTAGGAATAGTGGTGAAGAAGTCATTAATAATTCAAGTTTTGACTCCAAATCAATTTTACAGTCTCGAAAAATGAAGCTAGATAAAGATGGTGGTAAGCAAGTGTTTCATCTTGTTGGCAATTCAGGCAGTAGCAGAAATCCTCTTCATTTGGAACTGGTCAGCAAATTTACAACTTCATCCAGTTCTGATAAAAAGTTCAATGGCCTCCGAAAAGTAAAGACTAAAGAGCCAAGGAGTGTTAAAGAACTCTATTCTGACTTCTATGATGGTAAACTGCAAAGCCCAATGTATGATGAGTTACAGTACAATATCAAATCTGGTAAGACTGTATCACATGCAATCAACATTACAGTGTCCAGTAAATCACTTCAAAGCCCTTCAGAGCCAGTAAAGAAGGAAACTGCTCAGACTTTTAGTAATTCCAAATTATATGATTTTACTGCCAGTCCTGTGGTGTCAAACTGTAGGGACAGATCGGACAAGAGCTCTAGTGGATTTCACATAACCCATCATCAGTCTCTCACGGTGCCAAAAAGTGGTACAGGTACTGAAGATTCAAACAAAAATACTTTTACTCGGGGCATGTCAGCACGTAAGTCTCTAGGCAAGGTGGAGTGTGTGGTGCAACTGTGATTTCTGCTTGGTCTCCATTTTGAAATGAGTTTGTTTCAAGAAATGTCTCTTTCTATGAACTGCAATCTAAGTAAAAAAGATCATTGCAGTGATTAATGAAGCAGGGTTATAGTTTGTGCTGCTTCTTCTTTATTCATGTTTTCATGAAATAGGCCCTAACTACCATCATATTTTGAACTCATTCAGTACATATGTCTCCTCCAGGTATTAAAGGTTTACGGCAGAATACAAAGCCGTAGGCCTCAGTGTAGCCATGGCTGACTCTGCTTTAGGGTCATTATAGGTACAGTACAGATGTGTTTGAAGTTAGCATTGCTTGCCAGCCATACTATTCTGCTTATAATTATGCATTTTTAGTACAGGGTGTTAGGGTTTTACTGCCCTGTACATGAATAGTATTGTACATCTACATATGTATCCTTGCTTATGAACAAAGGAAGAGTCAGCATTTTTCTGCAGAATGCTCACAGCTTTTTGACCATGACAGAAAAGTTTACTCCAATCAATCGAGCTTGGCATTGATGACGCAAATACAAGCTTATGAATATATATTTGCTTTTTTAGCACAGCTGTTGAGTACTAATTGAATAGCATCAGAGTCTGATATAGGGTTGCACCCTTAATGGTGCAGTATGAAGTAATTTCTGAATTTAGTGCTGGCTTTGCTTGTGTATGTTGTTATGAAGCCGTAATAGTAGTAACCCTCAATCTCTCTGCAGGTGGCCTGGCTAGCTACACCCCTAGCAAGATCCAGATTGGTAGTACCTTTGAGCTGGGAGTGTCCCGGACTGCTCCCCCTGTGCAGACTTCACCTCCTGCCCCTCCTCCTCAGACAGAGAGGGCTGAGGATGAATATTTACGACCAGCTGATGAATCTGAGACAGTTACCTGGAGCGCAGAGAGCACGTCAGACATGTTATTTTAACCCAACCAGCTCTTTTGTGAGTCATGCTCAATCAAAGTCCATGTTACTGTGCTTCCTGTGTACATGAGTGTGTGTGCACGCATATATGTGTTTGTGTGCATACTTATACATCTGTGCGTGCATGCATACACAGGTATGTCCAGGCCACCGACATCTTGCCCTTCCCTCCACAGACCTGCATAGTAGACTGGTTACAAGGGGGACTTGTGAGTGTCTGTCTTTACATAATTTCTAATTGTGTATAGTGTAGGCTTAAGTCTTACAACATATTATTTAGCATGAAATGAGTAAAGGTGTTTTGGTTATCTATCCTCCAAAAGTTGATTGATTTACTAGATTGACTTTGATACATGAAGGTTGAGCATCTGAGCTTTGAACATCATAGGCATAACTTGATTTCCTGCCAAAACATTTAGTGTGCATAATGTGTATATTCCATATGATCAGTACTATTTTTGTACATTTGTGATGTGACGTAGGAACCAGACAATATTTACCTTATATTTATAGAATGTAATTGAACAACCCTATAACAACAATTTGAGTACAAGATCATCCAACAAAGTTCAGTGATATTTCTGAATTAGGGGATGACTAAATAACGGATGACTTACTCTCAACTAGATAAGATATATTGATAAAACAATGCACTGATTTTATTCAGTAAAGCAGCCAAGGTTCTGCAACATTCCTGCATTGTTTTGTAAGGTAAATATTATTTACAAATGGGATCTTTAATTCCACTTTGAGATGGGCTTGTGGGAAGTTTAGCACTTTGTGCATAATGCATCCTGTAGGACATTAAGTGCTTCATCCAGGATTTGTTAAGCTGCTACAACCCACAGTTTAGTGTAATCTGTGTCTACGTGAAAGAGAACACTGATGCATTGGAGCTACTAATGTCTCCTCATTTTGAGGGAATAATTTTGCTTAGTGTGAAGGCTTCAATATTCTGTATTGCTTTGATAACAGCTTCACGAGATAAATTAAGGCGGAATTCTATGTAAAAAGCTAAACCCCTTGTGGTACAGTTGTAAAGTTTTGAGTCGGATTGAAAGTCTTGTACAAATATTTAGCTCTGTACATTGTTATTCATTTATTTTAAATTATCCAAATGCTGTACAATATTAAAATATCTAGATTTTTTTCATAAGTGTGAAAGGTTAGATGACATTTTTCCGGGATAGGAATTTTTAACCAAGAATCAATCCTTACATTACAGAATGCCAATGTATTTCAGACACAACATAATTTATTTGTTTGTCTAAAAGGAGAGTACAATCATTGTCACCTCAACCCCAATAATCAGTAATGAGTGTCTAACATTCTCATTGCACTAAATCCTCGTTTAATAGGCTAAATATAAGACTGCTATGGTTCATAAGACTGCGAGTAATCACCTTTAACTCACTCCAGACTTGCATACATTTGGACGTCAGTTATGCGCGCTGTGGTGACAGTTGTCCACATCTGCGGTTGGGTTTTTCATCTGTCCAGTATAAAATGCCAAAATACTATGTATTTCAATATACAAGTGAGTTCCATAACTTAAACACATCATTGGAAGACACTGTGTATACCACTCACTGTCTAGTATGCCCACCATGTTTCTGTGCAGATATGCATAAATATATCACATGTCAGGTGCACAGTGACTGGACATGTATCAATGCCGGCAAATTACACCCACAGCAGGGACACGAATCAGTGAATGTAGCGTGTTGTTGGTTAAGAAGGGCATGCATTACAGTATGGAGAGTAATACCTGCTGAAGTGCCCGTACACGGAGTTATGCTTCTTTAAGTTAGTAAATTGCACCTGCCATGGTTCTAATGAAATTTCTTGCAGCTACTGTACCAAAGATCTGATGTGCAGAGTTATGGCTCATTGCTTTCCTATGAGGATTCGTTCCTACAACTTCATATGTTCAGATGAGAAATTTCATCTTCATTGGACAATTTCTTTTCCCACCGCTGACTTCCACAGTGGGGGTCTGTATGGAAATGGGTGATAGTATATTTATGTGCCATTTCGAGTCAGGAATTATAAATCCAGATCACATCAAATATGTGAAGCTTTTCAGCTGTGCTAACAATAATACCTTTATAACATCATTGTCTCAATCCAATGAAAACCTGTTGAATGTTGTAAGTGTCAGCAGTTGCCGAGCAGTTCTTATGGCCTGCAGGACGGGTGGGGACCTGGAATCCATGATAATGGGAAGGAGTGGGGAAGGAAGGAAGGAAGGCTATTGTGCTTTGAGAAAGGAAGATTTATGTAAATACTATATAGTAAGAATTGATGCAGTCAAGTCGCTACAATTTACAAATGTATAGCAATTAGATGATTGCAATATGATTTATGGTTTTGAGTGGCTTTGAGTTGTTTGTGCAGCACTGGAGTGTGACACACAACATAAAGAATAAGATAATTACACATGTACAAGACTGCTTAGCAGTATGCACTGCAATAATTTGTTAAAGCAAAATCAAGTAATATTTTCAAACACATTTCCTTCTGGCTCTCATAGCAGTGAACTGAAAATTCTGGTCAGTCATTCATATAAAAATATTATTTAGTCTAATCAGTCAAAAACGATTTAGTTTTATTTTATTTTATATGTGCTACAAGGAATTGACTGCATGAATTCATATGTGTACATAGCTTCAATGGTTCACAATGTAGTATGTGTATTTAAAAGGATAAATGTATTTGCTACGAGCTGAACTGTGTTTATAGGTGCAATCATTTGCAGTATATATACCTTGATTATTACAGCTTTATGCTAATGTATATTACCTTTTGATTTATACTGTAGCAAGTGAGATTTGGTCATGTTTGCGAAATGATTGATTTACTTTTTAAGGTTAGATTCCTGTTAAAAAAAAAAAAAATCATTTAATCAAATCAAGAAGATCAACCAGGTTTTTGGTTATTGTGATCTCGTGAATTCAGCAGAGCATTAACTACTGCATTCATTCCATACGATCAAGAAAGGATTCAGACACCAGAGGGCGCTTTTGGTCTAAGTGTAAATGTCTCTTCTAGTGATTCATTCAGGAAACTGAGCATGTTATTAAAAGAAAAGATGTCCAATAATAGAAGTGTGTGTTTGATGTGGTGCTGCAATTAGATATGAACTGTTGGATTACAGTGGAGTTACTGTCCGGATGAGGATGGCAATGGTTGTGAAACATTACTTTCCTCCTCAGGTCTTAATTAGGCTGTGTTCATGAGATAACCGTCTAATTATTACAAATCACAAGACTTCATTTTCATACAAAAAGGGGATTGAGACTTTCGTAATTATCTGATATCTGAGTGCAACTTTACAATTAAATTTAATAATTGTCGATATAGAACATTATTGGTGTTGATGGTAGAAATGTGTTACTCGTATGTTATTAATTGGTCTTGTAGTAATTAAATAGTTTCAACTGACTAGACTCTACCAGACATCTTAATCTGATGGAATCCTGATATGTTTCTTCACTCGGCCTTTCCATTTACTTTCATGAAAAGCTCTGAAACCAACAGT
The DNA here is from genome assembly GCA_016584305.1 of Chionoecetes opilio. Classification (NCBI taxonomy): domain Eukaryota; kingdom Metazoa; phylum Arthropoda; class Malacostraca; order Decapoda; family Majidae; genus Chionoecetes; species Chionoecetes opilio. The sequence continues at coordinate 34,671 of JACEEZ010005278.1, read as the reverse complement.
GTTACATTGTCGTAACGGTAGAAATCTGAAAATACTTTGTCAAATATAATTTAATACATACAGTCTGTTTTGTTTTATGAGAGTTCAGATTACACTACGCGCCAAAATATTGTTCGCGACATCATAACACAGCTCTTCCATACGGGAATTCAGAAAATGTACTCTATGGCAGCCTAGTGATTTCCAAGAGAGATATCCTACATATGGCAGCTTGTTTAAAGCACAGGCAGTCCATCAAGACCGTTGAGGAATGTTCAGATGCCACTTGTCAGTTATAGACGAAGCATTTTAAAAAGTATCGCCTTCCTTCCTGCGAATAATTTGAAGACGCGCGCTGGTATAACTCATTATCTCCATAATGGGTGGTAAGAAAGACCTAACAAAGGAACAAATTAAAGTTATTGTAACTGTACACAAGGCAGAGAGGCCAGTGGAAGAAATATCAAGGATTGTGGGTGTTACGAGGCAATGTGTGCATAAGTGGGTGGAGAATTTCGTGAAGGGTGGCGGGGTGGCGACAGCCGCAACACAGTAAAATAAGAAGTGGCCAGGGCGAGGATGTAAAACATCAGCAAGCACCCTTAATGTCATGAAAAGTCAAGTGGATGCCCATCCTCAAATAAGAGCAAGAAAAATATGGCGATATGACTTTTACATCCTCGCCCTGGCCACTTCTTATGTTACGGTGTCGCGGCTGTCGCCACCTTTCACGAAACTCTCCACCCACTTCTGCACACATTTCCTTGTAACACCCACAATCCTTGATATTTCTTCCACTGGCCTCTCTGCCTTGTGTAGAGTTACAATAACTTTAATTTGCTCCTTTGTTAGGTCTTTCTTGCCACCCATTATGGAGATAATGAGAGTTATATACCCTAAGCAGAACATTTTCTTGGCTTATAAGAATAAAATTTTCTTGGCTTATAAGAGTAAAGCACACCAAATATCAAATTGTGTTGCGGTGCCCTGCCAGCTCTCCTCACAGAGTCCAGGTGTCATAACTCACCACACTAGTCACTTGGTTGCCTTATGTGAGTTTGGTGCACCCGCTATGGTAGAGTATTCAATAAAAGTCACTACAAATCCCTTTGCTCCTGAATGTAGGAAAATCAATAAGCCTGGAATAATAATGTTACCCCCTTAAAGGACCGTCGCATGTAGCGACCTTTCTCCAGCACCAATTGGTCGCCAAATGCAAGACCTTAATGTACTAAGTCAGAGTTTTTCACAAAAATAAATGGAACAATTCATGAGGCTCCTTCAGCATGTGGTCTAGGTGCAGGGATGACAGAGTAACATACATTTAAAAACACCAAACGGTCTTTTATCATTGAAGGTTTAATGAAGAAAAGTCCGTAATATTTTATGCCTTTAAACGTTACTTTGTTGTTCACACTCTTGGAGTCAACACAGAATCTCTCAACTTACAAAACATTGCATCACATATTTTTTACCTTTGTTGTATTCCAAGCCTCCAGTCAAATCGGTATTCCTGTGAACATGTCACTTCCCTTCCCTACTCATGATCATCCTACACTACAGTGTGCATCTGTAGAGATCAAAGGTAATTGAAGTATACATTTTGAAACTCAACAGGCCATTCAGCACATTTCAAATATTAATAAACAACTGTACCTTACATATGTAGTCTGCAAATAATTCAGTGAAAGCTTATTCGTATGAACCTTCTCCTCATGTTACCTAAGTAAAATGGGCTGTTTGAGCTGTGCCAATGACCATAAGCATCAATGTATAAAGAATTTTAATTATTCTGTGAATAATTAAAAATTCTATGAATTCAGATCTGTACAGGGTTTTGGTACAATTTTGTAATGGGGAGTTTTCAAAGCTAAGCCGCCAGATGTCCCTCGCGCATCTCACATCCTCAGCACTTTCAGGCTGAATGATCTATCATTTACCGTAAATTCCCTGTACTTCTTTGGGACATATCAGAATTACCCTTCAATACAACAACTGAAACAGTTCTTAATAAAAAATGTAGTTTATCATTTTATTTGTCTGCACTTGGTGAAAATATTGTCAAAACAATTGAATATTTGAAAACTCAATCTTTAAAAATCGTCTTTTCATAAAAAAACGCAAGTTCAAGCAGAATGAGGCTTCAGGAAATATCTACTTGTATGTAAGCATTCACTGAGTACCTGTTTTGGGTGTGTCTGTCTGTCTTGCGACGAACATTTAACCAAAACAGAGTGTGGCGTTCAGCATCTCCACAGAAACCATCCCGCCGGCAGGATCTGTTATCATCCACTTTCCTGTAGACACCACACGGGTAGGAACTCAGCACAGCGCCGCCGCTCCTTACCTCACAGCTCATATCTCTGATACTCCTAACTCCTCAATACCAGAAACTGTCATCCTAACTATTATCACCCGCTTATCTCATCACACTCTCTATCCTCTACTGGAATATTCGTGGCATCCGCTCCCACATACCGTTTCCCACATAAAGGAGACTTTCGTCTTTCGAGACGGAAATAGTAAACAAACGCTCTCAACTGTCTTCCATCCCGGACTGTTCGTTGAGGTGCCAAGCACTTAAATTACTTCTTGGTTAAATGTTCGTCGCAAGAGAGACATATACACCCAAAACAGGTACTCAGTGAATGCTTACATACAAGTAGATATTTCCTGAAGCCTCATTCTGCTTGAACTTGTGTTTTTTTATGAAAAGACGATTTTTAAAGATTGAGTTTTCAAATATTCAATTGTTTTGCCAATATTTTCACCAAGTGCAGACAAATAAAATGATAAACTACATTTTTTATTAAGAACTGTTTCAGTTGTTGTATTGAAGGGTAATTCTGATGTCCCAAAGAAGTACAGAGAATTTACGGTAAATGATAGATCATTCAGCCTGAAAGTGCTGAGGATGTGAGAGCCTGAGAGACAGGCTTGAGCGTGAGCTTATTAGAAAACTCCCCATTAATTTCACCTATCAAAATCTATTCATGGGTAATGCTACTTGAATTTGTAGAATGAATGATCAAAAGTGGTGTTTAGTGCAGTCTTCATGTCCTTAATTATATTTCAGTGTTATAAAAAATGTGAGACTTATCTCTTCAATGTTTTATTCTGATGTCGTTTGGTGCATCATCCCACGGAGGCTTGTCATTCCATACATGAGGAATTAGGGTGGGGTGCTAGAAATGGGTCCTGAGGAAATGAAGTTGCTATCAATTGTGCTTTTCCTTTGAAGTTTAGATATATCACAAGATATATATTAGATATATTAGGTATATCACAAGTGAAAACTTTTGCTTTAGTCAGTATTGAGCCAAGCTTTATAGACCTTGGATGCAGTGTACCCAAGCTATCATGCTACACCCATTACTCTTGTTTGTCATGTGACCTTCCTAGCCAAGCTGATGGTGATGCAGCCAGCTGTGCCTGTTTGATGTGTGCTACACTTCATGATGATTGTGATTGAAAGTTGAGTTTATGTGCATTATTTCCAAGACAAAAAAGTATTGTCATCTTTATTACTCTTCTTGGGCTGCCTCGACTGCTCAGTGTGATATGTAGAAATACAATGGACCACATTCATGTGGATGGGAGTAAACTAAAGGTGGCACTTCACAAGTTTGTAATTCAGTAAGTGGTAGTTCAGAAAATTGACACCCCACAAGAGCTACCCTACTACTTTAGCAGCACGTACCATTACTGTGAAAAAATTATAACTTCCTTAATTTTATCATTCTGTAAGTATGATTCAATGCCATAAATTTTAATATATTATGTTATCCTTCTTTTATAATACAAATGTTGATTTGTATGTTTATAGTCCTGTGATTATATTAATAAATGAACTCATCAATGAAGGATTTTCCTATACCTGCATTCAAGACAGTTTGCACTGACATACACTGGTCAGACATGAAAATTTAATGAAATCATAGCTGAGGATCCATGAGTGGAAATGAGATGTTTGACAGGTACTTATGATGTGGACAGAAAGGCATGGGAAAATCAGAGGGTGTAATTTACCGTAAATGGCGGCGTACAAGTCGACTCTTTGAGCTTGAAAAAATCTCTCCAAAACTAGGGGTCGACTTATAGGATAAAACTAGGATAAAATGCGAACCTTTACCAGCGAGTGGCAAACAAGTGGATTAGCACTACTATAGTCGGCCCATTTTATCCTGGCCCCTAGGGTAGAGTGGTGGGATTCCCGCAGTGTTGTCACGTTCACTGGTGACAGGCTGATGTCGACCTCTCTCTCATACTGTTAGCTATTACATTAACTATTTTTTAATCATGTAGTTTTATAATACGGCTGCATGGTATTATGAATGGCTTGCGATTTGACGGTAAAACAACGAGTCTGTATACCTTCCATTACACTTGGCATGGTAGCTCATGCGATGTTGCCGGCCGAGTGTCCTTGACACAGCCCCATCCGGTCATTCACGGTCACTCCTCCGCCATGGAAGGTCCTAAAAGCGTCGAGACTTTTACCCCAGTGGTGGTGTGAACAAAAGTCAAAATCAAAGAAAAATCAAACTATATTGAGAGCGAGAGTGAAAGAGAGAGGTTAAGAGGGTGGCGGCCTGGCGGAGGTATAGGGGTGATGCGACAGCACCGTGGACTTGACCTGGCACACCCGACGGGCCAGGAAAAAATGGGCAGACTATAACAATCTCTGTACACCACTTACCGTAACTCCAGCGGTTTACCACAAATATTTTCAACTAAAACTTGTGTCCGGTGAACTTAACATATTTAACACAGATTAATATATACATAATAAAATAATAAAAATTCAGTTTATATCAACACAAAACCATAGGCTGTTTCCAACAGCTGATACACAGATTGTAAACACTAACCAGAACGAACCCAAGCGGCCAGTTAGACAACTACACGGGCTGGTTTTTTTTCACATATGCAAATTGCGGAGGGCACCGGTAAGTGCAGTCCAGTCATAGTACCGACTAAGTACCGTGTTTTACTATAGTATACAGCGGTCGCATATCAGGAAGTACCGCAATATAACGGTACTATCAGGGGACTATGGTGTTTTTCAAGTGAAAACAAGAGGCGGACCTATAATAATGATTCATATCTTCATATGTATAAGTGGAGTGGTGTTATGTGTTTTTGCGACAGGTTACCGTATACGTACCGTAGCCTATCCACATTTAAGCTTTGGGCTACCAGTAGCCTACCGTATTTTTTGGGCCGACTTATACGGTTAGTATAGGCCTAACCCGTAATCTTGAGCTAATAATCTTGAGGTCGACTTGTACGCCGCAATTTACGATATTACCCCTTATACAGTACCCTCCCGAGTTTCACGCTATCCGAATTTCGTGATACTCGAGTTTCGTGCCGAGTCCTAAGCTCTTACCATCCTGACTTTCGCGCATTATCTCCCCGAGTTTTGCGCTGCTTCGTAGGGTGGTGTGGGGGGACACCGTACTATTAGTGGAAAAATATTCATAAAAAATCCATTTTTTACCTGAGAGAGTGCACACTGTGCCCAAAACAAACTTCACAATATGGCCCACCTATGGTACCCTCATGAATACTTAACTCAGATAATAAGGGTCATTTAAGGTTTTTTATAAATTTTTGGCACCTCGTCCGGTGTCCCCCCCACGAGGGGGGACACCGGATCAGGTATGGGGGGGCACCGTATGATATTTTAAACTCATATTACATCAAACATTATTGTGTTTTTTTTGCCTGAAATCAACATATATGCTAAGCCTAGACACCCACCATTATTATTAGGTGATGAAATGAAAGATAAGCTCATATAAAATAGCATTTATTAAAAGATAGGTCTAGGTATTTTTATGCTCACTGTTAAGCTCCGCGGACGCCGCCGCTCCGCTACTCCCGAAGGGGGGAAGGAAGGAAATTGCGTGCGCGGAGGCTCAACCTCCGTGTTGATATACGTAGCTCCTGTTGTAGCGTCCCCCCAACCCGCTATGGTTCTATCCAATCGGTCGCTGGTCGTGGCATGACAAATAACCCCGGCACCTCTACCTGAAGGCGCCGGGTTGGGCTTTATCTCCTTGTACCGGAAGGTACAACGGGGCAGTGCCCGTAGCTTCGGAGATACGGGGAGCTTACTTCCCCAGGCTTATAACGCCCCGGGCTTTACCCGGGGGGCGACCCTCCCTGTTCCCCCCCGAGGCCCCTAGCTTGCATAGTTGCCCCGGGGTCAATCCATTATCGCCCGCCCCTGTCATGCACTGTCAATCATATAGATACATCACCATCTGCTGCGTCGCCTTCAGGAAGACCTGTATGTGGTGCTCAAGAGGTCCTAAGATCCTGTTGCAGGTGCCTCGTAATGCCCCGGGGTTCCGGGGGGGAACCCAGGGGAAGCCTCCTGAAGGAGGTATCTAGTAGGGCGTCGTAGTAGCGTAGAGTTTCACCTCCAGCCCACGCCCGCCCCTAGTGCCTGCCCCCAGCGCCCAGTGGCTCCCCAAGGGCCCTGAAGAGAGGCCACAGGGGTAGGTAGTGTGGAGGGACGTCATGGTCTCGTAGAGTTGAGTAGCCCCTGCCCCAGGGGACAAGCGGAGTGGCGGGCGTCGGGCGTCTGGTAAAGAAGGACGCGGCGTGTGTTGGCACGTACTTGAGCGCGTGGTATCTGGAAGGAATACCACCTAACTCGCTCACCGCGCTAAGACACTAGTCTCGTAAGATATCACCGCGACGCAATAATACGTGTGGCCACACCGCAGGATATATAGAATCTGTCTTCTCTCCTCTGTGTTCCGCGGAGGGCCCAGCGTGTGGTGGGTACATGTCAAAGGTTATTTCAGTGCTGACATAAGTGTGAAGTGATGGCGTGAATTGAGGGATGAAGATTCAGCACTCTTCCTCCTTCTCCTCACCTTCTCACTCTCTCACACTCTCCCTCACCTTCTCTCACTCTCTCTCTCACTTTCTCTCGCTCTCTCTCCCTCTCTCTCTCTCTCTCTCTCTCTCTCTCTCTCTCTCTCTCTCTCTCTCTCTCTCGCCGGGGGACGGGAGGGACCCTTAGCTGTGGTCAGCAAATGTGCAGGTGGGCGCCGGCCACCCCTTCGTAGGGCTGATAAGGAAGATTGTTGTTAGCACAACATCAATTGCCTCTCTCTCTATCACCACCATCATCAGTACTCTGCCTCTTCCTCCTTCTCTTTCCCCATTTATTCTTCCTGCCCTTCTATTCCCCATTCTCCACGTTCTCAGCCCTCACACTCACTATTCAGAAGTGCATCATGAAGGCATGCAGCGGGGGAAACACCTTCACCAGGTCAACCTGCCTCTTGGTGATGCCCTTGGAGGTCACCAGGACACCCTTGCACTGTTCTGGATCAACAGAAGCTTCATCTAGGATGGTAGGGAAGGTGAACGTGTCTCGGGTGTTAGCGGACTTCATCCGGAGGAAAGAAAGGTTTAATTTTCCATCCTCCATGATGGCCAACACCTGAGCAACATAGCACACTAATGTGCCCACACCCCTTCCCTCCTCCAGCTTCAGCTGAACCAGAACAAAGTCCCCCACCTGTGATGCTTTCGCAGCAAAAGGGTATGATGCTGCAGTCCAGGTGCCCTCGTCGTCCACCTCATCCGAGTACTCGGAGGAGTCGTCCAGCTGAAGTCGGACATCATCAACCTCCTCCTCGTCAGTGGTGTCTTCCTCCGGGACAGGCACAGACTTCTTCCGCTGTGGACCCTTCTTCTTTCCCAATGTTTTCTTTTCAGCCGCTGCCTTCTTTTGTCTTCCAGCTTCTGCCTCTTCTCTGCCTTCAACCTCAGGTCAGATATTGCCTCCTCATTCTCGGTTAAAATGCAGGCCCGCACCCTCTTCCGTCCCTTTCCATAAGGACGAGGATTAGCCTTAGGGAACGGCCTTGACACACTCTGGGGTTAAGTCTGTCTGTTGAGAAGGGTGTCCTGGGGTGGCAGGGTGCGTCGTGCTCGGGCCCGGGGTGGCAGGGTGCATCGTGCTGGGGCCCGGGGTGGCAGGCTCTGTCGTGCTGGGGCTCGGGGTGGCAGGCTTTGTCGTGCTGGGGCCGGGGTGGCAGGGGGCGTCGTGCTGGGGCCCGGGGTGGCAGGCTCTGTCGTGCTGGGGCCCGGGGTGGCAGGCTCTGTCGTGCTGGTGCTCGGGGTGGCAGGCTCTGTCGTGCTGGGGCCCGGGGTGGCAGGCACATCATCTAGCCTGGGAGACACAGCGGGAAGGGTATAGCTTCTGAGGTATGGCCTTCAGCCAGTCGCTCCTTCCATCTGAACTTCCTCCATCAGAAGAAGTTGGAGTAACTTCCACTACAAATTCTGGTGGTGCCGGTCGCTCGGTTACATGCGCTCCTACAAACACATCATCTGGGAAGATGTTGCGATTGAGTGGCCATATACCAGTCGCCCGGAAACCACTGAGAATGTTGGATGGGGTAGTGGCTTTGGTCCATGCCTCAGAAGCAAACTCTGGCAACTTGTGGACTGTTATGTGCTCGTTAGGGTGCATGAGCGCGTGGTCGTTCAGTAGGGCATCGCAGGAATGTCTTAAAGGGACCAAAGACACTCACATCCAATGGCTGGAGTTTGTCTGTTGTATGCGGAGGCAAGGTAACAATCACGATACCATGCATTATCGCAAACTCAACAGGCTGAATGTTCATGTGACATTCAGCATTGTCCATGATCAGAAGAATCTTGTTCTCTACAGAAGAACAAGACTTCTCATGGAGATGCTGAAGTGTCTGCACGAAGCATTCACCATTCATCCAGCCACTAGGATGCAATATCCCTTTGGAACCAAAGATCGTGTTCCTCATGAAAGCGGGATTCCATCGGCATCTGGGAATTATAAACACTGGAGGGATGGACTGCCCACAGCATTTATAATGCCCACAAACGTCATGCTGTCACCGCGTTCACGAGTTACCTGCGTGGCTACTGGCTGGCCTCTCGCACACACAACCTTGACTGGCTTCATAACAGTCGACAATGAACTCTCATCCAAATTGTATATCCGGTCCGGCGTGAATGTGTACTTCTCCAAAGCTAATGTGTAAGCCTTAAAGAAGGTTTCCACATTGACTTTGTTGAAGGCAACAATCCTGGCAATGGACATGCCTTCCGGAGCCTTCAATACAAGGTTTGGATGACGGTTCATGAAGGCATAGTAGCTACCAGTCCCTTGTCGCCATTTTCTCTTTCTCCCAGGCAGCAGGGATGCTCTTGCTCCCACAAGCTATGGCATACTGGTACACCATCCTACGCACATCGTTCATGGGCAGGCCGTAGAACATCTTGGCTGCGTGGATGGTATAATCAGCAATGTATATTTCTTGTTGAGGGCTGAAAACCCTATTGCTACGGGAAGCAACAGCCATATAGGTAACTCCATCCGACAGCTTCTTCGATAGATAGAAGGCGTCCTGTAACAAAAGAAATGAATTAGGACTTAAAAGGCCTTGCTGGCAACAAAAGTTGACAAAAAAAATTAATAAATAGAGCGCTTGAAGGCATCCTTTAACAAAAGAAATTAATTAGGACTTAGAAGGCCCTTGCTGGCAATAAAAGCTAACAAAAAAATGAATAAATTTTAAAATCTATAAATCTAGAGACCCTTAAGCTATCCCTGAGGTCTTTTTGCATGACCTCATCCCAGGGAGACCAAAGAAGACGTGGGATGAGGTCATACAAAAAGACCTTGGGGAGATATGGAACTAAATAGAGCAACTTACAGCAAGAGTTGTTTTCTTGATGTTGAATCTGTCAGCGGCTTCTTTCAGGCTGCAGCTAGTGGCCACGCGGTGCTTAAAGGCAGCCTCCAGGTCAGTGCTTGTCGCTCTTCCTGACATATTTGCGAGGCATGATGACGGTGATGGCGGTAGGTTAGGTTAGATCTGAAAAGAGTTAATGACATTAGACATCATGCATAGTTAGTTTAGGTTAGCTTAGCTTAGTATTTTTTACAGTGTAGAGGCGATTCTTGCATGGCCACCATATTATTTTGGGACTATGAGTCTGGCAATATATGTGGGGGATCACCGAACGTCATGCCCCCAAAATATGCAGTGTTAAATGTTTTTTTTAACCATAAAAAAATAATTCTAGAATCATTCTAATAACATAAATCACTTATATAATAGTTAGTTCATGTGCTTATAGCATAATAACACTGATATAGCATCATAATTTAATACCAATCACCTTCAACTTTACACCAACAAAAAAACACTGTTCCATTTAATTTAAATGCACTAGTTCACCACCACCATTTAATATCATGCTAATATGCATAGTCAGTCACTTTTTCTTATGTTTTTCTAAGTATTTAAAAATATATAGATTTTCCAAAATCGTAGTGATGCGGGGATCACCGAACGTCATGCCCCGAAAATATGCAGTGTTAAATGGTTTTTTTAACCATAAAAAATTAATTCTAGAATCATTCTAATAACATAAATCACTTATATAATAGTTAGTTCATGTGCTTATAGCATAATAACACTGATATAGCATCATAATTTAATACCAATCACCTTCAACTTTATGCCACAAAAAAACACTGTTCCATTTAATTTAAATGCACTAGTTCACCACCACCATTTAATATCATGCGAATATACATAGTCAATCACTGTTTGTTATGTTTGTGTAGGTATTTCAAAAGATATAGCTTTTTCAAAATTTCACTGTACGTTGATCCCCCGCACTTCACCATACGTTGATCCCCCGCGCCACCAATTTTTTTGTAAATAATGCCACCGCGGCCTGTTCGAAAGCATGCACTACTTTTTCACTCAATAACATGTCAATACGGTTATACCTCGTATTGCAACTTACCTCAAAAGAATCACGCCATCACAGCCGACATGAGACACTATATAAGAACGGCGAAAAGTAACAAGGAACATACGAAAAATAAAATTTCTTACCTGGTAAACACGGAGGTGACGCTGACGCTACCCTGTTGCTCGCATGTAGTTCACTGAGGGTGGCGCTGCATCCGTGGTGGCATGGTGGCGCGAAATTTGAATTAATTTTCGCGTTGTAGCCTTCGTACGGTGATCCCCCCCGTTCGGTGTGACCCCACCCCACCCTACACGTTTTTTTTTTTTTTGCCTATAGCGCCGTTAGGCAGTGACCTCGCTCGAGGTCCAGGGATGGGATGATAGGCCCTGGAGGTTCACTCGAGGGCTGTGATGGTTGGCCCTCACCCGTGGTGGCGCTGGCAGGATTTTTATAAGAGTTAATGGGCAGCATGTGGATGTTCTTAGGCCACTCGACAGTGCAGAGAGAGATTTAAAATGAATTTTACAGCCATCTTCAAGAATCAAACTCGGGTCACTGAGAACGCCACATTGTTGAACGTTGTTGTTGTTGTTTTAGGGCTGCATGGATCCCTTGGGGAACACTATGAGCCCTGGTGATGTCCTATGATGCTATATCACAGGCGTGGTAGTTGACCTGTCTTCCTCAGGAAGGCACAGGTGAGGCGGATGACCGCGTGTTGCCGGGAGGTGGGGACGCAAGCCGCCGCCAGCAGGGTGGGCAGGTCAAAGGTGGTGACGTTCAGAGTGAGGAGTTCAGAGTGTAGCACTACACGGTGGGAGTGGAAGCGCGGACACTGCAGCAGAAAGTGTTCAATAGTCTCCGGAACATTCCTGCACCAGGGGCAGTGAGGGTCAGGGGACAGACAGAGGCGGTGCAGGTGAGCCGTGAGTGTCGTGTGACCCAGGCGGAGGCGGTTGAGGGTGACATCGAGGACGCAAGACTTTTTCCTTATCCACGGCTGGGGGGAAGAGTCACAGCAGTATTGGCCCATGGAGGTGATGCGGAGGGCATCGCCAAGCGTGTTGTTCCAGGTGGAGTGGCAGACCCGGGAGATGTGGCGTTTGGGTGTGTGACAGCCTGGTGGTAAATGATACATCAACACTACGGTAGCAGACGATAGATGGCGCTGTTGGCGGGGCCAATTTGCCGAGCCTCCAGAACGTAAACATTACAGCGTGAAGCCAGATTAGTTGATTTGAATGTCTTATGGTATTTGAAATACTTGTAACAGGTAAGTACTGAGGTACTGAGTACTGAGGAAGTACTACAACATTCGTCTTGGAAGACGCATGTCTTCATGTTTGCGTTTGCGCAAAATAAAACTCTCCATTAGAAAAAGCACCTATTGCAGGACAGGAAAAAATAGTTTGTGTCTCTGCAAACGACCGCGAAGTCCTCGTCCATTATTACCGAAAATATCATCGTGTCTTACCTCCTTGTGTCTGCCAGAGCATGCATGCAATTGACCGTAGCAGAGATGGTAGGTAGCAAGTCCTCGTCCCTGTCTTCGTCTTCTTCCGAAGTAAAGAAGACTGCACAATTCCGATAATCCTGCGTCTTGTCTTGCCATTCTTGCTGTTGTTGTTTTAGGGCTGCGAGGATCCCTTGGGGAACACTATGAGCCCTGGTGATGTCCTGTGCTGCTATCACAGGCATGGTAGTTGACCTGTCTTCCTCAGAAGACACAAGTAAGGCGGATAACAACGTGTTGCCGTGAGGGGGCGACGCCTGCCGCTGCCAGCTGTTGTTTTAGGGCTGCGAGGATCCCTTGGGGAACACTATGAGCCCTGGTGATGTCCTATGATGCTATCACAGGTGTGGTAGTTGACCTGTCTTCCTCAGGAGGGCACATGTGAGGCGGATAACGGGGAGGGAACATTCAACTAACGCCTCCATAACAACTTGTTATGGGGAACATTCAACTAACGCCACCAGATGTCTCTAGTGCTGTTTTGATCTGACGGTGACGTCACTGTGATGATGGCACTGATGGGCAATGTTTGAATTTCACAAATCGTTCAAGTTGCCGCTTATTTTGATGTTCAGAATGTGTTCTCAGCAAATATACAAACACAAACAATTGTAACCCATATTGTGTGCAATAACTGTCAAGTGAATACTATATATCGTTTCAGTACTGTTTGCCCATGTCACTCCGACATCGTCCTGGTCATTCTGGCCCGACGAAGGAAATTCATATTAGATATGTATTGGCACGACACACAGTTGCCATCATCCCGCAGTTCCGTTACTTGCCGGCATCGTCCTGTAATGTCGATGTTTGCTGGGTCCTGAAAGAGGAGCAATGTAGCTTCAAGCCCCGCAGGAGCACCCTCGATGTCCTGGCGCAAATAGAATTTCACATCTGCGACACCTACCGGAGTAGGGAGGTCATGACCTCGCTCTTCATTAACTTGGAAGGGGCATTCGACTCTGCCCCCCATGACGGCATCCTGCGTAAATTAGCTTTTATGCGCATCATGGGGCCCACCCTCACCTGGCTGCAGTTTCTTGTCTAAGAGGACTTTCCGTGTTGCTGTGGGTGCCTCCGCTTCACCGTCCCAATCTATGCAGAGAGGAGTGCCGCAGGGATCCATCCTTAGCCCTGTCCTTTTCAACGTCCTGCTATGAGACCTCCACATCCCTCCCCACTCCCACCTAATCATTTATGCTGATGACATCATCAGCAGGACCAGCACTCAGAACCAGGCACAAACATTTTTTTTTTTTTTTTTTTTTTTTTTCATCACATCACAGGGAACTGGCCAAGGGCACAACAAAAATGGGTAACACAAAGCCCGCTTAGTTGCCAGTCCCTATAAAGAAGACAGTAAGAGAATAAAATAAAAACAAAGGGGTAGGCCAATTTAGTTCGGGAGGTGTCTTGTTACTCTTCTTTTGAAAAGATTTAAGTCATAGGAAAGTGGAAAAATAGAAACAGGAAGAGAGTTCCAGAGTTTACCAATGAAAGGGATGAAAGAGTAAAGATGCTGATTAACTCTTGCATTAGGAAGATGGACAGAATAGGGATGGGAATGAGTAGAAAGTCTTGTGCAGCGAGGCCGCGGGAGTGGGGGAGGCATGCAGTTAGCAAGTTCAGAAGAGCAGTGAGCATGAAAATAACGGTAGAAGAGAGCAAGAGAAGCAACATTGCGGCGGTGATTTAAAGATTGAAGACAGTCAGTCAGAGGAGAGGAGTTGATGAGACGAAAAGCTTTTGACTCAACCCTGTTTAGGAGAGCTGTATGAGTGGATCCTCCCCAAACATGTGAGACATACTCCATACATGGGCGGATAAGGCCCCTGTAGAGAGCAAGCAATTGGGAGGGAGAAAAAAAAGGACGCAGACGCCACAGCACACCTAACTTCTTAGAAGCTGTTTTAGCAAGAGATGAGATGTGAGATTTCCAGTTCAGATTTTTAGTAAAGGATAGTCCTAGAATGTTCATTGTAGAAGGAGACAGTTGAGTGTCATTGAAGAAGAGGGGATAGTTATCTGGTAGGTTTTGTCGAGTAGATAGGTGAAGAAATTGGGTTTTTGAGGCATTGAACAGAACAAGGTTTGCTTTGCCCCAATCAGAAATAATAGAAAGATCAGAAGTTAGGCGCTCGGTGGCATCTCTCCACTCTCCACCCACCATCAGCGTTTGGTGGGTGAGTTCCCTACTCCAGGACACACACATTCCTTGGTTTGCGGTTGGATGGTCCTCGGTTCACCTGGTTTCCGCACATTGAACACCTCCGTGCAACTTGCAATAGGCGGATCGACATTATGAAGAGGGTGGCTGGTGTCCGCTGGGGGCCAGTCGGGACCTCCTATTGAAATACTATCAGGCAGCAATCAGGTCAAAGCTATCATACGGCAGCAGCCAAAATTAAAGAACAAGAAACAGAGATCAATGCAAGAAGTGTGAATACCAGGGAAAACTACAGGATGGTATGCAGGAACTGTGAAGAGGAGGAGCGTAGGAGGCGCTTTACATGTAAACACAGTTATGAGAAGGTAACGGAGAAAGATATAGGGCTGGAATGTGACAAATGCTTGGAGTGGCACCACACACAATGCAAAGAGGAGGAGGTAGAAACCTATCAGATACTACAGAGAAACAATAAGAATATATTTTGGATATGCTCTGTATGTAACCCTCAAGTGAGGAAGAATCTTAAGGAAGATGAGTGTAACCAGGAGGAATTTATGAAGATAAGAAAGGAGCTACATGACTCTACGGAGGCTAATAAAGTAGTGATGAAGAAGATGAATGAAATGAAAGAAAAGTTGAAGGATGGAAAGAATAGGGGAAACGGCCAGGGAGACTTTGAGGCTGAGTTGGCCAATATGAAGAAGATGATGGAGAAACAGAAGGAAAAACTGGATGAGATTGAAAAGAGGATGGATGAGAGGGATGAGGAGTTGGTGTGAAGGGTGATTGAGAAAATTAATGAGAACCTGGAGGAAAGGGAAGATAAGGAAAGAAGGAAGAAAAATGTCATTATGTTTAACGCAGAGGAAAGTGAGAAAGATGATGTAAAGTAAAGGAAGAAAGATGATAGACCTGTGTGAGTATTTGTTCAAGGAGAAGCTTGGTGTGGAAGGAGTGGAAGTGGTGAAGGTGTATCGAATGGGAACGAAAGTGAGAGGGAGAGAAAGACCTATGGTTGCATGTCTGAGTGATGTGTATGTTAAGTGGGACATCATAAAAAGAGGCAGAGAGCTGAGAAATGCACGGGAGGATAGGATAAATAAGATCAGATTTGCAGTAGACAAAACTAGGTGTGGGAATTTATGTCACATACATATATTTAATATGAGTTCTTACCTAATCAAAACCCATATTCTATCTCATCCCGACAACACCCTAGCTAATCAACTAACTAGGATACTTATCGGTGGATAGTGGGTTGAATTACGTAGGCTTGATCAATACAGCCTGTCCTTGTGATCCGAAGTGGTAGCGCGTGATCAGACCGCCCGTGAAGGGCTAGAGGCGGAGGGCTGGAGACTAGTGTTTCGATATGGGCGTCAGAAGGGTTTTCACACCAAGTTATCCATGACGCAGCGGATTGTTATTTGTGTTGATTCTAACACGTCCTATTGTCTTTACACTATATGTACAATTAACGTATGTACAAATCTCTTCTTTATAAATCAGAGAAGAGATATTAACTCGATGGGAGCTGGTAGTGTACTTGTACTTGTACTTATAATCAAGCACGTATATTTAATATTAGATGTTATCCTCACGGAGGTGTGGAGTGTACTGATAGTATATTAGATGTTACTCCGTGAGGGTCTGGAAAAGTACTGATCTCCGTAAGTGGGCGGCTGGTGGCGGCCACCATAAATTACACGTGTCACCTTTAGGTAGGCGGCAGGTGTACCACCTCAATTGGTGCAAATTGAAATGACGGCGACCAATAGCCAGTCGCTCCAATCAAGGCGCTAATTATAAGGTGCAAATGCTTAATATTACTGGGAATGTTCAATTATTCTATCCCAGTATTTATCATTTACTTAAATTACCTTAATTATACCCATTACCATTATAATTATATATACATCCCTATACGCACTCCCCTATGACGAGCGGAAAATAACTCCCTCACTAGGAGGGGGGGAAACAAAACCACCACTCTACCAATTATGAGAGGGTGGTTGATGGATAATTTCCACACTGGGGGTCGGCGAAAACTGAAGTTCTGCTTCATGTGACATCACCCCAGGCCACATAGCACCGGAACATTTGATTAGTAGTTTCGGCACTTTGGTCTTTAGCTATTTTAAAATTAACAGCTCTGATAGAGGTACCAGTGAATATGCTGACATATACTTGATCAGGGGGAGAGTCATCTCCTGATGTTATAGTATCCCCAGTATAGTCATCCCCATTGACCTCAAATGGTTTTAGGAGCTCATTATCAGCGGGAAGTTCAGGGGGACCTAGATAGGAGACTAGTCTACACTCAGATCTATTAATTTAATGAGAGATTTGAGGTAATATTTGACTGCCTGTCTACCATGATTTATCCAAAATTGACACCTGATATCGGCTAATATTGTAGCCATTCCGCCATGTAATGAGTTCCTATGATATTCTTTCACCAACAATTTAGTAAGATGATGGCGTTTGGGAATTAGTATGGGATGGCATGTGGTATTTGGAAGATCAGCTTTTAAATTTCGACCTCGACACCTAATACCCTCATGATCAAGGTACAGACCTAATAATTTGGTCAATTTGTTCCTATGGGGGCTGGCTGAGGCCAATAGCTGATATTCCTCAGGAAATACCTGCTTTTGTATTGTTCTGATCCAAAACTTCAAAGGATCAGAGCTATCCCTTTTATTGGATTTGAAGACTAAATTAGTAGTCTTGATTAGCTTGCTCAATAAGGAAAACCTTTCTATGTCTATCACAGGGTCTGGGATCAATTCAGGTTCCCTTATTATATCTACAGATATGTCTGACTGAGTGGAAACCTGTATAGGCATATTATTACACTCTTTCAGTCAGGTAGGGCCTTTAAACCATAATCCTGTGTTCAATTTGAGGTTATTATCTCCTCGCGACACATTATTATTAGGATTTTCATTAGTGGCAATATATTCATTATGAACTGGAATACCACTTTCCTCTAAAACCTCACTTATCGGTGTGGGCAAGAAAGTGGTTCCAATTTTTGTAATTAATAGGGGTTGTGCATGACTAGGAATACTCTCCTCTTGTTCGGCTTGGTGAGTATGTGGGATGTTCATCCTCCTCCTGACTCCTTGGGACTCAATAATGAAGTTGCACTTCGCGTCTACGTCGCCAGCACGAGGACCCTTCGTCGCCAGTCGCCAGCGCTCGGGGCGGCGCGCTGGGCCAGCGGCTGCGTCATGCAAAGCGAGGCCCGGCTGGTGCCCATGACCGCCAGGATCAAGCAGATCGTGGCCTGTGTTGTGGCCGAGATCCTCCACCAGGAGAGGGAGTCTGCAGCACGGAACAAGCTAGGCACGACCTTGCAACAGCCGACAACACTTGGCTACGGAGGGTGACCGACGCCACCAAGCACCAACTATGCTCGACCTCAACCAGCTACAGCAGGAAGGACCCGTCCTCCTTGCCACCACCTACGTAGCTTCGCCCCCGTGGCAACCCCTGACGGCGGAGGTCATCATTACCGCCTTGCCGGCCAGCAAGGCGCTGTACATGCCGGGGGAGCTGCGGCAGCACTCACTGAGGGTGGCGGCATAGGCAAACATCCCGGGAAGCGCCGTGTACAACACTGACGGACTCGGTCGACCCTGAGAGGCACGACGGGCGCAGTGCGGTGGTGGTTACCGGCGAAGTGCTGTCCTGGATAACGCCTGACTACTACTCCTGCAGTCGAGGATGGTGGCTATCCAACACGCCCTGGAGGACGTCTGCCACCATCAGGAGGAAACAGTGATCGTCCACTCCGACTCCAGGTCTGCCCTACTGTTCCTGCAGCAGCCGCGCCCACCAACGGATAACGTGCAGCTCACCACCACCATATGGGCCACATCTAGAGGCTTGCAGCGCATAAGCGCCATGTGCCTATGCGCCACGTGCGACTCAACTGGGTGCCCAGCTATGTGGGACTACAAGGGAACGAGGCAGCTGACGAGGCGCCTCGGCCCGCGCAACTACCACGTTGCCTGCAATTATCACCGCCGTTCTGCCCAGCCTGCATCATACCAAGATGCAGGCCAAACCTGCTGCCATCCGCACCACTGAACAGTACCGCCGGGAGATGGAGGCATCCACACGTCAGGCAGCCTGGTATGCCAAGGTCCCCGCCTGCCACCCACAGCTCCACGCCCACCAGCTATCCAGGGCTGACGAGGTCCTTCTGCACCGCCTTAGGCTGGGTTACCGCACGCAGGAGGAGCTGCGGGACGACTTCAAAGATCAACAGTGCGACCACTGTGGTCAGGGCCGGATTTATAAGGGGACAAAGGGGGCAATTGCCATGGGGCCCCCTGCCAGAGGATCCTCCCAAACTTTCTTTATAAAAGAATTTTATGATTATAAAATTTGTTTTATTATTGAAAAAAAATCAAAGTGTGTTTGGGGGCATCAGAAAATAGACACAGGGTGCCCCGAGTGCTCCCCCCCCCCCCCCCCCCACACACCAGAGAGCCTATGCGGTCACATTGGAAGCATCTCCGCTTGCTGTTCAACAAGTAAGTAGTTCAAGCTCCGCTCAGGGTAAATTTCGCTGACAGCACAGGTTGTTACTGACCCTCCTTGAGCAAGGGGATAGTGTGTAAGGTTCTGGCACACACACACGCACACTCACGTTTTTTAATAATTGACAAATGTAGGCGATTACCGTCCCTCTTGAGTAAAGGGATGGGGTGTGATGTCCCAGCATTACCGAAAGATATGTCACTATGTGCTACAAGCTCTTTCTGGGAAGGTAAAACTGGCGATCGCGAGTCCAGTTCGCGTAGGCAAGACCGTGGGTAACACACACACACACACACACACACACACACACACACACACACACACGCACACACAGCTCCATGGTGGTGTGCTTGGTTTCTGGGGTTGTGGTCGGGGGTTTGCGCCCATCCGCGGCGGGTATGCGGTCGTAGAAAGCGATATTATCATAGTTGCCCAGCCGATGGATTCATTGGAGTATCTTTTTACAAGTCATTGCAATTCATATGATGATAAGCGAATTAGTCTGCCAATTGGTATTTCTTTCATATTTCTTGATTTGCTTGGCCGGAAAATAGATTGAGCCGATATGAGGTCCCTACCTTGAAACCAGTGCATTGTACCGTCCAGTATTCCGTCCTCCCTATCATTGACTCAAAATAGCATCATGCCACTTGAAACTTAAATGTCTGAGGGAATCTCTGCAACTCACGCGTCCCTCCCATGCTGCCTTCACTTCCTAAGTGCGGCTTTAAGCCGCGGTTACACTATCCATCGAATGCTCTGGACTCTAGCGATCCAGTTGGATTTTGTCCAACGCTGGACGATTTGGGCTGGAGTCCAGTGGTTTGGCTGGACGAAAGATGTATTCTGCCAGTTCAATATATACTCGCCAGTGGAAGCCGTCCAGTGAAGAAAAACTGAGGCAGGCTCTATGTTATACAGTACCCAATTTTGCGATACATATTAAGAAAATAATCATAAATTCATTTCATTTTTGTTTAAAACTTAAATGACTACATTTTTATATCATAACAAAATTAGAAATTGAATTTTTTTTCTTCTATTGTTGGTTGTTAGACCATTATTTAATTACCCCAGCTAACCATCACCGGCGGGCCTACGTAGGCTGTAGAGCGGCGAACGGCGGCCGCCGGCGGCAAATTTACCTCCGTCAGCCCTCCGAAGGGCCGCTGGTGTATTTTCAGACGGGAAAACTTACTATGTTGAAATTAATGTACAGAATTTGAAGAATTGAATATTTCTATGTGTAAACATTTTGAAACAACAGTTATATGATTACCTTGCTGTAGTATTACATCAGTAGTGACAAGCAGCGGCAACTTGACGTCAATCCTCCGGAGGCCCGCTGGGCGCTGGTACGTATTTGTAAGTGGGAAATATTCATATCATATTATATTATATTACAACAGTAATATACATAGTATCTCAATATCGGTACCATCACTATTATTAGGCCTGTTCAAGCTATTAAAAATTGCTATAGAAGTTTTTATAATAGTTTATAGAAATTATCATATATCAGTTTATTTCAAAATATTTCCAGCTTAATCAGGAACACCCAGAGATACATAGAAATAAAGATGAGATACGTACATAGGAAGGAGTTACATGGAAAAAGGTTATCAGTTAGTTATGTGTGTAGCTAGTCATCATAAAAAATAAAATTTTATTAATTAACCGAGCAAAGATTACGGGATAACATGTGCACAAGGTCATATTTTCCTCTTATTTCTATCATTTCCAACATATTATCAACACATTTTTCCAAGAAACTCATCGGTAGGACAACTAATAAGGAATATGTAGATGATGGAGAATTAACATGGATAATATCATGATTTAGAACAGAATATTATTTGAATTCCCTGCTATCAATCACCTAAAACTGCCAGACGTACGATAGCCATTACAAAGGGTTAAAAACCCACCAAAGGGCCTAAATTATCACCCTTAATCAGTCGATAACATAATGAGAACTTACTTATAACATGTTTTCGCTCCTTCATTATATCGAAATAGACTGAATAATATAAATGATTGCAGTACGACACGTTTTTTTAGGAATTCCTCGGCAGCGTTGTGTCAGTGACTCGGTGAAATCACTTCAAATCAGTTACTTGGAAAGCGCACAAGCGGGTGGATGTTGTTATGTTGTTCGCCCCAATCAATATCCTTCTACATGGCTGTACAGTGTTCCACGTACACCAGCATGTATATATATAAACCCAATAACGAAAATGTTTTTGTACCTTATGAAATAAACATGTCCGTAGCAATTATGATCTCCTTTTCATCGTATTACTGGATAACGACAGGAATATTTATGGTTATACTTTCTAAGTATATTGCAGATATAGTAATGTTTTTATAAGTGTTGAACAGTCCATTAGTCTATTAATCGGCTAATGGGTTGTGCAACACCCCTTAAAACATTACTATATCTGCAATATACTTAGAAAGTATAACCATAAATATTCCTCAATCAGTTAATATAACAGCGGCAAATGGGCAAATGCCCTACGGCGGGCCGCTGAGAGCGGCCCGCCGGTGAGCCTCTGAGCAAATCCCCAGCGGCCCTACGTCGTACACTTCCGTCGGGCCGCCGGTAAGACATACGGAGGGCCTCCGGAGGCCCTCCGTCTTTGTGTTTGCTGGGACTGCTTTGTTGACAACTGTTTGCATCAAAAGCGCCGAAGCAGCAAGGCTTCCTATAAAAAAAAAATAGCAAAGGTTTATGGAACTGTCACCGATAGGAATTCTCGCCGAAGCACCATTCGAAAACTCTAGCCGACAGTATAACACTCGCCGACGTGGAAATTTTCGGCGACAGTTCCACTGATATAATAGATGAAAAGGATAAAGGCTATTTCAATATTGGACACCGCATTTTATGCTTGTCCCAAAATACTAAAACTGCAGTTTGACATTGATAACGTAACCTGACCTAACTGCGGGGGCTGCGCTCCCAGACCCTAAGTTAGCTCGTTCACTAACTTAACCTGGACATTAGGTTCCTAGAGAAGGTCAGTCCACTTCTAACCCGTGCTCCGCCCACTGTATCGTGACGTCAATGAGTATCCAGACCGAGGGGTTGCCACGGGTCAGTTATCGCCTGAACACTGAGACTGTCACTCAGGAGAGCTCTGTCGCCATAGTCATAGTTATCGTTGCCCGCTTTTAACCATACTCTCTTTCGCACGCACACACACACACACACACAACCACACACACGCACACACACACACAAATACAAACACACACACACACACACACACACACACTTTATATGGTTACCATCGATACTTGTAATAGTTTGCAATATCGCATGTCATTATTGCATTACTGCAATAATTATGATGAGTGAAAGAGTGTTACAAAAAAACGTTTTCTACTTAATATATATATATATATATATATATATATATATATATATATATATATATATATTATATATATATATATATATATATATAATATATATAATATATATAAAGTTGTGGTAACTATCTCACTCTCTCGCACACATACACACACACACAGACATATATATATATATATATATATATGGGGTATTGTGCTGTACTGTAGGTGTATTCTCCAATTCCTCTCTCTAATGTCTTCTCTTCGCACTCGCCTCCCATATTCTTTTGAACTAGACCGACAAGGTAGCTGCATGTCAGGTCTCAAGTGTCCCTCGCGCATATGTCTCTAATTACTTTCCAATTACTCTCTCTCTCTCTTAGCACTCTTAAGCTTAAATCCTTTTGAACTCCAGCGACACGCCAAATGTGTGTCTGGTATTTTCCTATTTGTCACGCCCCCATTAACCAGGTGTCTTTCTCCGCGACCCTTCACCTCTGATATAAATAGGTTTGACTGCGTCTCCCGGGTCACTCACGTCCCACTATTCCCCACTACTCACGGCCCGACTCAAGTCACTTGCCCTCAGAGGTCACACACATATTCCGCGCTCGTCGGGGCGGCCACGTGTGCCGCCCAGCCCATTCTAGCCCATGGCTACATCATTGTACTACTGTTCCTGCTGACCAATACATCTTCTGGCTTCAAATAACAAAGGTGACTACTCATTATACCCACACTCTACTTTAAGGGACACTCGGTAGACATACACAGACCTCAGAACACGTGTTGCCCACACCACTCCTCCGAGCCTTGACCGCTCGCGCCACTAGCTACCACAACGACGCCCGCCACGATCCTCTCATCTATAATATATTCAAGAGTACCCCGGCAACGATACATACACACACAAACTCACACAAACTCAAATACCATATACTCAAACATATACCACTTCATTTAATAAAATATTGTTTTGGATTTATTATCATCGTAAGATGGTCACGATGGAGTCATGATAGTAAGACTAAGTCACGAATGGAAAATTAACGGTCATTTTGTCGTCACGATAAAGCCACGATAACCACGACAGTGCCATGACGGTGCTATGAACGTATCACGATAGCGTCAAAAGCTACTAGCAGCATGCCTCACATGGGGGTGGGTGTTGGGGATGGAGAAGGAAGGGGGGTAAAGATGAAGGTGGGAGAAACAGGGGTGGGTGTTGGTGATGGAGAAGGGGAGGGATACGGGGGGGGGGGGGGGAGGGTTGTTGTGATAGAGAAGGGGGACATGAAACGACGGCATTAGATGTTGTACCGTGGGATGTGTGGTCACTGGGCGGCCGGTGTAGCGATCTCACCAGCTACCTTGATCTCAGTAGCTACACTGCCCAAATTCGCGTTCACTGCGCATGCGCGGCAGACGACGTCACACAGGTAAACATTGACCACCAGGGTTCCCAGACTTGTTAAAACATGGTGGAAACATTGAATGTAGAATAGTAATTAAAGTAGAACATAGAACATTTCACGCGGATGTGCCTTTGCCTAGAACAATATACGTACCCTACCCTGAGGCGGGGTTCACACTACACGTTTTTGCTGGACGTAATCTACGTGCGTCTTGTCATCGTGACGTCATCGTGACTTCACTTCCAGCTTGTGTGACCTTGAAAGACGTGCGTTTCCAGGCTCCAAGATTCGGAGCCGCCAAATCTTTTGGCGGCATTTCTCCAGAATGCGTGAGCGGTGGTGCCACAATTTATAGAACATTATACGTAACTAAGTTTTGCAATATAAAAATAATGCTGTTTCCAAGGTCTGATTTAAAATATATTTATTATCAGTGATTCTGGAAGACAATATTAGTAATGGAAGACATACATGATGCGAAAATATTGTATCCGTGGCAACAGCGGCACCGCTGCTTGAAGGTAAGCTCGACCACCACCACTACCTCTGTGTATTTTCCTGCGTTATTTCTCGTGTTCTCTAGTTCTAACCCTCTCACGTGCCCCTCTAGTAGCTACTATATGCCATCCTTCCTACAGCATCACGCTACGCCACCAACACCCTCTACAGGCCGTGAAATAGGTAGTAATTATTAGTGACTTGAAAAATAGCGCCACGAGTGCGATATGGCAACACCTGTGGGATAACCCCGCTATACAGAATCCACTTGTAACCGCTGCAATAGCGCTGTTGTCAGGGATTGTAGCGCTATATAGGTAGGGCAGGGAGTGAAGGAGGATATAGTGAAGGGAGTAATAGGTGTGTCATGGAGTACAAAAGGGAGGAAGTAAGGAAAGCAAGGCGGTTTTATACTGCAATGTTTTCTGATAAGAGCGAGCGGGAGGGAGACGAGGTAACGTCACGGTGACGTCACGATAACAAGACGCACGTAGATTACGTCCAGCAAAAACGTGAAGTGTGAACCGGGCCTGATACTGAAACCCTGCTCCCTGGGTGAATAGTTGTTTGACAATATATACGTTTTACCCAAGATAAGAATTGGTATACGTGTACTATATTATCAAACAACTATTCACCCAGGGAGCAGTGTTTCAGTATACGGGTAGGGTAATGTTCCAGGCACATTCGCTTGAAATGTTCTATGTTCTACTTTAATTAATACTCTACATTCGATGCTTCCACCACGTTTTACCCAGGATCAGAATTGGTATACATTGTCAAACAACTATTCACCCAGGGAGCAGTGTTTCAGTGCGTCTTTGTGAGGTGTAGCTACTCGGCTACTCTGTAGCGATCTCACCAGCTATACTCAATTCAAGAACGCTAGAGCCACATGCCCCTCCCACGAGGTGGAGCTTGTCATACCCTGATTCCCTCTTGATTGGGTGATGGCGTGATGGAGGGTTTGCCGTCAAAATGTACACTAAACACTTCCCCACCCCTGTGGTTCCCTTCCCCACTCCCAGCTAACGGTCTGATCTCCCAGACTCCCACATCCCTATGTTAATCCCTTAATTTGTCCTTGACTCACGTCAAACTCTCTCACACACACACACGCGCGCGCGTACGGCGCGTGATTCATTCTCTCTCATTTTCTCCCCTACCTTTAATCCGTCACGTCCTTGATTTTCTCTATATCTCTCTCACTCTCTTTATATATATATCTTTCTCCTGCATATCTCTCTCCTGCATATCTCTCTCCTGTATATATCTCTCCTTCCTGTATATATCTCTCCTTCCTGCATAGATCTCTCTCTCCTGCATATATCTCTCCTTCATGCATAGGTTTCTCTCTCCTGCATATCTCTCTCTCTCCTGCATATATCTCTCTCTCCTGCATAGATCTCTCTCTCCTGCATAGATCTCTCTCTCCTGCATAGATCTCTTTCTCCTGCATAGCTCTCTCTCTCCTGCATAGATCTCTCTCCTGCATATATGTCTCATTCCTGCATATATCTCTCTCCTGCATATATCTCTCTCCTGCATATATCTCTCATTCCTGCATATCTCTCTCTCTCTCTCCTGCATAGATCTAGCTTATGATGCAATTATGACATCAGGAAGAGGAGGAAGGAGAAAAATTATTGAATCATTGTTGTATTTTCTCTCTCTCTCTCTCCACTAAAATTGGTACAATGTCAAAGTTTTTTGTAAACCTACACAGGTACACTAGAGGTATGATAGTTGGCCATTAACAACCTCTCCCAAACCAAACTCATTTTCTTTAGCTTGCTTAATAGGAATGGGAATGATAATAGTAATAAACATTATATAAATAACAATGATAATGATTGTAAGGGCTCGGGGGACAGAGGAACAAGGAATAAGGAAGGAGAGAAAGATAAATAAGGGAATTGAAGAAGGGAAGAGGGAAAACCGTTGAGGATGGTAGTGGAAAGCGAGAGAGGCGACGATGGTTAGCTGATAAATCATTATCCTTATCAGCAACGAGGGGAGAGAGAGCGAAGGACGAGCCACCTGCAGAATCGCTGACGTTAGGTATTCAACAGATGAGCGTGCGGACGAAGGGGAATAGGGAGAAGGAGAAAAGGAGAGAAAGCGAGGAATAAGAGGGAGGAGGAGAAGAAGGAACCAAGAATTGAAGAGAAGGAATAGCTGAGGCTGAGACAGCAGAATTGCCAGCGACCAAGGATCACCTCACACTATCACTTCACACATTGATGATTAACTGTCACACTGATATAACCTTTGCCCTGTACCCACCACCACCTGCAGACCAGCTGCACTTACGAAGGCTCGCTTGCCTCCTGAACAGAGGACAGGAGGCAGAATCTATCTAGACACGAGTGCGTGCAACACGCAGGCTTGCGTCGCGGTGATCTCTTACGTAACTACGAGACTAGTGTCTTAGTGTAGCGAGCGAGTTAACGCGTGGTATTCCTTCACGGCCTCTTCGGGCGGCGCGCGTGCTCGGGTAGGTGGCTGAGTTCCACTCTAACACGCCCCGACGCCCCGACGCCCCGCCCGCTTCGCTTTGCCCCACCCCAGGCAAGGTGCAACTCTACGGTGTTAACGACGTCCTGCAAGACACCTGCCCCTGTGGCTTCTCCTGGGTCCCCCTGGGACCCCGGGGCATTGCGAGGCACACGCAGCGGGGTTATAAGGATCGCCCCGCTTTGCCCCACGGGGCGGGGTGCAACTCTACGGTGTCACGACGTCCTGCAACACACCCGCCCCTGTGGCTTCTCTTCTGGGCCCCCCAAGGATCCCGGGGCCACGCAGCGGGGCTTTAGGACTCCTTGAGTACCACAGATCTACAAGGAGGCTACGCGGCAGATGGTGATGTATTAAATATGGTACAGTGCATGACAGGGCGGGCTTTCAAGGATGCCCCCGGGGGACCTGTAACAAGCC
Organism: Chionoecetes opilio; assembly: GCA_016584305.1. Classification (NCBI taxonomy): domain Eukaryota; kingdom Metazoa; phylum Arthropoda; class Malacostraca; order Decapoda; family Majidae; genus Chionoecetes; species Chionoecetes opilio. Next base: position 7,460 of record JACEEZ010005278.1, on the reverse strand, counting down.
AGGGACCTCGGGGGGGACAGGGAGGGTTGCCCCCCCGGCAATGCCGGGGCTTTTACCGGCCTGGGGATGCAAGCTCCCCGTATCTCCGACGCGAAGGGGCACTGCCCCGGTTAATGTAAATCGTAAGTACATAGTACAGAGATATGCCCAACCCGGACCCTACAGGTAATGCTGGGGATTAGTTGTCATGCCACGTCAGCGACCGATTATAAGAACCGTAGCGGCTGGGGAGTCCGCTAACAGGAGCTTCATCCCCCGTTGCGCCCCCTCTCCCCAGACGGGGCGTAACAATGATGATAATAATAGCAGTATTAATAATCATATTATCATAGTGGAAAGAGGAGGTAAAAGGGAGAAGGCAGAATATGCAGAGGCATACCGCCTCTGCGGAGGCGGTAGCGGAGTGGTTAGCGTCTCTGACTGGCGTTCTCGGTGATCCGAGTTCGATCCCCGAAGAAAACCAAACCCTTTCTGCACCGTCGAGTGGCCTAACAATACCCACATGCCCTGCCCATCAACTCTACCTTAGATTGCGAGTGCATCGGAGGACTCAGGGGGACGGCATGAGCCTCTAATCACGCGTCACTATAAGAATTCTGCCTGCGCCACCACGGGCGAGGACCAACCATCACAGACCTCAAGTGAGTGTCACCACTGTGCCTACAGGCGCTATAGGCACAAATGTAAAAAAAAAAAAAAAAAAAAAAAAAAAAAAAAAAATGGAGAGTAGCAGAGCCGTCGGTAGGGAAAGTAGGTGTGAGTGAGGTCAGGTCAGGGCAGGACGCCGCAGGTGCGTGTGGGTGGGTGGGGGCAGGATATATAATAAACATCTTTTTTAATATAGTATGACCCATAGGTTTTATCTAGCAACGTAACATAATGGACCAATTTACTCACACCTAAAACACGGGAGTATTATAAAGCTTTGGGTGCAATATAGGCTACATATCACTGTACTCATATTCTTTTTGCTGAGAAATGCACCATAAATGAAATATATGGCCTTTTTGGGGCCAAAATATCACAACACGGCGGAACGCGCTGTGATTGCGTTGTGACGTGTAACTGCAAACTCAGATCTCGCCTGATCAGCTGATCGGCTTGTTTTGGCTCAGCAAACCGCAAATTATAGTTTTTATTTTACTAACCTAACTAACTTGCATTACCCCTACTACCGCAAGATGACCAGTAATCCTCCTTCAAGTGATGTAGTAGGTATTCACTGTGTTTGTGGATATGTAAGTTGTAGTTTATAAGGAAAAAGTGGATAGACAGAGCAAAGTGGCCCGTGACACCAGACAAGTGATGACTTCTGGGATCGGCATTCCTTATAGGGAGCTTAAATGAACCTGCAATGACATGTACAGCTAGACAGATAGACGAAACTCCATAGAGGAACAGGTAGAATGTATGGTTAGTAAAGGTTGTAGTGGTGAGTAGAGTGACGAAGGGTGTATGTTTTGCTTATGGTGGGAAAGAAAGCCATACATTTCTACCTGTTCCTCTATGAGTTCGTCTATCTGTCTAGCTTTACATGTCATTGCAGGTTCATTTAAGCTCCCTATAAGGAATGCCGATCCCAGAAGTCGTCACTTGTCAGGTGTCACGGGCCACTTATCTCTGTCTATCCACTTTTTCCTTATAAACTACAACTTACATATTCACAAACACAGTGAATACCTACTACATCACTTGAAGGAGGATTACTGGTCATCTTGCGGTAGTAGGGGTAATGCAAGTTGGTGTATTAGTAGGTAGTACATAATAGTAGCGGCCGCTTGACAGCTGTTTTGCTCTGTTGTCTAAGCTAGTGACGTCACAACATGGCGCCAGTCGTTTTAGAGCGTATACATTTTCCTGCACTTAAATTGGCTGTATCATCAAAAATACTGTTCACATAGAAAAATCAACATCACTGCCCAACTATATGAGGCTTGAAGATGTCAAATCAATCCTTACCTCAAGTAGAGTAAATTGGTCCATTAATTACTTAGATGGTATAATATGATAGAACGATAACTGTATTTAGATTCAGTCAGGGAATATGAATTAAGATAGAAATATTTCATCATGTATTGTTCGCAATTAGTGAAAACAGAAGTCTTGTCGGGACGACAAGCGGTAGCCTGCCGAGCCCTGTAATAGATCTTTTAGTCTGAATAAGGATAGAAATAAGTTAGCTAGAATGATTTATTAGCGAGAGAGAGAGAGAGAGAGAGAAAATCTAACGCCAGAATGCTTGTGAAACCGATAATTCTTCCTTCTTGCCATCACAAAAGATTTAGGTTTAGATTACAAAAATGTAGTTTCGGCAGTTCCTTGGCTTTCATGATTGGCTGAGGAAAAAGGGAGAACAGTACATGTTGTGTCTCTTATTGGTAGATCCAAGACGTGACGTGACGTGACATGGTTATAGGTTAGATGTGAAAAGACTCTCACTTTTTGAGACAGAGTACCTTTGGTCCCCGAAAGACACACACGTGACTGAGGGCCATATTCAAGAATTTTTCTCCACCCGTTGTATCGGTTTTTGGTATACAAGAATCAAAATACGACGCAACGCGTCGAGCTCAGGGTGGAGGTTTGAGTCAGCTGATTGGCGACAACTTGCACATCCCCCCTTCACCCCGCTCTCCACTTATTCCATCGTATTTCTTCCCAGACCATTACAGGAGAGTTTTCAACACAACTGAGAGTGACAGCCATACACTGTGAATGCACACGTGTCATCATTAAGGTAAAACCGGTCCAGGAGGCCTTATATGGGTGTGTTAACTTGTGAGGAAGCCGGGCGGCGGCGGGAGAATGGAGGTGGCCATTGTGTGGAGCAGTGGCGGCGGGCCGTTCAAATGTACTCGCAAGCATCACTCAGGCCAATTTTTTCTGCACCAACGCCTCAGACAAGTGGCGAACACTAACTTAGCTATTATTTTAATGTCAGAAATGATAAATTTCACTAGTAAAATGTATTAGATATGTATAAAACAGTCAAAATACTGATGCCGCTTTGGGCTCGCTTGTGTTGGTACGCCTGTCAAATATCCACCAGTCGGGGCAGTTCTTGTAGATCTCACCAGTGGAGGTACGACGGTGGAAAATCTCCACCGGCCGGGATTTGACGAGCATTCTTGAATATAGCCCTATGTGTGTGTGAGGCCACCTCACGGATTTACCCGATTTCATGATGTTATTTATTTAGTTAACGCTAATTTATGCATGGTTTTAATTCATTTATCAGAAAAGGAAATATATCAGTGGAAAGCTAATTAAATTCCGCTTCTATTGATATTCTCCATGTAAAAAGTTTTTTTCACAAAATATTAAATGGCGAAAAGTTTAAGTTCATGCATATTTCTTGAAAGTCTCATAATGGCATTTTTTTAGTGTGTTTTACGGTTTTTTATTTGATAATATTATAGAACAAACATTTCCGAAGATAACAGTATATATTTTATACTGATAAACATATATTAGGTAGGAAATTACCCGATTTCATGATTTCTTATATTTAGTTAACGCTAATTTATGCATGCTGCTAATTCATGTATCACTAAACGAAATATATCAATGGAAAGCTAATTAAACTCCGCTTCTATTGATATTCTCCATGTAAAATGTTTGCGAGCAAAATATTAAATGGCGAAGAGTTTAAGTTAATGCATATTTCTTGAAAGTCTCATAATGGCATTTTCTTTTGTGTGTTTTACGGTTTTTTATTTGATAATATTATAGAACAAACATTTCCGAAGATAACAGTATTAGTACTGCAGATAGGTGAAAATATTGTGGGTTTGATGAAACAAGCATGGAATTTGGTCCGTAGGTAGACTATGCCTCAGTGGTGATTTTTAGATTTAGGGCCATCTCAGATTCGACCTGTGACAAAAATGGCGGCCATTTTCAAGATGGCCGCCATCGCTTATTTGAATTTTTTTGATATTGTAGGTTAAATCAATTCTAGGGGTGGGGATGTTTTTCCTTTGCATTATAAATCATACATCAGTAATTTTACTGTCCACATAACAGTTGAAATGGCAAATAATTACTAGTTTGAGCTAAAAAATAAGAATTATCATTTTTATGTCATGTTACGATTTTGAAATCCAGACCACTTCGTCAAATGCGTCAAACAACCCAGAATTATTACCTCCGCCAACGAAGTTGGAGGGGTTATGTTTTCACCCCGATCTGTCTGTCTGTCTGTCTGTCTGTCTGTCTGTTTGTTAGTGTACAGGATTTCTCGAAAAGTTACGAATAGATTTGGACCAAACTCGGTATACCAAGTCTATTTGGTATAAGGAAGAAGTTATTTAATTTTGGATGAAATCTATTCACAACTGTTGCCATGGCAACCAATTGATGAAATATTCGGCCGGAGGTATGCGCTCATACTGTATATATATATATATATGATGAAATATTCGGGCGGAGGTATGCGCTCTACTGAGTGCCCCTCCCCCTAGTTTCTTGTTTTTGTAGGTAGCAGAGGTACACACAATAGCTTATTATAGTCTAATTGCAAGTCAATAGGATGGAAATTGTGTCCAAACAGTAATGAACTGTTCTCTGTGAGCCGCGTCATTCAGAGCACTGTCCACCACACTGACAAAGAGCTGTACACTGAAGAGCCGCCTTCTGGCATTTGCAGCGTCCTCTGCAGCCGTTTTTGCAGCCACATCGAAAGAGTTCCCTGCAAGCTTCTGATGCTTCTGGTAGGGTCGTCCAGGTTATACTCCATCCACCACCAGGCTTCTTGTTCCAGCCCCATTCACTTGGTGACGGAAGCTCACCTCGGTTTGCTCGGTTTGGACCTTCTTGCTTTGGCACCGGTGGGTGTTGCCTTGGAAGAGCAACAGGAGGTACATTGGTGTAGGTCTCGGGGAGAGATGCTGACATCTTCTTGGCACCAGCAGCATCACGATGGGTGTGGGCAACAGCCGGGGAAGCTCCATGAAGTCGTTGTCTGGGTGTTGGAACAGCGATATTCCAGTTCCATGGAATGGTCGTGCGAAATGGTTGAGCTGGGGTTGTGTCAATGTTTTTCACTGCAGCAGTCGTGAAAAGACCCCCTTTTTCAGTCAGGAGGAAAAACTGCTTTCTCCATCTTGTAGTAATGGCAGATTTTGTCCCCAAAGCTCAGTTGAGATGGCAGCACCCGGTAATGGGAAATACTCAGTCCAGTTTCATACAAACGGTCCACCAGTTCACGCTTGCGAGTCTTCGTGTGGACATCACACCAATAGATGGGCAGAGGTTTTTTCCCTTCCTTGGTTGTGCCTTGTACATGGGGCCTGCTGATTCTCCGACGTCGTACCAGCTGTTGGACATCAGTAGCGGGGAAATCGTGAGCACTGGCTGGGGCATTGCTGAAGACTTGACTGTGCCTTGATGTTTGGCCCATTCAACACCATAGCAACTAACGCTAACAGAGACACGGAACAGAATTTTCCTGGCTGTTGGGTTCAAAGGAACCCCCAAACTGGTTTTTCATCTTGACATGTCTCTCCTCACTATTTTTCGCAGCCCTGGCAAGATGAACAGCATCACCATCCAGCATCATGCTCACATGCTTTCCTCAGTGCTTGCCCAACATCTTCGTGTGAAAGAGGACTACATCTCGGCCTTGCTTGTGAGCTTCCAAGTCTGGAAAATAGGCCAGTACTCTCTTTTGAGGTCAGTGGAGGGGACGCGTCCTGCAACATAAATTCCAATTGTTCTACCCTTGTTGTGTACAGATCGCCCAGGTCGCTGAGTTTGAAGATGGGTGCAACTAGACTGTCCATGCGAGTATTTTCAATATAAGATACCAGCTCAGCAAATGCAAGGCCATGATTCATTTTGTCACACCAGACTCTTCATATGTTTTTTTTTCTCTAGCTCTGTTGTACAAAGAGAGCAAGCATGGCAGATGGTACCGGGTTTTCTTGTGCAATAAAGTCTCCTGCACTCATTTGGCCAGTAGGGATTTGCCTGCAATTTCATGCAGCCTTCCTGACATTGATATCAAGCCCAAATGTTGATGCTTTTCGAGTCAAAGACTCCCCATCTGGTGCAAGGTTTGTCCCAGAAAAAGCATGTTTCGGCGGAAGCACTTTTTTTACAGCACTCTTGCGGGTGAACTTCTTGAGCTATCAGCAGAGTCATCAGCACATCTTCTGGGGGTTTCTTACGCTTCTCTGCACGCTGTAGTTTTGTTCTGTTGTAGAGGAGCCTACATGAGTCGTGCCCCTTGGGCCCTTTTGCCGCTGTAGTGTTTCTTCAATGCCATTCCCATCATCAAGCCTTGAAAAAATTTATTGATGTGGGCAAACAGCCAATCCTGTCAAAACCTACAAGAAGCTCAGCAATTGTCTTGTACCCTGCTTCCTGTGTGGCACGGTAGACTCGGCTGGACAGTGAAGCACCTCTGACGTGTCTTCCTGACAAAGAACGCACTTTCTCCAGTCAGTTTCTAGACCCTGTGTTGATGTCCCGGCTGTAGGGATCCCCCACCTTGTAAACTTTGGCCATTGTCACACCTGAAAGCAGAAGAAATATGGGCAAAATATGTGAAAGTGATTTAAAATTTGCGTGAGTCTATATTAAATAACTCACAGTCTGACAAAAACCTGCATTCCTGAATCCAAGGCCATAATCAACAAACCATCATGTGAGCCTTCTGGCTCCAAATAATATTAAAAATGTATTTTATTCTAATTATCTTGTGACTAAAAACCACATCTATTGTACCCAAAACAATTACATAGGGCCCCTAGAGTAGAAAAAACTAGAGAGAAAAAAAAAGTAGAGGAAAAACATAAGGTTTCACAGAGCACCATTGCTATGGCGGATTTCAACATTCGAGAAGATATTTTGGCAGCCATTTTTTAAAATGGCAGGCACTCCGCTCATGGAATGAATCTGGAATGGCCCTATAGCCAAATATCTTCCAAGCACCTTTTTTAATTGTCTGCCAAATTTCATGCTTGTTTCACCAAACCCACAATTTTTTCCAAATTTCACCTATCTGCAGTTACTATATATCTTTTATACTGATAAAACTTATATTAGGGAGGTTAAACTTGTACGGGGAGCGGAGCGGGTTGTATCCTTATGGTGTGACGTCACGGGCGATCCACCAGGCCCTTTTCTCTCGGTGGTCTCGGGTTTGGGTGACGTAAAATGCGCCGCGTGAGCCAAAACGCGTCCAGCCGTTTTGGAAAAACCGTTTATAGACTGTGGTATTACCCTGGGTTGGGGGATATCCTCGTGAGGTCGGGGAAAATTTTAGAATTTGGCCACGATACAAAATCGTGTTTTCTCGCACGACTGCAACTGACGTCACTAAGCTGCGCGTGGTTTAACGTATAGTTTCAGTGTTTCCCAACCTGCGTTCTGTGTTTCCCCCTTCAACCATCCGGTTTCCCCCTTCATGTGGGGGAAAAAAAAGGAAAAAAAGTAAGCCAAATACCCCAAAACTT